>JAVDOI010000030.1:639459-959459 GCA_032191485.1 Leptoclinus maculatus
AGCCATAATAATTCATTTGTTCTTGTCTTTTTTTTGGGCAGCTTGAACCTTTTCCTACCTAGCCCATTTTTTAGGCTTCTGCTCGAAAATAGTTTACCCATACTCAAAAGGGACTTATCTCTCCAACTACAAGGTCTATTTGAATCATTTACATTTTATAATGACACACTAAAATGTGTGAGATGTTGTTAATATGTGTACCTATCAGTGTTTATGTTACTGGTTATTGCTTGAATGAACATAACACACAGCTCACATTGAACATTTTCAGGTTCGCCTGAAAAGAATGACATTTTTTATTTTTTTTTGCAGATACACCCAAATCACCCCTCACAAGTCATAGCACAACATGGCAGGAGTCTCTCTAAAACAAATGGCTTTGATAAAGTGAAGCAGGCCAGCGGTATCAATGTTTTTCTACAGGTCAGCCAAGGTCAGCCGGCGTCAATTCTGATTTTGGAAGCAGCACTTTCAGCTGTTTTATTGTAATTTTATATACTATATAACTATATATTTCACTTCTTTTATCACTAATAGTGTTCAATCTATCTAATAAAGCAGTTTGGCATCATTCTTTGAGCCTGGGCCTCATATAAACCTGTAAAGCAGGGGTTTTCCTCGTCTGATTTTCATTTTTACAGACTTCACTTGAACCTTACAAAGCCTTCTGATTGGCGGATTTTCGCATGTGACACAGTGTTAGATGCGGAAACACTATGGCAATGTGAGCCCGGGTGCTACTGTACAGGGGGGAAGGTCCTGTCTGCTAACGGGACAGCCTGTGTAGAGAGAGAAGACTGTCCCTGCATGGACCTCAGCACCGGACACAGGCTGCAACCAGGGGAGACCACCGGAGCCCCGGATGGATGTAACAACTGGTCAGAATAATGGAGACATGCTACACATGCATGTTCACCACAGTTATATTTAACAGAGAAACAGCCAGAAAGAAGGGACAGAAGCATAATGATGTTGTTGTTCCTCTTTGTTTCAGCACCTGTGAGGGTGGGAGGCTCAACTGCACCAGATACCCGAAGAAGCACTTTTACCAGGTAAAGTCTCCCTTCAAACAACGTTTAATACCAGTTAGAGTCCACTCTGTTGTTCACATCAGCTGTTCATTGAGTTGAGGCATACGTTCTAGTTGAAGCCAGAATAATGGCTTAACCATGAGAATGTTATTCATGTATCATCTCCTCACAGTCAAACAGGGTATAATACCTCTGTTCTGAGAAAAACTACAGTCAACTGTCACAGCTCTGCCACTACTACTCTGTCCTTTCCACCTCTCACTCACCTAATCAGTTCATTCAGCGCACCTGGCTGCCACTCTCACCTCATCAAGCTCACTACTCTCACCTGCTCACCCTGCTTCTGCCACTATTTAAGCCCCAGCCTTACACACACTCACTGCCAGATCGTTCTCCGCTTCCATGCAAGACTTTCCCGCACACCCCTTTGGACTGATTCCCTGTTACCGACCCTGCCTGTTTTGGACTACCCCGCCTTGCCTCTGCCCCGGTAATTCACCCAGCCTTCCGTTCCTGACCACGAGATCCTGCCATCTGTTCTCTGTGATTCTGCTTCCTGTGAGAAATAAAACTCTAGTTAAAATTACCTCTGGTGTCCGTCGTACTGCGCCTGGGTCCTACATTACCCGTTACAGTCAACACTTCAGCTGCCAACTTCCTGGTTAGACATGATGAATCAGAGCTTATGTACAAATAAAACTTCACATTATGCTCAAACAAAGTTAATAAACAATACAGCCGGCTGTACTGATCTCTTCTGATGTCACGCTGAGTGTAGATGAAACACTCGGTTCTGTGGTCTCTGAGATAAGCATTGAGGGGAAAAGGACAAACCAAGCCACAAACGGCCCCGAATAGCAACCGACAGACGTTGTGAAACTGTTTGTGTAGAGAATTGACTGGCGGATTGCTGAACATTACTTTCATCATGTGCTCTCTCACACAGGCTCCTAATATCTGAATCATTCATCCTGCTGTCTGATGTAAGCCATTGGAAAGTTGTCATGTTATTGAGCAGCGCCTTGTTTAATGTTTAGTTCACACCTCGATCCACAACTGGGAACTACAACGCTCTACTATTAGCTCCTGAAGTATCAGTAGTCGAGCTCCTTTCTTAAATAGAACTGGATCACAACGTAAGCGAGCTAATGGTTTGTGAAGTTCATGTTTGACCGTTGGCAGCAGTCATAGACCCTGAGAGATAGCGTGAGCGGTCAGACCTGGACACTGGGGCAGGTTACAGGCCTTCTCCTGGTGAGAGCTTCCAGAGCAGGGGGGTCTGACACACTGTCGCTGACGGGACTTGGTGGCCGGGCTGAGGGCATCTGTGCAGGGCTTAGTGCAGGGACTCCATGATGACCATGGAGAGAAGCCAGCATCCTCATCTAAAGACGGACAAGCCATTTCAATTATTACTTCTTTGTCTCGTGAAGGAAAAGAAAGCAGCTGACAGGATCTAAAATCAACGTAATAACAATACCATGTACCATGCAGACAAATTCATTACAAAGACCAGTAAAGAGAAGTGATTCAGTAAAAAGTGTAAATGAACAACAGAGTGGACTCTAACTGGTATTAAACGTTGTTTGAAGGGAGACTTTACCTGGTAAAAGTGCTTCTTCTGTAGGACCGACAATCACTGCCAACATCAAGCAACAATTAATTATCAGGACAAGCTCCACCATTCAGTATAGTGCACAAACAAGAAGCTGTTATTTATAATGGATACAAAGGATACACAATAGCCCTTTATAATGAAATGATATCTGTAATTACATTCAATGTAGAGACACTTAGTCTCACAGCACATCCAATCTCCCTCACCTGCAAGAGGTTTGCTGTAACAAACACCATTCTGTTACTCCATCTCTATACACATTCATTACATACAGTACCTATCTACTCTACCTAAACTAGCTCCTGTACCTGGGCAGTCTGGGGCCTGGCAGTAGGTGGTTTCCTGGCGTGGCCCCTGGCAGTTTCTCCCTCCGTGGGCCGGGGCCGGCTGTGTGCAGCTCTTGGAGCGAGTCTTCAGTCCCAGACCTCCGCAGGACAGCGAGCAGGGGCTCCAGGAGCCCCAGGGGGACAGACCTCCGTTGACCGGGCAATGCTCCAAGGAACAGTTCCACCTGCCAAGCTCGCAGTCGCTACAGAAGAGAGGGTGGGGGGGGGGGTGTGTGTAGTAGGCAGTGTGGGACCGTATGTGGGACTGCGTGACTGGAAGATGTTCTGCTCACCAGGTGCTGCAGTGGTGGAGCAGTGTGTCTCCATACTGAAGCTCCACTCCCTCAGAGATGTTATGGAGGAGCAGAGATGAGACCGGTGTGACAGAAACACTCTGCAGAGAGGCCATCAACTCTTTGTCCACCAGACAAGGACACTCCTAAAACACACACATTAGAGCCATGTTAAAAACATGTTTCAATGTGAAATAAGACTTTCTATGGTTCATTCATTGCATCACTGTAATTCTGTTGCCGTACCTCTGGACTTAAAATCAGTAATCAGTATGCTGACCATCAACCTTTTCGTCCTTTTGTGTTGCGAGGTTTAATGTTAGCGTTTGTTAAGATGCACGAGTCATGACTCATTAGTCAGAATGCTGAAGGAACCCACCTGCAGGCAGACACCGTGGTGCTGGTAGGTGTGAGGGGGGCAGTGGCAGCCTTCCTCGCAGCCATCGGAGTAGCAGCCCTCTCTGCCGCTGACCTGAGCGCAGCTGAAGGGACAGCCTTCGCCTCGTTCACACTCCCTGTACAACCTGCCAGGAGGGCAGCCCACTTCTGCACAATGACGAGACGCAGATTGAAGATACACAAAAGCTTTTTTTTCTTCTTCTTTTACCACGTTACCCTGGATCTTACAGTTGTCATAGCTTTGACGCAACAGCTACAGATGTTGTAATCTACAGGGAACCAGGACTCACCGAGGCAGACCTGGGTGTCGCAGGTCTTGCTCTGGCGGCTGAGGCCGCTGCAGGGTGGAGAGCTGCAGAGACGAGAGCGGGACTGCTGTCCTCCACCACAGCTGACCGAACACTCAGACCACTGAGACCAGGGGAGCCAGGGGCCCACCGAGTCTGGAAGCAAAAACACACCGAGACGTGACAACAACTCACAAAACACGTAAAAATAACAAGATTCTTTATCAATGACATCTCATTTAGTATTATGGTCCATACTACTGCATACATGTTGCCAAGGACTCTGTTTTAAAGGGTGATGTATGAAATCAGCTCCTCTTTCAGATGTCAGTGAAGCTGAAAGTTGTGTCTCAGTGTAACAACTCAAGGTGTCAGCTGCCTTGGCCGGACATGACTACCTGTGCACAGGTGTATGTTGCAGTCTTTCTGCTGTTCAGCGACTCCCAGGCAGCCCCTCCCACTGCTCTGGGGGGGACGGGTTATCACACTGGCGTCTCCTGAACTTGACTCCTCCTCCGCAAGAGAGTGAACACTCAGTCCAGGACCCCCATTGGCTCCAGCCACCGTCAACATAGCAACCAGGGACCGACTGACACTGCAGGACCCCGGCCTCGCAGGAACTGAGATAAAGTGAGAGAGATGAAGACACCTAAAATAAATGATGCACTATATAGACAGATTTAATGTTACAGAGCTATTCGGTTGTGCTGTACCAGTTTCTGCAGTCACTGATGATGCCGTCTCCTGGATTTGCAAACTGCCAATCAGATCCACCGGGCCATACCCATGATGCATTACTGGAATCTAGACCGCTGAATGTCATTACTGTATCAGAGACAAACATCTAGCGATTAGACCAATCTCTGCTTCGTCCAACACAGTTTACCAGAACAACGTAAACACACAGACGGATCTAACCAGTAGCAGAGCTGTTGTGGTATTTGCAGCGACACTCCTCCCGGGCCACACACACTCTGTCCTGCAGAACCATGTCACCCAGACAACCGCAGGTCCGTCTGCACCCAGGGGAGTCCACGCACTCTGTGTCACCATGCAGATCAGAACAGGAGCGCGGACAGGGCTTCCCACAAGGCCATTCTTCCTGGCCTCCACCACAGTCTGCAGAACGGTTTGAAGAGAATCAACACATGGAGGGAAGTGTTATGGTCCAGTATGTTTCCACAGATATAAACAGATTTATTGATTCAACTCAAGGAGAAGACAGTGCTGAGGGTGACACCTTGTTTCTTGTAAGGCCTCTCTTGCGTTCCATTTGTATCCAGCAACCTCCCTTTAAACACGAGTGCTTTTCAAAATAAAATGAATACACAATTCATTGACATCCCTAATGCTGCTGACCTGAGCAGACGGTGATGTTGTCATGGCAGCCGCGGCTCTGCCTGCCCTCTCCGAGACAGGGCAGCCCGCCGAACCTGGCGGGAGGACTGTTGCATTGCCTGGTGCGGGCGGACGACCCGGCGCACCCGTCGCACTCCGACCACGGTGACCACGGACTCCACGAACCGTGGACTAGAGGAGAGAGAGGACAGGAAACACAGAGAGACACAGACTAAGGTTGTGTGACAGTACGTATTGTTATATCCGTCTACCTGTAGAGGACATCAGGACATGATAAAAAGACAGAGACATGTAGATATAAAGAATCGACATCAAATGTGAATTCCTCCATCTTCATTAGCTGAGGAGCCAGTGATACCTGGACAGAAGGTGATGACAGGGCAGGGTTGTCTCTGGATTTGAACTCCGACCCCATTGTGCGTTTCCTGTTCTCCGGGGCAGGCCACTCCTCCGGCCTTGGGCTGAGGACAGCCACAGCTCCTGTAGCGGGACACCGACTCTGCCCCACAGGTCCTGGAGCACGGAGTCCACTCTGACCAGTCACACCAGCCGCCCGACACTGGAAACACACACACACAACATACATCTATGGCCTTCCCAAACCCAGACTTTATTTTCATACACAGATATTCTTTTTATCATAAAGTCAGAAATAAAAACAAGTTCTTATTTGTATTGTGTTCTTGTGTTGGTGAGTTTGACCTTCAGTCAGTTTTAAGTGTTGTTTAACACACACGACTTACAGCTAGTCCTACTCACCTGGACAGGGGTATCTGGTGCAGTTGAGCCTCCCACCCTCACAGGTGCTGAAACAAAGAGGAACAACAACATCATTATGCTTCTGTCCCTTCTTTCTGGCTGTTTCTCTGTTAAATATAACTGTGGTGAACATGCATGTGTAGCATGTCTCCATTATTCTGACCAGTTGTTACATCCATCCGGGGCTTCGGTGGTCTCCCCTGGTTGCAGCCTGTGTCCGGTGCTGAGGTCCATGCAGGGACAGTCTTCTCTCTCTACACAGGCTGTCCCGTTAGCAGACAGGACCTTCCCCCCTGTACAGTAGCACCCGGGCTCACATTGCCACTCGCAGTGCTGAGGGACAGGAAGGAAATCACCACCAGAGTCTGCCCCCTGACAGGTGGTCGATGCATACCACAGCCTTCCTCATCTGACCCGTCCAAACAGTCCCGTCTGCCGTCACACACCTGTGCCGAGTCAATACAGCCAAAAGACCGGCACGCAAACTGGCCCTCCACGCAAAGCACTCTGGGTAGGCCGCCATTGTACGGAGTTGTAGCGGCCCACAGGGCTGTGAATGAAAATGAAACAGTGGTTACAGCATATGTTTATTTTGTATAAAGTGTTGTAGGAGAACCAGCAAGGCTGTCTCGCCTTTTGTGGTTTGCAACCCAGGTTTTCCAGAATGTCGGGTTGTGGTGAGATGCAGCCCAGGTTGACCTGTGGTGACCCCTGGGTAGATGGATGTTTGAAATCATTAACTGTGACTTGCAGACAGACACACACAAAAGGGGGGGGGGGGGGGGGGGACTTTGGTAAAAAGCCAACAACAATGAGCAGAAAGTAGATTTGATCAACAGCACATTTGACCTGTACTTGAGGTTGTCGTCTTCTGGAGTCCAGTTTGACCTGTGACCCCTGGGGTAGCAACGCCAGGAAGGCCACCTTGGGACCTGGTGGTGTGGAGGCCTGGGGCGCCTGGGACATAAATAAAGACAGACACGGATAAAAGAAGATGGAACACAAGGAAGACCAGGAAGGTGCTGTAGATATCTTCACCAATTGTCAAATGTAAATTGTTTTGAATCATTTAATCATGTAAGGAGACTAAAAGGACACAAAAGAAGAGAAACAAATATGTACATGACCGACTATGGCTCAGGCCTCACCACAGTTGATCTCGTCAGAGTGGTCCTTGCAGTCCGCTCGACCGTCACAAAGCACAGAGACGGGGACGCACTCTCCACTGTGCAGGCATGCAAACAGGCCTGGCTCACAGCGCGGTACGGTCACTGTCCCACCACCAGAGGGAGACGTGGTCACGCTGCTGGGGGTCACCAGCTCATCTGGGAGAGCAGGAGGAAAGGTTGCTTCATTAATAACACTGTTGTGAAGACGACTCACTAGATCTGTAAAGCAAAGATCAGCTAGTACACAAGAGGAATTAGGTCCTGAGGATTATGATTCCTCACCTCCTCTGCAGCCGAGGATCTCCACACGCAGGTAGAAGGTGGGTCTGAACTCCACAGAGATGACGCGCAGGTAGCGAGCTCTGACCAGCCGACCGAGCCAGCGGGTCACTGGGTTCCTGCCCGCCATGCGCACCTCAAACACCTTCACACAACCGACAGGGCAATTCCACATGAGCACATCTAATGTCTAGAAGAATGCATCAGATTTGTCTTTTTCTCCCCATGTATGAACACATTCATATGTAAATACAGAAAACATTTGATGTTAAATAAGACACTAAATGTCCACATTAGTACAAATACCTTAGCTGGGCCTCCAGGGTTCCCATCCTCAGTATAGTCTGTGAAGAGGCTGCTGTGCAGGGCGAAGGCCAGGCGGTATTTAGTGAGGTAGCCCCACATGCGTTCACTGACCTGGGTCACCACCCCTGATACCCATGTGGGCTCCAGGAAGTCCACCTGGAAAAAGGGCTGGGGATCTGCAGGTAAGGGGCTCCATCCAGGCTCCATAACCTGACTGCACAGAGGATGATGTGGTTTGTTGTTTTTTTCTGAATGCTTTATATTTTAGACTTTTAAGTGCATGCAAAAAAACACGTGGAATGTTCCTGCTAGTGTACACTTAAGGGACGACTACCAATCAAAGGTTAGATCGCTCACACGTTAGGGACGATGTTTAGTCGTCCAGCATCAGCAGGGTTGTTCTCGCGGTGCGAGGACGACGTCAGCTGACCGTATCGAATCCTCCCATCCTCCAGTCCAAGGGGAGAGGAGCAGATGGCTGCAGAATATGATACACATGTTAACACCATCCAACAGAGTCTGGCAAACTGAACACTTCAAACACATTAATCCTATTCTGTTCAATCAAAACCTGCTTAACGCTACTCTGCCTGGTCTGCATTTGAGTCCTCCACCATGCCCCGTGACAGTACCACGTAATAGTGAAGGGGTTGACATTCATCAGCTGCAGTGTTTTCAGGAGAACATGAGGCTGTAGGGTGTTAAAGGCTGAACTGAAATCTACAAACAGTCTAGCATAGGCCCTCGGATTCTCCAGGTGTTTAGTCACTAGATGCACTATACTGTTGGTTGCATCATCAGTGCCTCTCTGCTGTGTGTATGCAAACTGGTAGGGATCTAGCTGTGGGCCTACATCCAGCCGTAGTTTGCTCACCATGAGCTTCTCCATACACTTCATCACAACAGAGGTTGGAGCAATAGGTCTAAAATCATTATTCTCCTGTGGACAGGGTTTCTTAGGGACGGGTGTGATGATTGCCTTTTTCCATCGTGTTGGTACAGTGTGAGAATCTAGGGACCTCTGGAAAATGGGGCACCAGGCAGGTGTCAATTCATCTGCACATGTTTTTAATAGAAAAGCAGAGATACCATCTGGACCTGTGGCCTTGTTGACATTGATTTGCTTAAGGACCTTGTTGACGGATTCATGGTCAATCTCTAGCCTGTCAACATCATCAATAGCAATACTATCAAGCACCATGTCACACTCAGCTGAGAAGTCATAATTGTCAAACCGCTTGTAAAAAGCATTCAGCTCATTTGCTTTAGCCAGTTCATCTACAGCATATAAGGATTTTTTTGTGGGTTTCATGTTGGTGGCTGTTTTCATGGAGTTCATAGTTTTTTAGAGTTCATAGCCTGGAGGTTTTCCTCTATTGCCTCCCTATGGTGTTCCCGAGCTTCTTTCAGCCTCTGGTTCAACTCCTTTTGTACAGTTTTTAGTTGTAGGTGGTCGTTGGTCTTAAATGCCTGCTTGTTTCTGTTAATACAGTCCTTCACCTCCTTTGTGATGTAAGGTTTGTTGTTAGGGTAGACTTTTATTGTCCTTTTTGGAATCAGTGTCAACACAAAATGTTATGTAACTTGTGGTAACTTCTGTGGCATTGTCCAGGTTTGGCTCTCCAGAGAAGGTGTCCCAGTCTGTACATAGAAAGCAACCTTTCAGTGTTTCTATGCTGTCATCTGTCCATGCATTGATAGATGTTGTTTTGAAAGACACCCCACCGAACCCTCCCCGCTTGTCCCCTGAAGTCCAGATCTTCACAAGAATGATGATCACCATCTGACTTTCTTTACGCTGCATATAAACCAGTGTAACTTGATACATATGACAATACTGGTCTGTTATTGTAGTGACATGATGCTTTATGAGAGCTTTGTAATCTTCTCTCTAGGGCAGTACCAAATGTAAAGAAAAATCCTTGAACAAAGCTAAAAGAATTCAGTCTTTTTCTATTAAATTAACTTGTTTTGATTCATTTAGTTTCAATACATTTGGACTTCATTAGACTGCTGAAATGGAGCAGCAGTCCAACCGCCGTGTTTCTGTTTGTATTCAGTACCTTTGGTAAACTTTGTTGCGGACGCCTTTCTGGAAGGCCAACAAGTAGTTCCTCCCATCTGCTGAGAAGACTTCCACCGCCATGGGCTGAAAGACGATGACATACACGACATTTAATGATCAAAAAACAAGGTGGTGAGTCAAGCACTAAGAAAAGCAAGAGGTAACTTTGGTATCTTTCAACCTGGACTCTACTTTTAATGTTTTTGTGTCTAAGTGACTAATGAGAACAACACATTTGTTTAGCTGCTGCCGTCTGCAGCGTTCTCCCTCAATACCGGACCAATGTCAGTAACTGTTGTATACCTTTTAGTCACTAAGACACAAAAACATGGGAAAATAGTGTCCATGTTGAAAAACATTGCAGGCCACTAAAATACATATCACCTTCACATTATGCTACTACACAACTAAGCTAGCTATTGTAAACATTAGCTAAAGTAGCAATTAAGCTAACGTTAGCTGTTGGTAATTACCCACAATTCCAAGGGGCAGCCTCAGCCACATTAATAAAGCCCATAACTTCAAAATTAAAGCAATTTAAAATGTGAAAAAAGTCTCTGTGAAGTTAAATTGAGCCAGAGATGTAGTTAGACATGAAAATAGCCAAAGAAAAATAACTGGCACCCTCAGTTAAAAGGGTTTGTCACTGTAATACTATAAATAGCTCTGGACTTCCTAGTTATATTTGGTTTGTGTGGTCCTTGTGTGGTACAATGGCCTTGTAGCCGCTGGTCTAGGGACAAAGGTTGGAACACAAATTCCTTTTTTTCGCGTGTGTGTGTGTGTGTGTGTGTGTGTGTGTGTGTGTGTGTGTGTGTGTGTGTGCGCATGCTCATGTCAAAAACTGCATCTTTAGCACTAAAGTTGGGTGCTCTCGGGCTCAGAGGTTGTCGCATATACCGTCGAAACGTACATATCGAGAGCAAAAAAAATAAAATAAATGCTATATACCAGATTAAACAGCAACATCTGAGCAACACTACCATCTAAGTCATTTTTTACACACTCCAAAACACAACTATAGACAACCACACAGCCAAACTGAGAAAATTGTGAACCGCATCACACCTTGAGGTGCTTTTCTGGGCAAAAACGCTGGAAATTGACGGTAATCTGTTCGAAGCATATGCTCTCCAGGTCATTCTCTCTCTTTCTGTGTTAAAATGGACGTTTTCAGTCAATATATGAGAAGATGGTCAAAGAACGTATCATTACACTCTCTGTTCATTTCCGCATCTATTGCTGTGTCACATGCGAAAATCCGCCAATCAGAAGGCTCTGTAAAGTTCAGATGAAATCTGTGAAAGTGGAAGAAAATTGCATGAGCACCCCAGAGAGCTCAAAATGGCTCAAAATTATGCCAAACAGCTGTCATATGATAGATTGAACATGCTTAGTGATAAAACAAGTGAAATATATAGTTATATAGTATATAAAAGTACAATGGAACAGATGGTACAGATGGTACAGCTGCATCCAAAATGAGAATTTGGCTTGACTCTGCATGAAATCTTGTATGGAACTGCTTCACTTTATCAAAGTAAAAATTGCTGTGGAAACGTATTATCTATTGTGCTATGATTGTAAGATGCATAGCCATCACCCCTGCTGTGCTAAATCTCTCGCCAGGTGTTGTTGGCACGAGAGCCAAAACCAACCTGCTGCTGCTGCTGCTACAACTGGCTTTTGTTCCTCATAGCTGAGAAGAGACTGGACTTCTTGAAAGCTGAGGGAATAGTTAACAAATGACAGCAGGCTGTCCTTGCTGTGCCCCGCTGCCATGAACACTCCTGCAGCCTCCTCCTTTTGCTGGTTCCTGATGAGGTAGATGGTGTACCCAATGTCATTCTCCAGGAGCCAGCGGAAGGACTTCCCCTTGTACTTCCCAAACTGCAGGATGTAGTCTCCAGTCACCTCAGTTTTATCTGAAGCATCCCCTCCTCTCTGGCGGACCACAGTCAGAGCATTCTGTCTGACCAGCTCCTCCTTCACAGGTGTCCTGTAGAGACTGGTTGTCTTTGAGAACTTTGGCAGCATCAGTCGGATCCTGACGGAGAAATCCAAGTGGTCCCTTACCGAACGGAACCGTCATTCTCCCAGGGAAAATAAAATGTTTGTGCATTTGACCTGTAAAGACAAAGAGTAAAATATATTTTTTTGCTGCAAAACATTTGCATCAAGCAGCCTTACTAATCTTTAACTAATAGCCTAATTAGCATTCATTAATAAACTCATCAACATCTGTGTATGTCACAAAAAAGACAAAATGTGAAAGACAAAAACACTTATTTCAGCATTTATTTATTCAGTTTTGTATTCATTTCTGTATTTATACATTTATTTATTTAGTCCTGTATTCATACATTTATTTATTCTTTCCTGTATTCATTTATACATTTATTATTGCATTTATTTATACTTAAAAACAATTTCGTCCTCCATAAGTCACATGTCATCTCTTCTGTCTAATCGAACGAATATACCCCTGTTCTCACGCTTGCCCAGCAACTGTTAAACTGCGTGGCCGAACGGTTAGCGTGACTGCACACAACGCAAAACCTCAATGCGCATGCGCAGATCATTGGGACGCAGGGGTCGGTGGTTCGACTCCCGAGAGAACCTTTAATTGTGAAAGTCTCACCAGCTTCTAAGAAGGGGAGTAAACACAAAAGATTATCTTTTTCTTGTTGTATGAATTAATAAAAGCGACAACTCGGGTCCTGTCCTGACTTCATATCATACAATACACCCACATATATGTAGCCACAAAACTCTGACCTGAAATAGGCAAATTGATACATTTTTGCATCCACTTTGTTAAGAAAAACTCCTCTGTCTAACAAAAAAGTTGAATGAAAAACGATAGTCAAACCTCATTACATGATCACATGTTTCCTCTTGACAGGGAGCTGTGATGGAAGATTTCTATGTTAATCGGGAGAAGAGAGTTTTGTTCACAAATCAATAATAAAGTCTTCAGAAGAATCAAAGTTGTCTTTTTCGGTTTATTCTCTTGCAAGGGAAAAATGCAACACAGCCACTCAGTTAGTGTCTGTGTTGGAAGCTTCAACATTGTACAGGAACATCACATCATTTATGCAAACACAGGTTCACGTGATCGGCCAGAAATCTAGGTGTAGTTATGGATTCAGACCTCAACCTGAACAGCCATATCAAGACAATGATTAAATCAGCCTCCTATCACCTGAAGAATATATCAAGGATTAGAGGACTTATGTCTCAACAGGATTTGGAAAACCTTGTCCATGCATTTATCTTCAGTAGACTGGACTACTGTAACGGTGTGTTTACAGTTTTCTGTAACAAGTCAATCAGAAAGCTGCAGCTCGAGTCCTCACTAAGACAAAGAAAGTGGATCACATCACTCCAGTTCTGAGGTCTTTACACTGGCTTCCTGTCCAACAAAGAATTGACTTTAAAATCCTGCTGTTGGTTTATAAAGCACTGAATGGTTTAGGGCCAAAATACATGTCTGATCTGCTGCTACCTTATGAACCATCCCTACTCTTAGGTGGTCTGGGACCGGTCTGCTCTCTGTTCCCAGAGTCACAACTAAACATGGAGAAGCAGCGTTCAGTTTTTCTGCCCCAAATATCTGGAACAAAGTCCCAGAAAGCTGCAGGTCTGCTGAGACCCTCAGCTCCTTTAAGTCAAGACTGAAGACTTTTCTGTTTGCTGCTGCCTTTAATTGAACCAGGTTCAAGGATATTAATCAATCTCCTGCATTTCTGCATTTTACTACTGTATTTTATTTCTTACACTGCTTTTTAATGTTTCAATGAATGTTCTTAATTGTTTTTAAATCTCCTTTTCTTATGCCTTATGTTTTGATGCTTTTAATGGTTTTATGTGAAGCACTTTGAATTACCCTGTTGTTGAAATGTGCTATACAAATAAACTTGCCTTGCCTTGAACAGGACCCTGGTTTCCTGAACTGCTTATGAAAGACTACTGTGTTTTTTTAAGAATATGTGTCTTTTTACTTTGTAAGACATCTTTCAAAACTTCTACACTACTAAAATATATGTTCCCATTACAGAGCAGAGAGGGGAGGGGCTTTGAAGAGGCAAAAAAAGAGGCAGGAAAGCGTGCTGGGCTGCTGTAAACGACACACTTTTGGCAGAAGAGCTGGCCGCAGTTCCTGCAGTGATGTCTCCGCTCGGTGAGGGAGAATCGGACCGTGCAGGCGGAGAGGCTGTCCACCACCTGAATGGTGCATTGAGCCTGGGCACGTGCGTAAAAGTCATTTTCAGCAGTTTCCGTAGTGTAGTGGTTATCACGTTCGCCTAACACGCGAAAGGTCCGCCGTTCGAAACTGGGCGGAAACACTCTTCTTTGTTCCTGCTTACTCCACACAATAAAATTCTACTTAGTGGAATTGTCAGAAACTGGATAATAAGTACAACTGCCCCAGGGTTAGCTTTTCCTCCACACAATCAAAGTCTTCTGAGTTGCGTTCCCAGCAAACTGGATGAAAAGAAGCACTGTAAGAATAATGTTTTCTCTCAGAGATACTTGAACTCTGTCATTTGGGGCAGCCACTCACTCCCATCCAGGGGTGAGCAATCCTCCACTTTCTGGTTGAGAACCACGGCTTCGTAATTGTAGGTGCTAACTGTAATCCTGACCGCTTCACACTCGACTGCAAACTGCCCCAGTGTGTGCTGAAGGTCATGGCCTGATGAAGCCAATAGATCAACATCATCTGCAAAGAGCAGAGAAGCAATTCTGAGGACCCCCAGCTGCACCTCGAGTTGTGTTGGTCGGGATCCGGAATCCCTCAAAGGACTCGTTCCACCATTTGACAATACCCCCAGTCAAGGACAGCAGTTCTCCTCCCTTGTAGGTGCCGACTCTCATCCCAACCGCTTCACACTTGACTGAAAACTGCCCCTTGTGTGCTGCTCCTGACTAGTCTTATGGTTTGCCAGAACTTCGTTGAGACCAACCAGAAGTCCTTCTCCATAGCTTCCCCCCTAAACCAACGTGTGGTAGGAATATCGCATTTCATGGACAAATGATTTTAAATAATAGTATCTTGGTAGTGATGAATTTTTCATTCTGATGTGCAACCTTTCATGCACATTCATGCATGCTGAGGTAGGTGATCATATCGTCAATGTGAAGCTGTCTCTGACAGCAGGAAAGAGCTCGATATGTATCGTCTCTGTGTTAAATGGCTGTTGTCTTACTAGCAGCTGGTAGAAAACTCCCCGTCAGGGAATCGAACACTGGTCTTCCGCGTGACAAGCGGAGATACTGTCCACTATACTAACGAGGACTGCACTAGTAGCATTTTTGGCTAATAAAAAAAGAGTGGCGCTGTTCCGGCCTTTAAAGGGAATTCTTAGAGCTATACAGGGGAGTCTTTAAGTGTAGTAGACATTTACTGTCACTCAATGACACAGCAGCTGTGACTGAATCCATTCGGAAATCATGTTGTCTGGCATCTGAAATGTTTGCAGTCAAGTGTGAATGGTGCATTGAGCCTGGGCACGTGCGTAAAAGTCATTTTCAGCAGTTTCCGTAGTGTAGTGGTTATCACGTTCGCCTAACACGCGAAAGGTCCCCCGTTCGAAACTGGGCGGAAACACTCTTCTTTGTTCCTGCTTACTCCACACAATAAAATTCTACTTAGTGGAATTGTCAGAAACTGGATAATAAGTACAACTGCCCCAGGGTTAGCTTTTCCTCCACACAATCAAAGTCTTCTGAGTTGCGTTCCCAGCAAACTGGATGAAAAGAAGCACTGTAAGAATAATGTTTTCTCTCAGAGATACTTGAACTCTGTCATTTGGGGCAGCCACTCACTCCCATCCAGGGGTGAGCAATCCTCCACTTTCTGGTTGAGAACCACGGCTTCGTAATTGTAGGTGCTAACTGTAATCCTGACCGCTTCACACTCGACTGCAAACTGCCCCAGTGTGTGCTGAAGGTCACGGCCTGATGAAGCCAATAGATCAACATCATCTGCAAAGAGCAGAGAAGCAATTCTGAGGACCCCCAGCTGCACCTCGAGTTGTGTTGGTCGGGATCCGGAATCCCTCAAAGGACTCGTTCCACCATTTGACAATACCCCCAGTCAAGGACAGCAGTTCTCCTCCCTTGTAGGTGCCGACTCTCATCCCAACCGCTTCACACTTGACTGAAAACTGCCCCTTGTGTGCTGCTCCTGACTAGTCTTATGGTTTGCCAGAACTTCGTTGAGACCAACCAGAAGTCCTTCTCCATAGCTTCCCCCCTAAACCAACGTGTGGTAGGAATATCGCATTTCATGGACAAATGATTTTAAATAATAGTATCTTGGTAGTGATGAATTTTTTATTCTGATGTGCAACCTTTCATGCACATTCATGCATGCTGAGGTAGGTGATCATATCGTCAATGTGAAGCTGTCTCTGACAGCAGGAAAGAGCTCGATATGTATCGTCTCTGTGTTAAATGGCTGTTGTCTTACTAGCAGCTGGTAGAAAACTCCCCGTCAGGGAATCGAACCCTGGTCTTCCGCGTGACAAGCGGAGATACTGTCCACTATACTAACGAGGACTGCACTAGTAGCATTTTTGGCTAATAAAAAAAAGAGTGGCGCTGTTCCGGCCTTTAAAGGGAATTCTTAGAGCTATACAGGGGAGTCTTTAAGTGTAGTAGACATTTACTGTCACTCAATGACACAGCAGCTGTGACTGAATCCATTCGGAAATCATGTTGTCTGGCATCTGAAATGTTTGCAGTCAAGTGTGAATGGTGCATTGAGCCTGGGCACGTGCGTAAAAGTCATTTTCAGCAGTTTCTGTAGTGTAGTGGTTATCACGTTCGCCTAACACGCGAAAGGTCCCCCGTTCGAAACTGGGCGGAAACACTCTTCTTTGTTCCTGCTTACTCCACACAATAAAATTCTACTTAGTGGAATTGTCAGAAACTGGATAATAAGTACAACTGCCCCAGGGTTAGCTTTTCCTCCACACAATCAAAGTCTTCTGAGTTGCGTTCCCAGCAAACTGGATGAAAAGAAGCACTGTGTGAATAATGTTTTCTCTCAGAGATACTTGAACTCTGTCATTTGGGGCAGCCACTCACTCCCATCCAGGGGTGAGCAATCCTCCACTTTCTGGTTGAGAACCACGGCTTCGTAATTGTAGGTGCTAACTGTAATCCTGACCGCTTCACACTCGACTGCAAACTGCCCCAGTGTGTGCTGAAGGTCATGGCCTGATGAAGCCAATAGATCAACATCATCTGCAAAGAGCAGAGAAGCAATTCTGAGGACCCCCAGCTGCACCTCGAGTTGTGTTGGTCGGGATCCGGAATCCCTCAAAGGACTCGTTCCACCATTTGACAATACCCCCAGTCAAGGACAGCAGTTCTCCTCCCTTGTAGGTGCCGACTCTCATCCCAACCGCTTCACACTTGACTGAAAACTGCCCCTTGTGTGCTGCTCCTGACTAGTCTTATGGTTTGCCAGAACTTCGTTGAGACCAACCAGAAGTCCTTCTCCATAGCTTCCCCCCTAAACCAACGTGTGGTAGGAATATCGCATTTCATGGACAAATGATTTTAAATAATAGTATCTTGGTAGTGATGAATTTTTCATTCTGATGTGCAACCTTTCATGCACATTCATGCATGCTGAGGTAGGTGATCATATCGTCAATGTGAAGCTGTCTCTGACAGCAGGAAAGAGCTCGATATGTATCGTCTCTGTGTTATATGGCTGTTGTCTTACTAGCAGCTGGTAGAAAACTCCACGTCAGGGAATCGAACCCTAGTCTTCCGCGTGACAAGCGGAGATACTGTCCACTATACTAACGAGGACTGCACTAGTAGCATTTTTGGCTAATAAAAAAAAGAGTGGCGCTGTTCCGGCCTTTAAAGGGAATTCTTAGAGCTCTACAGGGGAGTCTTTTTTGTGTAGTAGACATTTACTGTCACTCAATGACACAGCAGCTGTGACTGAATCCATTCGGAAATCATGTTGTCGGGCATCTGAAATGTTTGCAGTCAAGTGTGAATGGTGCATTGAGCCTGGGCACGTGCGTAAAAGTCATTTTCAGCAGTTTCCGTAGTGTAGTGGTTATCACGTTCGCCTAACACGCGAAAGGTCCCCCGTTTGAAACTGGGTGGAAACACTCTTCTTTGTTCCTGCTTACTCCACACAATAAAATTCTACTTAGTGGAATTGTCAGAAATTGGATAATAAGTACAACTGCCCCAGGGTTAGCTTTTCCTCCACACAATCAAAGTCTTCTGAGTTGCGTTCCCAGCAAACTGGATGAAAAGAAGCACTGTGTGAATAATGTTTTCTCTCAGAGATACTTGAACTCTGTCATTTGGGGCAGCCACTCACTCCCATCCAGGGGTGAGCAATCCTCCACTTTCTGGTTGAGAACCACGGCTTCGTAATTGTAGGTGCTAACTGTAATCCTGACCGCTTCACACTCGACTGCAAACTGCCCCAGTGTGTGCTGAAGGTCATGGCCTGATGAAGCCAATAGATCAACATCATCTGCAAAGAGCAGAGAAGCAATTCTGAGGACCCCCAGCTGCACCTCGAGTTGTGTTGGTCGGGATCCGGAATCCCTCAAAGGACTCGTTCCACCATTTGACAATACCCCCAGTCAAGGACAGCAGTTCTCCTCCCTTGTAGGTGCCGACTCTCATCCCAACCGCTTCACACTTGACTGAAAACTGCCCCTTGTGTGCTGCTCCTGACTAGTCTTATGGTTTGCCAGAACTTCGTTGAGACCAACCAGAAGTCCTTCTCCATAGCTTCCCCCCTAAACCAACGTGTGGTAGGAATATCGCATTTCATGGACAAATGATTTTAAATAATAGTATCTTGGTAGTGATGCATTTTTCATTCTGATGTGCAACCTTTCATGCACATTCATGCATGCTGAGGTAGGTGATCATATCGTCAATGTGAAGCTGTCTCTGACAGCAGGAAAAAGCTCGATATGTATCGTCTCTGTGTTAAATGGCTGTTGTCTTACTAGCAGCAGGTAGAAAACTCCCCGTCAGGGAATCGAACCCTGGTCTTCCGCGTGACAAGCGGAGATACTGTCCACTATACTAACGAGGACTGCATTAGTAGCATTTTTGGCTAATAAAAAAAAGAGTGGCGCTGTTCCGGCCTTTAAAGGGAATTCTTAGAGCTATACAGGGGAGTCTTTAAGTGTAGTAGACATTTACTGTCACTCAATGACACAGCAGCTGTGACTGAATCCATTCGGAAATCATGTTGTCTGGCATCTGAAATGTTTGCAGTCAAGTGTGAATGGTGCATTGAGCCTGGGCACGTGCGTAAAAGTCATTTTCAGCAGTTTCCGTAGTGTAGTGGTTATCACGTTCGCCTAACACGCGAAAGGTCCCCCGTTCGAAACTGGGCGGAAACACTCTTCTTTGTTCCTGCTTACTCCACACAATAAAATTCTACTTAGTGGAATTGTCAGAAACTGGATAATAAGTACAACTGCCCCAGGGTTAGCTTTTCCTCCACACAATCAAAGTCTTCTGAGTTGCGTTCCCAGCAAACTGGATGAAAAGAAGCACTGTGTGAATAATGTTTTCTCTCAGAGATACTTGAACTCTGTCATTTGGGGCAGCCACTCACTCCCATCCAGGGGTGAGCAATCCTCCACTTTCTGGTTGAGAACCACGGCTTCGTAATTGTAGGTGCTAACTGTAATCCTGACCGCTTCACACTCGACTGCAAACTGCCCCAGTGTGTGCTGAAGGTCACGGCCTGATGAAGCCAATAGATCAACATCATCTGCAAAGAGCAGAGAAGCAATTCTGAGGACCCCCAGCTGCACCTCGAGTTGTGTTGGTCGGGATCCGGAATCCCTCAAAGGACTCGTTCCACCATTTGACAATACCCCCAGTCAAGGACAGCAGTTCTCCTCCCTTGTAGGTGCCGACTCTCATCCCAACCGCTTCACACTTGACTGAAAACTGCCCCTTGTGTGCTGCTCCTGACTAGTCTTATGGTTTGCCAGAACTTCGTTGAGACCAACCAGAAGTCCTTCTCCATAGCTTCCCCCCTAAACCAACGTGTGGTAGGAATATCGCATTTCATGGACAAATGATTTTAAATAATAGTATCTTGGTAGTGATGAATTTTTCATTCTGATGTGCAACCTTTCATGCACATTCATGCATGCTGAGGTAGGTGATCATATCGTCAATGTGAAGCTGTCTCTGACAGCAGGAAAAAGCTCGTTATGTATCGTCTCTGTGTTAAATGGCTGTTGTCTTACTAGCAGCTGGTAGAAAACTCCCCGTCAGGGAATCGAACCCTGGTCTTCCGCGTGACAAGCTGAGATACTGTCCACTATACTAACGAGGACTGCACTAGTAGCATTTTTGGCTAATAAAAAAAAGAGTGGCGCTGTTCCGGCCTTTAAAGGGAATTCTTAGAGCTATACAGGGGAGTCTTTAAGTGTAGTAGACATTTACTGTCACTCAATGACACAGCAGCTGTGACTGAATCCATTCGGAAATCATGTTGTCTGGCATCTGAAATGTTTGCAGTCAAGTGTGAATGGTGCATTGAGCCTGGGCACGTGCGTAAAAGTCATTTTCTGCAGTTTCCGTAGTGTAGTGGTTATCACGTTCGCCTAACACGCGAAAGGTCCCCCGTTCGAAACTGGGCGGAAACACTCTTCTTTGTTCCTGCTTACTCCACACAATAAAATTCTACTTAGTGGAATTGTCAGAAACTGGATAATAAGTACAACTGCCCCAGGGTTAGCTTTTCCTCCACACAATCAAAGTCTTCTGAGTTGCGTTCCCAGCAAACTGGATGAAAAGAAGCACTGTGTGAATAATGTTTTCTCTCAGAGATACTTGAACTCTGTCATTTGGGGCAGCCACTCACTCCCATCCAGGGGTGAGCAATCCTCCACTTTCTGGTTGAGAACCACGGCTTCGTAATTGTAGGTGCTAACTGTAATCCTGACCGCTTCACACTCGACTGCAAACTGCCCCAGTGTGTGCTGAAGGTCACGGCCTGATGAAGCCAATAGATCAACATCATCTGCAAAGAGCAGAGAAGCAATTCTGAGGACCCCCAGCTGCACCTCGAGTTGTGTTGGTCGGGATCCGGAATCCCTCAAAGGACTCGTTCCACCATTTGACAATACCCCCAGTCAAGGACAGCAGTTCTCCTCCCTTGTAGGTGCCGACTCTCATCCCAACCGCTTCACACTTGACTGAAAACTGCCCCTTGTGTGCTGCTCCTGACTAGTCTTATGGTTTGCCAGAACTTCGTTGAGACCAACCAGAAGTCCTTCTCCATAGCTTCCCCCCTAAACCAACGTGTGGTAGGAATATCGCATTTCATGGACAAATGATTTTAAATAATAGTATCTTGGTAGTGATGAATTTTTCATTCTGATGTGCAACCTTTCATGCACATTCATGCATGCTGAGGTAGGTGATCATATCGTCAATGTGAAGCTGTCTCTGACAGCAGGAAAAAGCTCGATATGTATCGTCTCTGTGTTAAATGGCTGTTGTCTTACTAGCAGCTGGTAGAAAACTCTGCATCAGGGAATCGAACCCTAGTCTTCCACGTGACAAGCGGAGATACTGTCCACTATACTAACGAGGACTGCACTAGTAGCATTTTTGGCTAATAAAAAAAAGAGTGGCGCTGTTCCGGCCTTTAAAGGGAATTCTTAGAGCTCTACAGGGGAGTCTTTTTTGTGTAGTAGACATTTACTGTCACTCAATGACACAGCAGCTGTGACTGAATCCATTCGGAAATCATGTTGTCTGGCATCTGAAATGTTTGCAGTCAAGTGTGAATGGTGCATTGAGCCTGGGCACGTGCGTAAAAGTCATTTTCAGCAGTTTCCGTAGTGTAGTGGTTATCACGTTCGCCTAACACGCGAAAGGTCCCCCGTTCGAAACTGGGCGGAAACACTCTTCTTTGTTCCTGCTTACTCCACACAATAAAATTCTACTTAGTGGAATTGTCAGAAACTGGATAATAAGTACAACTGCCCCAGGGTTAGCTTTTCCTCCACACAATCAAAGTCTTCTGAGTTGCGTTCCCAGCAAACTGGATGAAAAGAAGCACTGTAAGAATAATGTTTTCTCTCAGAGATACTTGAACTCTGTCATTTGGGGCAGCCACTCACTCCCATCCAGGGGTGAGCAATCCTCCACTTTCTGGTTGAGAACCACGGCTTCGTAATTGTAGGTGCTAACTGTAATCCTGACCGCTTCACACTCGACTGCAAACTGCCCCAGTGTGTGCTGAAGGTCACGGCCTGATGAAGCCAATAGATCAACATCATCTGCAAAGAGCAGAAAAGCATTTCTGAGGACCCCCAGCTGCACCTCGAGTTGTGTTGGTCGGGATCCAGAATCCCTCAAAGGACTCGTTCCACCATTTGACAATACCCCCAGTCAAGGACAGCAGTTCTCCTCCCTTGTAGGTGCCGACTCTCATCCCAACCGCTTCACACTTGACTGAAAACTGCCCCTTGTGTGCTGCTCCTGACTAGTCTTATGGTTTGCCAGAACTTCGTTGAGACCAACCAGAAGTCCTTCTCCATAGCTTCCCCCCTAAACCAACGTGTGGTAGGAATATCGCATTTCATGGACAAATGATTTGAAATAATAGTATCTTGGTAGTGATGAATTTTTCATTCTGATGTGCAACCTTTCATGCACATTCATGCATGCTGAGGTAGGTGATCATATCGTCAATGTGAAGCTGTCTCTGACAGCAGGAAAGAGCTCGATATGTATCGTCTCTGTGTTAAATGGCTGTTGTCTTACTAGCAGCTGGTAGAAAACTCCCCGTCAGGGAATCGAACCCTGGTCTTCCGCGTGACAAGCGGAGATACTGTCCACTATACTAACGAGGACTGCACTAGTAGCATTTTTGGCTAATAGAAAAAAGAGTGGCGCTGTTCCGGCCTTTAAAGGGAATTCTTAGAGCTATACAGGGGAGTCTTTAAGTGTAGTAGACATTTACTGTCACTCAATGACACAGCAGCTGTGACTGAATCCATTCGGAAATCATGTTGTCTGGCATCTGAAATGTTTGCAGTCAAGTGTGAATGGTGCATTGAGCCTGGGCACGTGCGTAAAAGTCATTTTCAGCAGTTTCCGTAGTGTAGTGGTTATCACGTTCGCCTAACACGCGAAAGGTCCCCCGTTCGAAACTGGGCGGAAACACTCTTCTTTGTTCCTGCTTACTCCACACAATAAAATTCTACTTAGTGGAATTGTCAGAAACTGGATAATAAGTACAACTGCCCCAGGGTTAGCTTTTCCTCCACACAATCAAAGTCTTCTGAGTTGCGTTCCCAGCAAACTGGATGAAAAGAAGCACTGTGTGAATAATGTTTTCTCTCAGAGATACTTGAACTCTGTCATTTGGGGCAGCCACTCACTCCCATCCAGGGGTGAGCAATCCTCCACTTTCTGGTTGAGAACCACGGCTTCGTAATTGTAGGTGCTAACTGTAATCCTGACCGCTTCACACTCGACTGCAAACTGCCCCAGTGTGTGCTGAAGGTCACGGCCTGATGAAGCCAATAGATCAACATCATCTGCAAAGAGCAGAGAAGCAATTCTGAGGACCCCCAGCTGCACCTCGAGTTGTGTTGGTCGGGATCCAGAATCCCTCAAAGGACTCGTTCCACCATTTGACAATACCCCCAGTCAAGGACAGCAGTTCTCCTCCCTTGTAGGTGCCGACTCTCATCCCAACCGCTTCACACTTGACTGAAAACTGCCCCTTGTGTGCTGCTCCTGACTAGTCTTATGGTTTGCCAGAACTTCGTTGAGACCAACCAGAAGTCCTTCTCCATAGGTTCCCCCTAAACCAACGTGTGGTAGTGTCGTATCTTTTCTGCGACAGTGCTGTTGAAGTGATGATGAAGAATGCTCCGCGGACACTGTTCTTGCTGGTATAATAAAGTTTATTACAAACAAGTAACACATGTCATACAGGTGTCATGACAACCTGGAGGTCCTGGCTTGAATCCAAAAAGAGCCTAAAGATGAGAGACTCCGTGTCTTCTTATATAGGGTGCATGTCTGCATCTCGTAAGGGAGGGATTTAAACAATGTATGTCTCCATAAGGGAGGAATGGTTAACCAATGTAATCAATTGGTGGCCTCTTCACCCCCATATCCTGCCTTGAGGTCATGGGAATCCATACACATCTGGTTCCCATCCAAGACCCCCAAAGAGGCCCCTTACAGGAAGGCTGAAAATATACCACATATTCCCCCCTTCGAGACTTGCACAAAGTCTCGAAAAAATACAATAAAAGAAGAGAAATACAGATGTACAATCATAACCGAATTAACAACCCATCCTTTTTAACATTAAAGCAACTGTATGGAGTATAAAAGTGAGAGTGAAAAACCTGTCAGGCAGCTAATCTTTCTTGAAATGTCCATTCAACAATGTAGACAGGAAAATTCTCACACGGTCCCTCTGCCAAGGCGACCATACGTAGTACTCCATAACACTGAAATGAGGAATTTTAACAATTTATGTATGGAAATGACTTAAACAAATACATATGGAACTCTCAGCAAATCAAAACAAAATAATGTCCAAAGTCAGGCTGGTCGACCCATCGCACCTTTCTATGGACCTTCTCCTGCCTACCCCACTGTCCCTAACCATCGAGAAACAAAAGAAACCATCCGAGGTCCCATTATATCTAGTATCCATCATTTCCCAAGCATTTAATACACAAAGAAGAAAATTAATTTTTAATCATACTAATGTCACTTTTAAGAGAGAACATAAGACTGTATAACGCTGCAGTTTTCTCCGCAGCCTCGACTCAGGTGTAGTATTGATGACGTCTTGAATCTGGATGTTGTATCGCCAGTCCACGTTCAGAGTCCTTCAGTCCATTCGTATTTTCATGTTTGAAGTGTCTGAATCCATTCAGCCCCTCGGAGTCTCTGATAATCCACCACCCTCACAGTGGACTTCCCCCAATATGTACTAGAATGAGAGAAAAGAAAACCAGTATCTTTTGCATACAGAACATATACAAATTAAAACATCAAACACAGAATAAGAACACTTCTATACGTAAAAATATGAAATTTTTATACGTAACAACGTGAGATTATAAATCATATTGTCCATTAATCATTTTGTTCATTTGTTTCCATTCCATTCCATACCCCCCCTTCGAGACTAAACAAAGTCTCGAAAGAGCAAAACAAAAGCAACACTACAAACTACGCAAGCCATAACAAAGGTAAATAACAGGATTATAATCCTATGAGATATTTAAAATGGATATTTCTCCACCAATTCGATCTTTATCGCGTCATCCTCCTCCACGTCCGTGTCAACTTCTTGTAATAACGGCATCATATTTTGATCGCCGGGCATCACAATTCCAACCCATCTCAGTATCATAGCCTTTGCAAAGGTCAACAACAGCGTGCAAAAACAGAACATCACACACAACGACAGAACGAGCGCTACCAAAATCTGAACCACCACTGCTCCTATTGGCCCCAATTGATCCTGCAACCAAGCATTTGCAGACCATCCTGCGCCTTCCGACGGGCCAAACGCATCCCTTATGAGCTTCAATGCCTCTATGACACTAGTCATGTTATCGGAACTATCAGGAATCAACGTATAGCAAGCATCCCCTGTTAAGTTCAAAGTCATACAAAGGCCCCCCTGTTTGGCCAAAATGTAGTCAAGAGCCATGTCATGTTTCAGCAACGTCAGTCTGTGGCTTCTCTGAGTGTTTGACAAATATTCGAAGCCTCTTATGGTTTCGTTCGCAAAGCCCTGCAAAGTGTATGTAATGTTGTCGATGTGATCCGCCAAGAATGTCACCCCATACCATGGGAATATACCTATACCCCACTTCTCTCCTATACTTATTCTCCAATGGTATGATTCCAAATTGTGAAACTGTGCCAGCTCACGTTTCTTCCTACTACGTGAAGCGACCTCAGGTTGGACCCCATCTGGCCCTACTCCCTTCTGGATAGTAAAAACCTCATATGGAAGTTTCAACAGTGCCATATAACAGCATCCTGTCCACCCATGTGGTAGAAATATGTATGCCTTATCACCACAGACCCACCAAATATCCTTGAAATTCCCTATCGTCACATTCCCCGGCAATCTCTGGTTATGTACCCTTAAAATTGTCTTCTTTTTGTGTTTTGGTACCTGAAATGATGCTTCGTACGTATCATTACTATTCCCCTGTTCCTTTTTACCCAAGTCCATCACATATTTATCACAATCTGATAACCCCATAAACGTTCCCGGCCCTTCATAAGTTGTATTTGAACAAAAACAGCTGGTAGCTCCCACTGCTGTCACCTCCATTAGGTCAGGGACCGCTGTTCTGATATCTTCATGCTGATCAAGTAAATTTATATATGCTAATTCCTTCAACCAAGCACAAGTAAATCTAGGCCTAAACAGAAACACTGACCATGACATCACTATATCGTTTGCTGACTGCTGGTGATACATCAACCATGATAAAGCATAACCTTGACACATAGTGGTTAGTGGTTCTGGTATAGTCTCTAAAATTGAAGGCCATGAGTTTGGCGATAGGATTTTCACCAGACATGGGCCCTCAGTTTTCACCACTGATCTTACGGAGTGGGTTATTTGCTGGAACCATAAGTTCCTACCTGCCCAAGGGTCTGCAATTTGTAACACTGAAGGATCAAACCCAAATGCCCTCCATTTAGTGTCTCTTTTTTGTACTGTATGGTATTGATCCATCATGTACTCTGGTGCCTGATCAGAGTCAACAAAGTTACTATCTACGTTTAAAATAGTCTCCTGAGCTGCCATAGATGACTCTACCTCCTTCTCTTTTATTCTTTGTTCTCTAACTTCAACAATGTCATTACTGCTGTTCATGCTAGGCTCTGTGTTTGACATTAGCTTCCAGATTGCATCAACCACACCCCCAAATGACCAAGATGTCATATTAGATGTCTGCGTTATGTTTACGAATATCGTAGATGCCACGGATGTTGTCGCTATTGTAGCATTCATTCCCTTTGAAGTCATAGTTAGAGTAGTAGCCTGAGTAGGTGTAGTAACATTCTTAGTTGTTTCTGGCACTAACGTAACAAGCTTTATCTGTATATTAATCCCCTTTGGAGTGGTTACTGTAGTAACTTGTTTCTGAACCCCTTTAATACTCGTATAAACTTCAATAGGTCCCAAATCTTCTATCAGGAGTGACACTCTACGAGTTATATGACCTGCGATCCAATGATTGTGATATGGAATAAATCTAAACATCGGTTCTACATAAGTACACGTATATTCTCCTTCGTCTTCTCGAGTAACATTACGCAGGACAAGTGAACAATCATCTTCAACTTTCATCCACCTCCCCGTATTACCCAAAATATACTTCCTTTGATCAAGCGGCACAATGCCCTCTTCCGGTCTTGTCAACAACAAATCTTCACCACGACTATTTTCCCATTTGGGAGGCAAAGTACCACCACTGTTAAATCTCCCACATAGACAAGGAAGGTAAACTGTTCCTCTTAACTTAGCTCTGACCACAGTACTCAAAGGAGGCGACGTTGTAGATATCACCTGAGGTGCCTTTGTAGTTACCTGTGATGCATTTATACTTTCAACCGCTTTTGCCATTGAAGGAGTAGACTTCTCTTCCATTTTCCCAGCTTTCATCTGGAGAGTTGTTGTCATTGTTGTCAATTCTCTTGTTTCCCCCACATCTTTGAAGTCTATAATCTTACTCCCCCCTAGTATCACTAACGACACTACGTGAACTCTAAGTCCTAACTCGGACCGCTCACTTCCAATATGTCGAACGTAAAAAGAACACCTGTAGTCACCCTGGTCCTCCTGTTGCAGCCTATATACATAGAGATCGCAGTCTTCCGCAACCTTCACTCTCCTTTTGTCATTAATTAATGTATATTTTGTTATTGGTAATGTCCCTGACAGATCTAGAATCTTGCCATGGCCATCCTCCCACTGAACTCTGAGTTCCCCTTTACCACTATTTTCTTCTGTACACTGACATGGAAGCCGAATTGACACCCCCAAGGTTGCTTCAATCCTGGTTCTGGTAACGGTCTGGTTTGACTCTACTCCTAACTGGTCTCGGGCTCCTTGGTCTAACTGGATCCCTGGGTTGTCCTGCAGCGGAGTCACCGCCCTTTGATATCTCTGGCGCTTTGCAGGCAACTGAAATAGGTCCTGCTGGTTCTGGGACATGTTGAAAGACAATGTCTCCAAATCTTCTTTCCTGTCCATCAACTGCCAAGTTATTTCTGGCATCATCAGGAATATGTACAGAAACATCAACATTGTCCACAGCATGGACGATCTCTCCTTCTGAATTCTGACTCTGGGGATTTTCATGCATCTCCCTCTCTGATGTGTTTTCTTCCACATTGTCTTCGGGCTCTCTTGAGCCTTCAACATCTTGGATCAGTGAACGTGGCGCCTCTTCACTTGGCGCTTTGACACAGTGTGATAAATGATACCACGTGGGAGACCCTTTAATCTGGACTGCTGTTCCAGTACTGCGAACTACTTCAAATGGTCCCTCACGGCGTTCGTTATACCACTTCCGTCTAAACACCTTCACGAACACCTTGTCTCCAGGTTGCACTGTGATCCTTTTATGCTCATTGAGCTTCTCCAGCACCTCCTCCTTAGCTTGCCTGTCAGACACATATGTGGATATTCTTTTATGTAGATTAACCATGTATGTGACATATGTTTGCATTTCATCTTCTAAAAGGGCCAGACTTGGACCTTTCCCACTTGTCCTCAGACAAGGCGTTGGCATTAGTCTTCCTGTAACCAACTCATGAGGTGTCATATGTAAATCGCGGAGCTCACTAGAGCGACATACCATTAATGCTAATGGAAGTGCAGCTATCCAATTTAACCCCGTGTGTTGGCATATTTTGACAATACGATTTTTCAGAACCCCATTCATTCTTTCGCACATCCCTTGACTTTGAGGATGATAAACTGCACCAAGGCGCTGTTTAATTCCTAGTTTTTGCAAAATCAATTTTACTGTCTTATCCACAAACTCTTTCCCATTGTCTGAGGAGATTCGATCTGGAAGTCCCCACCTGCTTATGACTTCTTTACATAAGAACTTGGCAACAGACTGAGCATCTTTTCGTTTTGTTGGACACGCCTCAGGCCATCGTGAAAATCTGTCCACAACGACCAGCATGTATCTTTTCCCATCAATTGGTTTTATCATGTCAACATAGTCCACAACTAGTTCACGCATAGGACCCCTTGGAGTTGGGATATAGCCAGGAGGAACCGGCACTCCCCTCCGAACGTTGTTTTTCAAACAGATAATGCACCTGCCTATGACATAATCAATCTGTTCAAGCAAACATGGTGCCCAAAAACCATACTCTTTTGTGATCTTTCTCTTAACTTCCCCCCTTGCAACATGAGCTAAGCCATGTGCCTCCTGTATCATCAGACCCAGCAGGTCTGGAGGTGATAGTATCAACCCCTCATGATTTCTCCAAAGTCCAGTAGAATCTCGGGTGGCACCTCGGTCTAGCCACAACAGTTTGTCCATTTCAGGAGCAGCTTCCTGTATTAAAATCACATCTTTGAGTGTAATTTTGTCTTCCCAGTTCACTTCATGCGTGACGAGAAGTACTTTGCCCAATTTATCTGCTCCTGTGACTGCTTTTGCCGCTTCATCAGCCGCTCTATTCCCTTGTGAAACCCTTGACGCATCTCTCTTATGTGCCGCACATTTAGCTATTGCTATCTCTTTAGGCTTCATCATAGCCTGCAACAATTTCATGATCTGAGCGTGATGCTGTATCGGTGAACCATCCGTTTTCTTAAACCCTCGGTTCTTCCACACCGCTCCAAACAAATGACACACATTATGTGCATATGCCGAGTCGGTATATATCGTCACTCGCTTCCCTTCTGCCAACAAACATGCTTCAGTTAGCCCCACTAGCTCCGCAAGTTGTGCAGATGCAGGCTGTGGTATCCCTTCAGCCTTCTCAACTACAAATCCAGTTCCTTGGGCTTTTACTACTGCATAGCCAGCACTTAATTTATCGCCCACACGATAACATGACCCATCCGTCCAATACTCCAAGTCCACCTCATGCAATGGTAGAGCTTGTAAATCTGATCTAAGTCTAGAGTATCTCTCTGCTTCTTGAACACAATCGTGTGGCTCACCGTCTTCCGGAGTTGGCAAATTTTCTGCCGGATTTACCGTAACACACCTTGCTAGGGTAACATCTTCCTGCTCTAAGAGCCTATGATAGTCTCTGAGCCTAGACATAGTCAAGTTGTTCTTACCATAATTCAAAAGATTTCTGAGACTATGATGTGTGAGAATTGTCACTGGATATCCCATTGTCACCGATGATGCTTTGTTGTACATTAGAGAAACTCCCACCATAGCTCTGTAACACAGTGGTAACCCTAGTTCCACTTCTGAATAAGCCGTGGAGTAATACGAAATAGGTTGAGGACTCGTCCCCGTACCCGTTGGTTGACAAAGAACTGCACATGCATGTCTACCCCCAATAGAAGTAGATACATATAACACAAAATTCTTAGAGTAGTCTGGAATTGCTAGCGCCGGAGCCTCTTGCAACCTCTTTTTTGTTGCTTCAAATGCCAAAAGGCCATCGTGTGTCCAGGACAGATTACAGTGTAGCTTAGCATTCCCAGTCTCTTTGATCATAGCTCTCAAAGGCCCCGTCAAGCTAGCATAATCCTCAACCCATGCTGAGGAATATCCCGCAATTCCAAGGAATGTCATCATCTCTCGGACTGTTCTGGGTTTTGGAGCCTTGCGAATAGCCTCCACGTGACTCTCAGAGATGCTTCTGTGTCCCTTCGTTATTGATTGACCCAAATAAGTCACCTTCTCCTGGCAATACTGCAGCTTCTTCAGAGAGGCCTTGTGCCCCTTCTCTGCCAGTATTTGTAGCAATTTAATTGAGTCTTTATGACATGTCTCCTCATCTGGTGAACAAATGATGATGTCGTCCACGTATTGAATTACAATGCTTTTTATTACCTGCTCTATCCCCTCCAAATCGTCTTTCACTACTTTATTGAAAATGTGAGGACTATGTTTGAACCCTTGTGGCAGTCTCTCATACTCATAAGATTGTCCCTTGTACGTGAACCCAAATAAGCTTTGGCTTTCCCTACTAAGTGGAACACTGAAAAACGCACCACATAAATCTAACACTGTGAAATGTGACGCATGTGGCGGAAGTTGGGCCAACAAAGTATGTGGGTCCGGTACTTCTGCTGGAAAATCAACCACCACGTCATTGACCGCTCTTAAATCATGTGTCAGGCGATATGAATTATCTGGCTTCTTTATCGGCAACAAAGGCGTGTTGCTCTGGGGATTCTGTGTTATCCTTAACACACCTGCCTTGAAAAGTCCTTCAATCTGTGGTTCAATTCCTCGGGTTGCCTCTTCACTCAGTGGATACTGGTTCCTCCAAGGTGGTTTGACTCCTGGTCGAAGTTCAACTCTTACTGGTTGAGCTGACTTCACAAGTCCAATATCATTACTGTGCCGAGCCCACAAACCTTCTGGAACTTGTTGTAGCATTTCTTCTTTCAATGAGTCTGAATCCATCTTAGCACTGCAGATTGATTCATGTGTCATTCGCACAGTTTGTGGCTGTCCTTGTCCTTGAGCAGAGATCATGATCTTAATGAACCTCTGATCCTCACTCTTCCAGATGGCCAGATTCTCTGTTACAGGTGCAAAAACAGCTTCTTCTGCCTCCGCCATCATTTCTCCTACTTGCTTCTGCGTATGTTCTTCACGCACCCACAAGGTTACATGTGGTACACTCTTCTCGATGTCAAACTCTTTGTCCAAATAGTCACTTCTGTGTATCTTCATAGCTGCTCCTTGTGATCCCAAAATTATACAGCCTGAATTTAGTTGAACTTGTTTTGGTTGTTGACTCAACCATTCTTCTGCATATGTTTGAGCATCTTTATTGAAATACTTGAGCGTACAGTGGAGAGGATACTCTGGAAGCTTCGCGTCAGGCATATTTATGATGATAAACTTTTCCCACAACTTAACTGGCTCAAAAAAATCTTCATTAAGATTTCCGATCCAACATACTGTAGAAGCTTCAGTCTCTGTTGTCATCAATAATTGGTGAACACTCTCATTTGGCATTACAACCTGACAGCCGTCTGGTTTACACGTTATTGTACACCCCAATTTACACATAGCATCTCTTCCCAAAAGTGCAATAGGTGTATGCTCTGATACCAATATGGGTAACGTAATCGTCTTCTTTTTATATCTGAGCTCGATTGGTTTAGTGAGAGGAATTAGCTGTTTCACTCCCTCAAACCCGATTGTCCGAATCAATTGATCAGACATGGGGAGATGTATAGCATCTTCAGGCCGAATACAGGTAAAAGCAGCTCCGCTGTCCGCCATCACTTTCACTGGACGATCATTTATTTTTACCTCTATTGTTGGATCTTCCTCCGGCCCTGATACTACCAGCTGACACCCCCCTCTCGAGTCTTCAGGGCACCCCTAGTAACCCGGTTCCGGGCCTCTGTAAGGGTTCACCGGTCCTCTGGGTGACCCTGATTGGCCCCTGAATCCTCCTCTGAATCCTCCCCTGGAATTTCCTCTGAAATTTCCTCTTGACCTGTTGCACTCGCGAGCAAAATGGCCTTGTTGTCCACAAGTATAGCATTCGTTTGATGGCTGTTGAAAGTTTGAATTAAACCTTCCTCCTCTTCCGAAGTTTCTTTGATCTCTTCCTCTCCAGGACTGCTCTTGATCAAAGACTGGTTGTGGGTAGGAAGCAACTGGAACCATCGGCGGTGGCTGGACAGATTGGAGCTGAACATGGTTCGGCTGTGGTTGTGGTACCAGTTGATTCAGTGGAGCCTGATTTTGCATAACCAGAGCCTGCTTCTTCTCCATCTTCTTGTTATCCATCAGTTGTATTTGATTAAGTTTCCTGAGGGTCTCTTGGTCCTGGTCTTTCTGATCTTGTTCCTTTTTCCTATACAGCTCCACTTGGTGGGCTATATGATCCGTATAAACACCCTTTGTCATGCTCCCAAGACCAACCACTTCTGCCAATTTGCTTCTCACTGACAGGGGCAACCCCTTCTGTATTCTGGTTCGCAAAATTGACTGTTCCATTCGATTCAAATCCGGGTCATTTCCTGTGACATTCCTCCACACTTGATGAACTCTTGACACATAGGCCCTCGGGTTTTCCACTTGTCCCAGTGGTTCCGCGCAAATATTGTCAGGATGTACATTTGTCGGAAATGTGTCTTTCAGCGCCCTGCACACTTGACCTCTATTTGCAGCAAACAGCTCTGAATCATTCACAGCAGTTCTCACATATCGATTAAGTCCAGCTTTCTGTAGAATCTCTTCCATAAGGGAAACTCCAACGAGGCTGGCCAAGAGTCTCTTGATATCTCCCATGGCTGGTTGCTCTCCCACCATGATCTCTTCCAACTTTGCAATCCAAGGATGTGCCCCATCTTGAAGAGTAGGTAACTTTTCAAGTATGTTTGACATATCTGTACTTTGCCAAGGCTTATACTCCAAATGCCGTCCTCGGACGAACACTGGAATCATCTTCTTCGGCCGTCTCTTAACGCTACTTTTCTCTTTCTCTTCCATGGACAATCGTTTAAGGCTTTCCATCTGTAACTCTTCCTTCCGATACCGCAATTCCTTTAGATGGTACTCCAGTTCTTTTACTTCTTCTGGATCCTTAGTTTGTAGTTGCTGACGGCGGCATCGGTCTATTCTTCTATCGATCTCACTTACAGTCTCCCGTCCGTCTTCTTCATGTTCCTCTGTATAGCCCCCTTCTTCAGGGCTCCCTTCATCCTCACTGTCATCAGAGATGACATTTCCTCTCCTTTCCGCTCCGGCCAAGATCCGTCTGACTGCAGGGTCATATCCTCCCCTGGCCCCGTCTTGATCGCTTAGGTCACTTTCGTTGCTGCGGTCCTTGTCCTGCCTCCCAGATTCAAACCTTGTTTTCTTCTTACTTTTGGAACCTGGATACATCCGTATAGTTGTCTCTGCTCGTCCTGTTTCTATTATTCTATCATTGTCATTTTTGATACGGTAGCCACCCTCCTGGCTGATCACTGGGACCTGAGGATAGATTCTCTTAGACGTCCTCCCTACCTCATAAGGTGGCGGTCCCTTCACTGGGCTCATATGTGAGAACTCTGAATTGATGTTTGTCATCAGTTTTTCTGTTTGTTCTGTATTTTGTTTTATGTCTTCTATAGCTTTGTCTGTCTTATCGTTTGCAGCTTTGATCAGATTCTGTCCCTCATTTTCAAACAACTGGAGAATGCCAAGCTCCACCTGCCTCTTCTCCTGGCGCTTTCTCCCCTTTTTTCCCTTCTTTTGCTCTGCCTTGTATGTGGATACAAGTACCGTCATTATTTGAATTACATCCGGGTTAAGCGTCCCCTCCACTGGCCATGGTTGGTCAATTTCAGGCCAGCGTTCATGCCATTTTTTCGATATTTTTGCAATGTTTGCGATGCCTCTAATTAAAGGATTATTCTTCTGTACTATATCAACAGGAGTGATTACTTTTGGAATTTTAGTGTTCTTTTTTCCCATTATAACGGCTTCCTTATGTTTCGTTTATTGTACTTTAAGAAGTGATTGCTACAATTAAACTACTCAAGGCTGTTTGGATTACCCCTTTTTTTTTTTTTTTTTTAACAAATTAACCAATTAACAAAATAAACCAATTAACCAATTAACCAATTAACAAATTAACCAATTAACCAATCAATCAATCAACAAATAAATCAACCAATCAATCAATCAACCAACCAATCAATCAATCAATCAATCAAATCAACCAATCAACAAATAAATCAATTACTCAATCAACAACCAACAAATCAATAAATCAATAGATCAATCAATCAATAGATCAATCAATCAATCAATAAATCAACAAATCAACAGATCAATCAATTACTCAATCAACAACCAACAAATCAATAAATCAATCAATCAATCAATCAATAGATCAATCAATCAATCAACAAATCAATAAATCAACAAATCAACAGATCAATCAACAAATCAACCAACCACTTCAATAAACCAATTTAACCAATTAATATTCAGCTCAAATCGTCAACCAGTCACCACATTGAATGTCCACCACAGCACAGATCAGAACAAACCACGCACAATAACATAAATGAACAACCGCAATAGTCAGCAGAAGTTATACCAAACAAACAGGTGCCATTACTTAATTAAATGTATTAGCTGATCAATCAGTTGCCAAGTCTCCTAGTTATTTATATGTTTCTTTCCCCTAACTGCCTAGAGTATGTACTCTTTCATGTAAAATGAGCAGGTCAGTATCCTCATAGGCTTATAACTGAAAGCAGGTTTATATGTGTACCATCAATATTACCTTCGACTGAGAACACATACAAATCTGGAAAATGCAGGTTTTCTGTTTTATTTTTTTGTTTTGCTAAAGAGTTTGTGGATAAAGTTGTACTGGCCTTTAGTAGATCGAAACGGAAGCCTCCCCGTGGACGTCAGCAAGCCACACTCCGTGATGTGTCAGCCCACTGCCTTGCCTCCCCTTAATTCTCATTCACCGTAAATGACATAACAACAAAAAGAAACAGGCAATGGATTAGTCTCTTGTGAACCCATTGGTCCCTTTAACAACATCATACATTTCTTCTCTTTTTCTTTTAAAATTAAACCCCTAGTATAAACATTGAATACCAGCTGACCCTTGACTTCACTCTTCCACTCTCACATCCCATTTCTCTCTAGAGGGTCATTTGAGATTAGTGAGGGGGGGGGGTGTTTCAAACTCTACCCTTCTTATACGAAGTTCATTGTGTATTTAACAGCTTATTTGTTATATTACGTCCCTTTTAAGAAGAGCTCATGTTTCATTTATTCACTTGTTCAAATCATTACCCTTCTTATACGAAGTTCATTGTGTATTTAACAGCTTATTTATTATATTACGTCACTTTTAAGAAGAGCTCATGTTTCATTTATTCACTTGTTCAAATCATTACCCTTCTTATACGAAGTTCATTGTGTATTTAACAGCTTATTTGTTATATTACGTCCCTTTTAAGAAGAGCTCATGTTTCATTTATTCAATACATCATTCCACATATCTATCCTTACAAATTATTACATGTCTTGTTCTCAAATCCTCACCTCTATATGTTTATTCAATCATATTGTGTTTTATCTTCTTCTATTAACTTTAATGCGTCTATTCTCTTTTTCTTTTATTTTATGTTCCACACCTGGCACACATCTCCAGCCAAGTTTACACACACACACACACACACATTCCTATGCCCCCACCTTTTTTCCTCTCTCTCCTTGTTCCAAAGTCAATTCACACACACACATTCCTCAGATATCTTCAGTCTCACAGCATGCTTTTTTGGCCGCTTTCCTTATTTTTTCATAAAATGTATGCTACCTTTGAGGTGTAAATATTCGATGAGAGGCTGCATCAGACACCGTTCGTCAACAAATGTCAGAGTGGTAACAGTCAATCGAACTGTGATTTCTACACTCTCCAGTTATTACACTGACCATCAGATGATATTTCAGGTTTTAATTCGGCCCATACTAAATATTCTTATCCTATCCGATTTTGCGGCTCACTCATATGAGAATTTCCTTTATTTCCTTATCACTCTTTCTTTACCTTTTTACATTTATTTATTCAAATTACCTGGATCCAGGTTTCCCCAATTTTGTATTTCTAACTTAATTCCGGACTATGTCAAAGCCATCGTTACGCAGTGACTAATATGCATGTGTCTTACCGTTAAGAAGTTAAAGGCCCCTCTTCATTAATCTTGCACGATACTGTTTAGCACACCTTATCGTCCCCATGAAACTATTCTAAACTATTTATTGTATTTCTCATACATCTTTTCTTCACTTTTTATCTTCCCCTTTTTTATTAAATTTAGCACGGAGCCTCTCTTTAAACATCAAATCAACAGGACATGTCCATTACAATGAGGTTCTTAATTTACGGTGTGTCCAACTTCATATAACAGTCCCAATTTTATGACCAGCATTAAATTGCTCACCGTTTTGAAGTTTTCAGCTGAAAAACAGCATGTGGCCACCTCCGATCCTGTTCGTGACGCCAATTGTCGTATCTTTTCTGCGACAGTGCTGTTGAAGTGATGATGAAGAATGCTCCGCGGACACTGTTCTTGCTGGTATAATAAAGTTTATTACAAACAAGTAACACATGTCATACAGGTGTCATGACAACCTGGAGGTCCTGGCTTGAATCCAAAAAGAGCCTAAAGATGAGAGACTCCGTGTCTTCTTATATAGGGTGCATGTCTGCATCTCGTAAGGGAGGGATTTAAACAATGTATGTCTCCATAAGGGAGGAATGGTTAACCAATGTAATCAATTGGTGGCCTCTTCACCCCCATATCCTGCCTTGAGGTCATGGGAATCCATACACATCTGGTTCCCATCCAAGACCCCCAAAGAGGCCCCTTACAGGAAGGCTGAAAATATACCACAGTAGGAATATCGCATTTCATGGACAAATGATTTTAAATAATAGTATCTTGGTAGTGATGCATTTTTCATTCTGATGTGCAACCTTTCATGCACATTCATGCATGCTGAGGTAGGTGATCATATCGTCAATGTGAAGCTGTCTCTGACAGCAGGAAAAAGCTTGATATGTATCGTCTCTGTGTTAAATGGCTGTTGTCTTACTAGCAGCTGGTAGAAAACTCCCCGTCAGGGAATCGAACCCTGGTCTTCCGCGTGACAAGCGGAGATACTGTCCACTATACTAACGAGGACTGCACTAGTAGCATTTTTGGCTAATAAAAAAAAGAGTGGCGCTGTTCCGGCCTTTAAAGGGAATTCTTAGAGCTATACAGGGGAGTCTTTAAGTGTAGTAGACATTTACTGTCACTCAATGACACAGCAGCTGTGACTGAATCCATTCGGAAATCATGTTGTCTGGCATCTGAAATGTTTGCAGTCAAGTGTGAATGGTGCATTGAGCCTGGGCACGTGCGTAAAAGTCATTTTCAGCAGTTTCCGTAGTGTAGTGGTTATCACGTTCGCCTAACACGCGAAAGGTCCCCCGTTCGAAACTGGGCGGAAACACTCTTTTTTGTTCCTGCTTACTCCACACAATAAAATTCTACTTAGTGGAATTGTCAGAAACTGGATAATAAGTACAACTGCCCCAGGGTTAGCTTTTCCTCCACACAATCAAAGTCTTCTGAGTTGCGTTCCCAGCAAACTGGATGAAAAGAAGCACTGTGTGAATAATGTTTTCTCTCAGAGATACTTGAACTCTGTCATTTGGGGCAGCCACTCACTCCCATCCAGGGGTGAGCAATCCTCCACTTTCTGGTTGAGAACCACGGCTTCGTAATTGTAGGTGCTAACTGTAATCCTGACCGCTTCACACTCGACTGCAAACTGCCCCAGTGTGTGCTGAAGGTCACGGCCTGATGAAGCCAATAGATCAACATCATCTGCAAAGAGCAGAAAAGCATTTCTGAGGACCCCCAGCTGCACCTCGAGTTGTGTTGGTCGGGATCCGGAATCCCTCAAAGGACTCGTTCCACCATTTGACAATACCCCCAGTCAAGGACAGCAGTTCTCCTCCCTTGTAGGTGCCGACTCTCATCCCAACCGCTTCACACTTGACTGAAAACTGCCCCTTGTGTGCTGCTCCTGACTAGTCTTATGGTTTGCCAGAACTTCGTTGAGACCAACCAGAAGTCCTTCTCCATAGCTTCCCCCCTAAACCAACGTGTGGTAGGAATATCGCATTTCATGGACAAATGATTTGAAATAATAGTATCTTGGTAGTGATGAATTTTTCATTCTGATGTGCAACCTTTCATGCACATTCATGCATGCTGAGGTAGGTGATCATATCGTCAATGTGAAGCTGTCTCTGACAGCAGGAAAGAGCTCGATATGTATCGTCTCTGTGTTAAATGGCTGTTGTCTTACTAGCAGCTGGTAGAAAACTCCCCGTCAGGGAATCGAACCCTGGTCTTCCGCGTGACAAGCGGAGATACTGTCCACTATACTAACGAGGACTGCACTAGTAACATTTTTGGCTAATAAAAAAAAGAGTGGCGCTGTTCCGGCCTTTAAAGGGAATTCTTAGAGCTATACAGGGGAGTCTTTAAGTGTAGTAGACATTTACTGTCACTCAATGACACAGCAGCTGTGACTGAATCCATTCGGAAATCATGTTGTCTGGCATCTGAAATGTTTGCAGTCAAGTGTGAATGGTGCATTGAGCCTGGGCACGTGCGTAAAAGTCATTTTCTGCAGTTTCCGTAGTGTAGTGGTTATCACGTTCGCCTAACACGCGAAAGGTCCCCCGTTCGAAACTGGGCGGAAACACTCTTCTTTGTTCCTGCTTACTCCACACAATAAAATTCTACTTAGTGGAATTGTCAGAAACTGGATAATAAGTACAACTGCCCCAGGGTTAGCTTTTCCTCCACACAATCAAAGTCTTCTGAGTTGCGTTCCCAGCAAACTGGATGAAAAGAAGCACTGTGTGAATAATGTTTTCTCTCAGAGATACTTGAACTCTGTCATTTGGGGCAGCCACTCACTCCCATCCAGGGGTGAGCAATCCTCCACTTTCTGGTTGAGAACCACGGCTTCGTAATTGTAGGTGCTAACTGTAATCCTGACCGCTTCACACTCGACTGCAAACTGCCCCAGTGTGTGCTGAAGGTCACGGCCTGATGAAGCCAATAGATCAACATCATCTGCAAAGAGCAGAAAAGCATTTCTGAGGACCCCCAGCTGCACCTCGAGTTGTGTTGGTCGGGATCCAGAATCCCTCAAAGGACTCGTTCCACCATTTGACAATACCCCCAGTCAAGGACAGCAGTTCTCCTCCCTTGTAGGTGCCGACTCTCATCCCAACCGCTTCACACTTGACTGAAAACTGCCCCTTGTGTGCTGCTCCTGACTAGTCTTATGGTTTGCCAGAACTTCGTTGAGACCAACCAGAAGTCCTTCTCCATAGCTTCCCCCCTAAACCAACGTGTGGTAGGAATATCGCATTTCATGGACAAATGATTTGAAATAATAGTATCTTGGTAGTGATGAATTTTTCATTCTGATGTGCAACCTTTCATGCACATTCATGCATGCTGAGGTAGGTGATCATATCGTCAATGTGAAGCTGTCTCTGACAGCAGGAAAGAGCTCGATATGTATCGTCTCTGTGTTAAATGGCTGTTGTCTTACTAGCAGCTGGTAGAAAACTCCCCGTCAGGGAATCGAACCCTGGTCTTCCGCGTGACAAGCGGAGATACTGTCCACTATACTAACGAGGACTGCACTAGTAACATTTTTGGCTAATAAAAAAAAGAGTGGCGCTGTTCCGGCCTTTAAAGGGAATTCTTAGAGCTATACAGGGGAGTCTTTAAGTGTAGTAGACATTTACTGTCACTCAATGACACAGCAGCTGTGACTGAATCCATTCGGAAATCATGTTGTCTGGCATCTGAAATGTTTGCAGTCAAGTGTGAATGGTGCATTGAGCCTGGGCACGTGCGTAAAAGTCATTTTCTGCAGTTTCCGTAGTGTAGTGGTTATCACGTTCGCCTAACACGCGAAAGGTCCCCCGTTCGAAACTGGGCGGAAACACTCTTCTTTGTTCCTGCTTACTCCACACAATAAAATTCTACTTAGTGGAATTGTCAGAAACTGGATAATAAGTACAACTGCCCCAGGGTTAGCTTTTCCTCCACACAATCAAAGTCTTCTGAGTTGCGTTCCCAGCAAACTGGATGAAAAGAAGCACTGTGTGAATAATGTTTTCTCTCAGAGATACTTGAACTCTGTCATTTGGGGCAGCCACTCACTCCCATCCAGGGGTGAGCAATCCTCCACTTTCTGGTTGAGAACCACGGCTTCGTAATTGTAGGTGCTAACTGTAATCCTGACCGCTTCACACTCGACTGCAAACTGCCCCAGTGTGTGCTGAAGGTCACGGCCTGATGAAGCCAATAGATCAACATCATCTGCAAAGAGCAGAGAAGCAATTCTGAGGACCCCCAGCTGCACCTCGAGTTGTGTTGGTCGTGATCCAGAATCCCTCAAAGGACTCGTTCCACCATTTGACAATACCCCCAGTCAAGGACAGCAGTTCTCCTCCCTTGTAGGTGCCGACTCTCATCCCAACCGCTTCACACTTGACTGAAAACTGCCCCTTGTGTGCTGCTCCTGACTAGTCTTATGGTTTGCCAGAACTTCGTTGAGACCAACCAGAAGTCCTTCTCCATAGCTTCCCCCCTAAACCAACGTGTGGTAGGAATATCGCATTTCATGGACAAATGATTTTAAATAATAGTATCTTGGTAGTGATGAATTTTTCATTCTGATGTGCAACCTTTCATGCACATTCATGCATGCTGAGGTAGGTGATCATATCGTCAATGTGAAGCTGTCTCTGACAGCAGGAAAAAGCTCGATATGTATCGTCTCTGTGTTAAATGGCTGTTGTCTTACTAGCAGCTGGTAGAAAACTCCCCGTCAGGGAATCGAACCCTGGTCTTCCGCGTGACAAGCGGAGATACTGTCCACTATACTAACGAGGACTGCACTAGTAGCATTTTTGGCTAATAAAAAAAAGAGTGGCGCTGTTCCGGCCTTTAAAGGGAATTCTTAGAGCTATACAGGGGAGTCTTTAAGTGTAGTAGACATTTACTGTCACTCAATGACACAGCAGCTGTGACTGAATCCATTCGGAAATCATGTTGTCTGGCATCTGAAATGTTTGCAGTCAAGTGTGAATGGTGCATTGAGCCTGGGCACGTGCGTAAAAGTCATTTTCTGCAGTTTCCGTAGTGTAGTGGTTATCACGTTCGCCTAACACGCGAAAGGTCCCCCGTTCGAAACTGGGCGGAAACACTCTTCTTTGTTCCTGCTTACTCCACACAATAAAATTCTACTTAGTGGAATTGTCAGAAACTGGATAATAAGTACAACTGCCCCAGGGTTAGCTTTTCCTCCACACAATCAAAGTCTTCTGAGTTGCGTTCCCAGCAAACTGGATGAAAAGAAGCACTGTGTGAATAATGTTTTCTCTCAGAGATACTTGAACTCTGTCATTTGGGGCAGCCACTCACTCCCATCCAGGCGTGAGCAATCCTCCACTTTCTGGTTGAGAACCACGGCTTCGTAATTGTAGGTGCTAACTGTAATCCTGACCGCTTCACACTCGACTGCAAACTGCCCCAGTGTGTGCTGAAGGTCACGGCCTGATGAAGCCAATAGATCAACATCATCTGCAAAGAGCAGAGAAGCAATTCTGAGGACCCCCAGCTGCACCTCGAGTTGTGTTGGTCGGGATCCGGAATCCCTCAAAGGACTCTTTCTACCATTTGACAATACCCCCAGTCAAGGACAGCAGTTCTCCTCCCTTGTAGGTGCCGACTCTCATCCCAACCGCTTCACACTTGACTGAAAACTGCCCCTTGTGTGCTGCTCCTGACTAGTCTTATTGTTTGCAAGAACTTCGTTGAGACCAACCAGAAGTCCTTCTCCATAGCTTCCCCCCTAAACCAACGTGTGGTAGGAATATCGCATTTCATGGACAAATGATTTTAAATAATAGTATCTTGGTAGTGATGAATTTTTCATTCTGATGTGCAACCTTTCATGCACATTCATGCATGCTGAGGTAGGTGATCATATCGTCAATGTGAAGCTGTCTCTGACAGCAGGAAAGAGCTCGATATGTATCGTCTCTGTGTTAAATGGCTGTTGTCTTACTAGCAGCTGGTAGAAAACTCTGCGTCAGGGAATCGAACCCTGGTCCTCCGCGTGACAAGCAGAGATACTGTCCACTATACTAACGAGGACTGCACTAGTAGCATTTTTGGCTAATAGAAAAAAGAGTGGCGCTGTTCCGGCCTTTAAAGGGAATTCTTAGAGCTATACAGGGGAGTCTTTAAGTGTAGTAGACATTTACTGTCACTCAATGACACAGCAGCTGTGACTGAATCCATTCGGAAATCATGTTGTCTGGCATCTGAAATGTTTGCAGTCAAGTGTGAATGGTGCATTGAGCCTGGGCACGTGCGTAAAAGTCATTTTCAGCAGTTTCCGTAGTGTAGTGGTTATCACGTTCGCCTAACACGCGAAAGGTCCCCCGTTCGAAACTGGGCGGAAACACTCTTCTTTGTTCCTGCTTACTCCACACAATAAAATTCTACTTAGTGGAATTGTCAGAAACTGGATAATAAGTACAACTGCCCCAGGGTTAGCTTTTCCTCCACACAATCAAAGTCTTCTGAGTTGCGTTCCCAGCAAACTGGATGAAAAGAAGCACTGTGTGAATAATGTTTTCTCTCAGAGATACTTGAACTCTGTCATTTGGGGCAGCCACTCACTCCCATCCAGGCGTGAGCAATCCTCCACTTTCTGGTTGAGAACCACGGCTTCGTAATTGTAGGTGCTAACTGTAATCCTGACCGCTTCACACTCGACTGCAAACTGCCCCAGTGTGTGCTGAAAGTCATGGCCTGATGAAGCCAATAGATCAACATCATCTGCAAAGAGCAGAGAAGCAATTCTGAGGACCCCCAGCTGCACCTCGAGTTGTGTTGGTCGGGATCCAGAATCCCTCAAAGGACTCGTTCCACCATTTGACAATACCCCCAGTCAAGGACAGCAGTTCTCCTCCCTTGTAGGTGCCGACTCTCATCCCAACCGCTTCACACTTGACTGAAAACTGCCCCTTGTGTGCTGCTCCTGACTAGTCTTATGGTTTGCCAGAACTTCGTTGAGACCAACCAGAAGTCCTTCTCCATAGCTTCCCCCCTAAACCAACGTGTGGTAGGAATATCGCATTTCATGGACAAATGATTTTAAATAATAGTATCTTGGTAGTGATGAATTTTTCATTCTGATGTGGAACCTTTCATGCACATTCATGCATGCTGAGGTAGGTGATCATATCGTCAATGTGAAGCTGTCTCTGACAGCAGGAAAAAGCTTGATATGTATCGTCTCTGTGTTAAATGGCTGTTGTCTTACTAGCAGCTGGTAGAAAACTCCCCGTCAGGGAATCGAACCCTGGTCTTCCGCGTGACAAGCGGAGATACTGTCCACTATACTAACGAGGACTGCACTATAAGCATTTTTGGCTAATAGAAAAAAGAGTGGCGCTGTTCCAGCCTTTAAAGGGAATTCTTAGAGCTATACAGGGGAGTCTTTAAGTTTAGTAGACATTTACTGTCACTCAATGACACAGCAGCTGTGACTGAATCCATTCGGAAATCATGTTGTCTGGCATCTGAAATGTTTGCAGTCAAGTGTGAATGGTGCATTGAGCCTGGGCACGTGCGTAAAGGTCATTTTCAGCAGTTTCCGTAGTGTAGTGGTTATCACGTTCGCCTAACACGCGAAAGGTCCCCCGTTCGAAACTGGGCGGAAACACTCTTCTTTGTTCCTGCTTACTCCACACAATAAAATTCTACTTAGTGGAATTGTCAGAAACTGGATAATAAGTACAACTGCCCCAGGGTTAGCTTTTCCTCCACACAATCAAAGTCTTCTGAGTTGCGTTCCCAGCAAACTGGATGAAAAGAAGCACTGTAAGAATAATGTTTTCTCTCAGAGATACTTGAACTCTGTCATTTGGGGCAGCCACTCACTCCCATCCAGGGGTGAGCAATCCTCCACTTTCTGGTTGAGAACCACGGCTTCGTAATTGTAGGTGCTAACTGTAATCCTGACCGCTTCACACTCGACTGAAAACTGCCCCAGTGTGTGCTGAAGGTCACGGCCTGATGAAGCCAATAGATCAACATCATCTGCAAAGAGCAGAGAAGCAATTCTGAGGACCCCCAGCTGCACCTCGAGTTGTGTTGGTCGGGATCCGGAATCCCTCAAAGGACTCGTTCCACCATTTGACAATACCCCCAGTCAAGGACAGCAGTTCTCCTCCCTTGTAGGTGCCGACTCTCATCCCAACCGCTTCACACTTGACTGAAAACTGCCCCTTGTGTGCTGCTCCTGACTAGTCTTATGGTTTGCCAGAACTTCGTTGAGACCAACCAGAAGTCCTTCTCCATAGCTTCCCCCCTAAACCAACGTGTGGTAGGAATATCGCATTTCATGGACAAATGATTTTAAATAATAGTATCTTGGTAGTGATGAATTTTTCATTCTGATGTGCAACCTTTCATGCACATTCATGCATGCTGAGGTAGGTGATCATATCGTCAATGTGAAGCTGTCTCTGACAGCAGGAAAAAGCTTGATATGTATCGTCTCTGTGTTAAATGGCTGTTGTCTTACTAGCAGCTGGTAGAAAACTCCCCGTCAGGGAATCGAACCCTGGTCCTCCGCGTGACAAGCGGAGATACTGTCCACTATACTAACGAGGACTGCACTAGTAGCATTTTTGGCTAATAAAAAAAAGAGTGGCGCTGTTCCGGCCTTTAAAGGGAATTCTTAGAGCTATACAGGGGAGTCTTTAAGTGTAGTAGACATTTACTGTCACTCAATGACACAGCAGCTGTGACTGAATCCATTCGGAAATCATGTTGTCTGGCATCTGAAATGTTTGCAGTCAAGTGTGAATGGTGCATTGAGCCTGGGCACGTGCGTAAAAGTCATTTTCAGCAGTTTCCGTAGTGTAGTGGTTATCACGTTCGCCTAACACGCGAAAGGTCCCCCGTTCGAAACTGGGCGGAAACACTCTTCTTTGTTCCTGCTTACTCCACACAATAAAATTCTACTTAGTGGAATTGTCAGAAACTGGATAATAAGTACAACTGCCCCAGGGTTAGCTTTTCCTCCACACAATCAAAGTCTTCTGAGTTGCGTTCCCAGCAAACTGGATGAAAAGAAGCACTGTGTGAATAATGTTTTCTCTCAGAGATACTTGAACTCTGTCATTTGGGGCAGCCACTCACTCCCATCCAGGGGTGAGCAATCCTCCACTTTCTGGTTGAGAACCACGGCTTCGTAATTGTAGGTGCTAACTGTAATCCTGACCGCTTCACACTCGACTGCAAACTACCCCAGTGTGCAAATCCTACTTTTACATTCACACTTGGTATTTTTCAACCTGGACCCTTTTTCCCGATGTTTTTGGGTCTCAATGGCAAATGGGGACAACTATTTTTTTAATTGGTCCAGTATTCAGTGAGAACATTGCTGCTTGCAGGTGCAAAAAGAGCTGCAAGGGCAATTGTGCTGCTTCATTGTAACGTAATGGCCACTAAAAGTGCTTATTTTATCCACTGACAGGCTCAGATTGTTAGAACAAGTGTCTGACAACTTTATGCAAAGAACCCTACAGAGAATTAAAACCTTTTTCTTTACCGTTCGCTTCATCTGGTCTGTTTGTTACTGTTCCCAGTCACAGCCTGTGAGCGGCTAAAATATGCACTTTTAGTGGACCCCAACTTGCCCCGAGGATTATATTGCAGCATGTGACCGGCTGCCATCCACAGCACTCTCGCTCAACACTTCCCAATTTCAAAAATTGGAGCCCACATTAGTCAGTTAGACACACAAAAAGTGGGAAAATATGTTCCAGGCTGAAAAATATGTACGTTACCCTTTAACAACAAAGCTCCTCATCGTCTTCATCCTCCTTCTTTTTTCTTTGGGTGCAGCCGCTCACATCCATCCACAGTGGTTGAGCAGTGGGCCTACATGGCTCTGTCCCACCAGCGTGGCGGATGGGAGTGGTCCTGTTCCAAATTGCTTTGAGACCAAAAGCTTCCTCCCACTGAAGATCAGTGAGAAGCTGTCCATAGGTAAAAAAACTGAATGAAAAAAGAAACACACGCACAAGGTTTGGGCAAACACCAAGATCCAGTTAAAAATGATTATTGTAGACAGACCTCAGTGTCAACATAACAGGAATGGAATGACATTCTGTGTTATTCAGAAACAGGGACACTGTTTTCAGAACAGACTAAATGTCCTTCACTTCCTTTTTTTGGGGGCAGGAATCTCAGAGACTGAAAGCTCAAAACTGGCGCCTCCAGAACTCCATGCAGCAACCAGCCTTCATGCTAAATCAGCTCCACATGACAGTTCAGGCTCCTCGCTGCTTAAATTGAAACTTTGTTTCCGCTCCTCGTCATTCCCGACAAATGAGGAAATAATGGGTCCGACACATGTCTGGAGTTCCGCAGCATCACTCTCAATCAATCAGTATGAAAGCATCCTTTCCACGAGACTACAAATCATTATGAGCGGAAATAAACATAAAGAAGCAGCAGTTAAACTTAGTTTATCCTCTCCGTAGTGATGGGCGCGATGTGTAGCCTACTCGCGGCAGGTAATCACGGCAGGCGTGTGATGCGGGTAGGCCCGCAAGTGGTCACGGTTGGTCATGCACCTCTGAATTCAATTTGGCATGGGCGGTGCTCGTGATCAAATGAATATCACAAATAGTTCACTGATAAAAATACACTATTGACATGTCTGGGGATTATAGGAGATGGGCCAATTCGTTTGAGATGCTTCAGAACAACAGGGTTTTACATTTTGAGTAAAATGTTTGGCAGCCAAATCCAATAGTTTACAGGATATTTAACCTTTGTTTCTTTATGATACATTTACTTGACTTATTTCCTAACAGGGCTTGGCTAAGGTAATAAAGTAGTTTATGAATATGAGGTTACAGATGACTACAATCCCTCCTCGTCATTGTGGAGGTTGGTTCATGGCTTTTGTCAGTTATACCAACAGTCTATGGGCATTCTATGAGTAATACTCGTCTTTTATTCTTCACAGCTCATGTTGTTGGTACGCCTCTGGTGTTTCAGAGAATAACAGCGCATAGAGCAGGGTATTCAAATAAAATTCAACAAAGAATTTCCTCATGCAAAGGTCCAGAACATCACAGTCCGTCTAACAGTTATATCGACCTTTTGGAGTGACAGCACAGTCATGTTAACTGGAGCAATTCTACACACAAAAACTATATGAAAACTAAAATCATACATGGTGATATACGGCCTTTATTAATGTGAAGTTTGACCGCTTCGATGCGAGGTGCGTTCAGGTGGATTAGCATGTTATTGTTAACTGACGATAAAATTATTCTCGATCTTTTGAACAAAACAAACTCATATATTTCAGCGGATTCTGAAAGCTGAAGACTCCATGCTTTCTACAGCAGCACTGTGGACCGGGTCCGTGGGGTTACCCATTGTTTACTTTGTGTTGTCCTGTAAATGTTCTGTCTTATGCAATAAAGAAACTCTTAATATTCACAATCCTCGAGGCGTAGATCCAAGGAGTTAAGTTAGCATACATTGTTTGTCTTTATTGACCTGTTAATCATCTTGGAATTCTTTGGATTATTTTTGTGAACATATGTTAACCTGGGGGGAAGGAAAACCTGCCATATATATTACGATTGATTGTGTTCATAATGGATAAGTGATTTTTATTGAAGATATATTCGAGGCAAAAGGGAACACTCTGCCCTGCTACATTCTTGACCGTAGAGCAGAGTTCCCACGGGGTCTGTCAGGACCAATAGAGTAGAATAGAGACTGTAGAGAGTATGTGCACCTTATCAGTGAAAACACTGTGATCTCTGCTCTGTAGATAAAGCTCATATAAATGACTCCCCATCTGTCACTGTGTTGTTGTTCTGCTGCTCCTTAGAAAGACTTTTGAATTCTACAGAGAGTAGAAAGAGCAGGCAGGAGAGGCTGGGAGAAAGAGAGGACAATCAGAGAGAGCACAGGATTAACAGCGGCATGGAAGAAAGGCAAGAGACATATATATATATACAATCTCATCTATCAAACTGTACATACAAACTTGGCAAAAACTAATTTAAAAAAAGGTGGTGTGTGTTGTGTCGTTGAGGTCACACCAAAGGATATATATTTCTTCATAAATGCTAAATGTTGATGATGTGATTGCATAGAAAGACGTCTTCTATGTTTTGCTCCAGGACGAGGCCGCAGTCTAACCGTCAAGGTGTGGACACGGGACAAAAGAGAGACCTTTATCTGGGCTGTTTAACAAAACAACAGCTGATAATGATATCTGCGGCTGTTGGACTTGTCATCCTGGTGATTATCATTACTGTCACGGCCGTGCTCACCACAAAGTCAGGTACACACAAGTCGTCATATATGATTCATTGAAGTGTTTAGTTGATTTTGGCCATTTAGTCATGATAAACCATTAGACACGTGTTGTTTATCCATGCTTATTAAGACAATGTACATATCTGGTACCTGATTCAGTTACATAATCATGTATAGTAGTAAAAGTAGAAATGTGGCCTGTCTGTGACCCAGAGCAGGCGTTTGCAAAAAGAGGTTTCAACAAGCAGCTGTGTTGCCTAAATATAACCAAGTACTTTTGTTACCTATACCTAAACATAACCAAGTACTTTTGTTACCTATACCTAAACATAACCAAGTACTTTTGTTACCTATACCTAAACATAACCAAGTACTTTTGTTACCTATACCTACACATTACCAAGTACTTTTGTTACCTATACCTAAACATAACCAAGTACTTTTGTTACCTATACCTAAACATAACCAAGTACTTTTGTTACCTATACCTACACATTACCAAGTACTTTTGTTACCTATACCTAAACATAACCAAGTACTTTTGTTACCTATACCTAAATATAACCAAGTACTTTTGTTACCTATACCTAAATATAACCAAGTACTTTTGTTACCTATACCTAAACATAACCAAGTACTTTTGTTACCTATACCTAAACATAACCAAGTACTTTTGTTACCTATACCTACACATTACCAAGTACTTTTGTTACCTATACCTAAACATAACCAAGTACTTTTGTTACCTATACCTAAATATAACCAAGTACTTTTGTTACCTATACCTAAATATAACCAAGTACTTTTGTTACCTATACCTAAACATAACCAAGTACTTTTGTTACCTATACCTAAACATAACCAAGTACTTTTGTTACCTATACCTAAATATAACCAAGTACTTTTGTTACCTATACCTAAATATAACCAAGTACTTTTGTTACCTATACCTAAACATAACAAAGTACTTTTGTTACCTATACCTAAACATAACCAAGTACTTTTGTTACCTATACCTAAACATAACCAAGTACTTTTGTTACCTATACCTATAAGAGAGTCGTTTTGTTGTATAAACATTTCCACGTAGTTCAGTTTCACAATGTTAACCATGTGTTTGAAACTGTGACCGCTTCACAGCGTTAAATAGTACGGTCATACAAAAGGACAAGTAGAGATTTTATGTAAAGAGTTGTTGAAGAGTCAGTCACCTATGTCCAGAAGAATGCCACTGCTTTGAGTTTGGAGGGAGTGGTATATGCGCTATATGAGTTCAACTGTATAACCATCCATATTGTGTCCGGGCAGACTCCAGGAACTAAAACAGCAGCTGTGCGCACAATATCACATAATAACTTTATAATGCCATGATCCAAAGTTTTATTTGATAAGAGTTCTTTTTACACTATTTATTTTAGTGGGATAAAGCACCATACATATATTTATCCCTGTTGTGGTTTTCTTCTATGTCGCAGATCGTTGATATCTAAAAAATATCTTAATACTTATTTGCTATCTGACTCGTGGTGAGATACCACAGGATTCTCACTAACCAGGAAACTCAGTAACGAACACCCATAAAATACAAGAGAGAGTTGAAGTTTCTTCAGTTCACGCAGGTTTATTTGTATCACACAGAATACAAGCAAACCGAGTTGTCCGGACTCAACTAACACAAACACAGAATTGTACCTTACTTTATACTTCGCCACCCCCCATTCATGATGATCCCCCCTTCTCCCTACTCATCATCTCTACATTCTTACAAACAATCATTTCGTTCATCATGCCTTCAGTAGGGAGTTGTCGGGTCATACTCTCGGGGCCAAGTGGTAAGGCAGGGCCTATGAGAAATACAGTTGGTCCAGTGGCGGCTGGTCCATAGAGGGCGCTAGGGCGCCGCCCTATAAAATAAATAAATAATAATAATAAACTATACAAATTGACAATATTTGTGTTTTTGAAACATGGAATCACCCAGTAATATGTGTAAAATATGATATCTGCGGTAAATATATGCTTTTCCTGCTTGTCCTCTCTGCCTGTCTGCTCGTCCTCTCCTCGTGTGCACGTCTCAGCTGCTGGGGCGCTGGAGAAACTGCCCCAAAGAGGCGGGTCTACGAAGCAGTTTAGCCAATGATGCTTTAATGCTGACTAAAGATATAAATGAGTGACATACAATTTAGCCAATCAGCGTCCTCAAATAGATTCAGCTTGGGGCAGATTTCGTTCTGCCCCAAGCTGCGCGTTCTCGTCAGGACTAGTTTCTACAGGAGAGCACTGCTCCTCCAAGACCCGTTTGAGAGGAGAACTGAGAGGAGAAACTACTGAAAGAGCTGATCCCAGATCAGCCTGACCTCACAATCAGACAGCAGACTAGCAGGAAAGAGAAGCAGTACATGAATTATAGGGAAAATAGAGCCAATATGCTAAATTAGCTTTTTTTGTCAGAGTTTAGAGACTGTACTGTATTATTTTGGGTGGGGAGGGGGATGATCATTATGTTACACTTATAATATTATTATATCCCAGTAATATTAATGGTTCTCTATCTGATATTCAGAGCTTTAGCAGCAAACAACTATTTGCAATGTAAAAATATAGTGGAGTAATGTCATGAATTAAGCGACTCTCCCTCTGTGTGTGTTGCTTCTCTGTGCTTTGTGGACATAGCCCGGCCAGCCTCTCCTGCCTTTTAGTGCATGTGTGCGCGCCCCTCTGGCTCGCTAATGATAACCGCTGATACCGCCATCACAACCCACAGCGTAGTTGCAGAAGCGCAGCGCTCAGCGGTAAAATCAGGCTTTGGTAGGGTGTCCGGGGTCTTCCCTTGGGGAAAATCTTTTATAAGCAAGCTGTATTTTGATGCTTTTTAATGCAATCTGGCATCTCATTTACATTCAAAGTCTGAATCATTGAACATTTTAAATATGTTTATGAATTAACTCTAGTCTAACTCTACTGTTAGACTAGAGTTGGAAAAACATTTATGAAATGGATTTAAGTTGACAATGGTGGAAGTACATTTACTCAAGTTCTGTACTTTAGCACTTGTACTTGAGTATTTTAATTTAATGCTACTTTCCTCTTCTTCTCCACTACATCTCAGAGGTAAACATTTTACTTTTCACTCCATCTGACAGCTTTAGTTACTTTACAGATTCTAATTCAGATAATTAATAATGAAATAAATTAAAAAGAAAATTATAATCCAATGATATACTATATATCATTGTAAAAAATGACGACTTTTACTTTTGGTAGCCTACTTTAAGTTGCTAATACTTTTGTACTTTAACTTGAGTAATGTTTTGAATGCAGGACTTTTACTTGTAACAGAGAATTTCATCCTGTAGTATTGCTACTTTTACTTGAGTAGAGATCCGAGTACTTCTTCCACTGTATATTCACATTACTGAAATATTAAAAGGGTTTCCTTTCACACACAATATTTCTAGATACAGTCCCTGCAGGATAGCGCTTGCACTGTTTACCTCTCTATCTGTTGCTGTCTGTCTATCGGTTTCTCTCAAAAGTGTGTTCGCAACACAGAGTTTTCACATAAAGTGAAATTAGTAGTCTACTGTTTTAGTTCGTTCTGGGTTAGCCATGTCGCAACATAAAGTAGCCTAATGTTATGCAACATGAGGTTTGTCAAATAAAACGGCACCTACACATACTCACACACAGTGGGCTTAGAGACCTGAGTTCTATTCTATGTAGACTATCACACATTCACACACATTACGTTTTGGAGCATCACAGCATTTAAAATCATATTCACAACAGAGCTTTGGACTGCCCCAACCAGATTTAAACCCTGGTAGCGCCCACCCTCGGGTTCCCGACTCTCAGGTAAACACTGTTAGCTCTGTCAGCACTGTTGTCGTTGTTTCCATTGCTTTCACTGTTAAGCAGCTTAAATGTTAAATGGAGTAATACAAATCACATGAACACCAAACTGCACAATAGAGGTTGAGTCCAAATTTGCAAAAATTATGGCAAACATAACAAAAGGATGAATCCCGTTCACCAACTATTACAGTTATTTCACATTTATTATTTCACTTTCACATTTACATGACGCATTTACATTTTCTTTGCTGTGCTTCTGCTTTCTGTTAAAATAGAATAAAGAGAAGGTAGAGTTGCTATAGGATAATAACAAATGACCTGCTCTCCGGAGATATAAAGTTCAATTACTTAAGACCCTCCCCAAAAATTTGGACCACCCTACCATCAGCGAAAAGAAAAAAAAATACATAACCCTCTCTCTCTTCTCCTTTTTGTATGAATGATGTAAAGTCCCATGTTTTTACAGTCCTACACTTACACATGTGCCTGTGTTTGGCTTGCTATCCAATCAGGTTCCTCAGTTCCTCCTCCCTCGTTTTCTACTGGTGGAGACATGCTGGACTTCCTGGTTCAGTCAGGTGATATCAGCAAACCTGATGGTCTATTGGCTACCTGGTTTCACAGAGCTAATAGCAAGGAGGAAATGAACAAAGCTCTCTCAAGTAAACTCACATATACACACAAATTGCATTTGTTTTTGATGATGTTGTTTGTCCCTGAGGTTTACATACTGTACTGTACAATATAACATTACGTTCCATTAAATAGATAACTGTTCCCCCTACTCTCTTCCTCTCAGGTGATGCTATGATCCTGGAGTCTGATATCACTCTGGAGGGTTATGGAACACCCAGTCAGAAGCCAGTCCCCATCATGGCCCACCCTCCTGATATCTATAGTGACAATACTCTGGACCAATGGTTGGATGCTGTGGTGGCCTCTAGAAAAGGTAATGTAGAGCAGGACAGGTGTGTCTTTATCTGTACGTCTGTGTCCATCTGACGATATTAAGAAGCAAAACAGGTTTTAATGTTCTGTGTCTTCCTGCAGGCATGAAGTTGGACTTTAAGTCTCTGAGCTCAGTGGGTTTGTCATTGGACCTGCTGATTCAAAAGAACAGTAGCAGAGGAATAAACAGACCTGTGTGGCTTAATGCAGACATCCTCCACGGTCCCAATGTACCAGAATTCCTGCCTCCAGTCAATGGAACCAGGTGAAAAGGCCTGATCTTTAGATGTTTTGTCCATCAGTTCTTTGCTAATCACTAGCTTATATTGTACATGTATTATTGCCACATGGTAAATTAGAAGCACAGTATCAACAAAGATGGGTTTAGATAGATAGATAGGTACTTTATTAATCCCGCAAGGGGAATTTTTTTGGCTACAGCAGCATTTATAGGTACAGGTAAAGCAAAGCAATACAAATAACAGAATAAAAAATATTAAATATAAAAATGCACAATATATACACTAAAATAGAATAATATTAAATGAACTAACTAAATAATAGTGCAAACATGCATTTAACAAACAACAGTGTAACGGTGTTATAGTTGTGTGATTGATTTGGCCAGAGGTGATTTGTTATAAAGTCTTATAGCAGAGGGCAGGAATGTTCTCCTGTATCTGTCCTTGTGACAGCGGAGCTGGATCAGTCTGTTGGAGAAAGTGCTCCTCTGTCCCTGCAGCAGTGGTGGGCTGTCAGGGCCAGCAAAGCCTTCTCTGCTGGCCTAAACAGAATCACAAAGTTATAGCTATTTTATAATTTAATAATTTTTCTTAAATACACTACATGTATTATAATTTATAAAAATATTGTTCCCATTATCTTATTTTCTCATTGCACAGCTCCTGTCTTCCTCAGTTGCTCTGCTTCCAGTGCAGCTTGTTTTAAGTAGAGCTTTTATCCAATCAGATTTCACCTCTGTGTCTCTAGGTAAGAAGAGAGGCCCGAGGCCTGCAGACTCACAAGTGAATCCATGTGTAGTTTAAGTGAATGGGGACGATATTGTTGATTGTCATAGTGTTCAACCAATCAGATCTTTAGTTTGACATGTTGGGCGTATTCTTTGACGTGCCAGAGCCTGCTAGCTGGCCTACAAGTACGTCAGCATTAACCTGCAGCTGGCTCAGCATTAACATGCGCTGTGATTGGTCAGTGGGCTAGCGTGACTGTTTTGATGCTGAAGCAGCTAGCAGAAGTTAGTATTAGTAGTAACAGTTCAAGTTGAAAGATATGTAAGAAGTTATGACATTGACATGACATTTTTAGCATTTTGCTTGGTGTAGATTTTTTTTTTTTTACCTAGCTTTGTTTTTTTAACACTCAATGGCTGAAGGAGGAGAAACGGATTTCTCAATACATGTAGTGTATTTATGAAAAATTATAAAATAGATATAACTGTGATTCTGTCTAGGCCAGCAGAGAAGGCCTTGAAGGCCCTGACGGCCCACCACTGCATCTGACTGTATGCATTGTCCGTTAATGACGAAGCATCCTGTCATGGCGGGGTTAGGGTCGGACATGTGATTCTCTGTTTGGGCTGTTGTTTTCTTTTTGCAAAGCAAGAATTATGGTCTGGAGAAATGGGGATTATGTGGCGATTGCTTTAGCCCTGTTTGAATCAGTAGGGAACAGCTAAATGCTGTGGGGAGAGTGTAGCGTGTGTGCTGATATTCTTTTCCGCTAAGCTAGTTTAGCGTCGCGTGTAGAATGTTTTTCTTCCGGGGTCGGAGTGTCAGACAGCTGTCTGTTACGTCATGTGGGTTGCCAGTTTGAGCAAAGTCCACCGAAAACATTATATTTCTCACAATTTAAGCTTCTGCATTTTCCAAATGCACTAGTATTATTCAAACGTATTGTTCGGTTCGTAAGCCTCGTACCGAATGGTTTAATACGAATATGTGTATTGTTACACCCCTAGAAACAAATAATAACCGTAGCTGTGGCGTAATAATGACATTATTAAGAGGTGGCTCAACTGTAGTCGGACAGCACTGAAGGCCCAGGTATAAAATGCACGGCCCGCCACTGCCCTGCAGTAGGTGGTGGAGAGGGTTCTCCGGGTGTTCCAATATGGATAATAGTTTCTTCAGTGTCCTCCTCTCCACCACCTTTTCCAGACCGTCTTGTTTGCAGCCAATGATGGAGCCGGCCTTCTTAACCAGTTTGTTAAGTCTGTTGGTGTCTCCGGCTCCAATGATGAATAGATTTGAGAAGATACAATCAGATCTGAAAAAATGCTACAGCAAATAAAAGCATGACGCAAGATGCAAGAAAGATGTTAGCATATTGTATAGATACAGGAAAAACAACATAAACTGGGTATCACATGTCCATTAACTCACTGCCCCATCATTACATACAGTACATTGCTCTCCTCTCTTTTCATCCTTCCTTTCCAGATTTCTGCAGCTGATTCAGGAGAAGTTTCCAGATGTGACCGTGTCTCCGGGATGGATGGTATTACTATTCACCTACTGATTAAGTATCATGTTATAGTATTTGCATATTACCCTATAGGGTAGGTTTTAGACAAGCTTGTAATTTAAGTCAGGTGGTCTTTGGTCCAGAGCTGAACTCAAAGATAGCAGGTATGCAGCTTTTTAGAAATAGCGAGCTCATGAGTCCTACAGGCATCTACTCTGCAAGAAGTATGAGGCTGAAATGCATTTAGCTCTAAGCACTGCTGCGCCTAACATCAGCATGCTAACATGCTCACATTAGCATTGCTAACATTGTGATTTTTAGCAAGTACTGTGTAATGTTTGCCATGTTGACCATTTTAGATTAGGGTTAGCATGCTTACATTTACTAATTAGCACTAAACACAAGTGCAGCTGAGGCTGATGGGAATGTCATTAGATTTGCAGGTATTTGGTCATAAACCAAAGTATTTTTCTGAGGTGGCAATCTGAATCACTTGTAAGGGCCTGATCTCTGTCCATCCCACTGTTGTAGGGCCCGCTCTCTCTGGGGGCCCCCCCGCCCCAGTTGCACTGTCTATATTTGCGCCCCGGAGCCAGGACATTCTTTAAGGATAGCAACGTTGTCACTCCGTTTCCAGGGAAGAATCCAATGATTATTACTGTCCCATGATACTGCTAGCTCAGCCGTTAGTCCTGTTTTAGTCATAATGATTGTGATTCACAGCTGACATTGCATTGTTTCTGACAGGTAGTCTATCTTCCACCACTTTTGAATGCAACTTACACCAGGTCCATGGTAGAAGACATGTACAATATGATCCAAGATGTCCCCCAAAAGGTAAGCTAAAAGACTTGCAAAAATAATATATGTGGGGAAAAAAGAAAATATTGGAAAAGTGTCTGAATTAGTCTTAGACACTTGTCAGATGAGAAAGTCGCACTGCGAGATTCATCCACAAGTCCACACGAAAGAGCGGGAATAGAAAATGATGACTGGGTTAGCCACTTGGCTGCTAATTAGCTAGCTCAGTTGCTAACTACTTGCTGACTGTAATCCTTGTTGCATCTCTTCTGTGGAAAAGTTTATAGTCCGCTAGAGCAGGGTAATGTGTAAGATTGGCTGAAGCTAATATAATAGCTTGCTCCTTTTTGCCTCAAAGGTCAACACTTTCAAAAAGGCTTGTTCAAAGGCACAAATTTGCATCTCAAAGTTTACCAAAGTTGACCTCTACTTGAAAACATGAATTTGCAGAAATTCCATTGACTTAAAATTAATTTTGCACCAAGATATTACAGTTTTAAATGCTGGTGTGACCGGGCCTTTATGTGATCGACAGGGCTCTGTTGTTTGATATATTGGCATAATTACCATTCTGCATTTTAATGATGATTCACCAGATCCTTTAGCTGGAAACAGACAGGGTTTTAAAATCTGCAATAAAATATAAAGAATAGTTTGTGTCTTTAGGTGACGTTCCCAGTCCATGCCCTGTTGGTTTGCAGTGGCTGGCATCACATCAGCTGGCTCCTCAGCCAGTCACCACGGTAACACCGCCAACCTCCACCTGTATTATATAATGAGGGAAACTCAATCATTTGATAATAAGAATGACCCACCCCTCTGTCTGTTCTAATCCACGAAATATTATGACTGTGACTGTGATTTAGTTCATTTTTTTGTGTTCAGTTAAAACTTTATTTTTTTGTGTTCAGTTCAAACTTTATTATTTTGTGTTCAGTTCAAACTTTGTGACACGGAGACTGTTTTGGTGTTGTGATTTGGTTTTCAGGTTCAGCCTGACATTATGGCAGGGTACAGTTCACCCAACAATCAGTGACCTGCTGTTCGTTCGTGAGAACTGCCACCCTGCCAGAGTCTACTACGATATATATGAACCAACGCTGTCTGCATTCCAACAGGCTGCAAGTAAGAAACAGTGAGCAAGTTTACAACCAAAGTCAGTCAGTGGTTTGTTACAAATATAAATCAATAAACCTGGACACATTTTGTCTGCAAAATGTGGGAAAGAATTTACAATTCATCGTATTGCTGAATATCTTTTGCAAAATAAAAATAAAAATGCTAAAACTACATTTGAGCTTAAACTAAAGCTAAACAAAAAAATACAAGACATAGCTGACATCAGACAATCTCGTAAAAATCAGGCATAAAATGGTGAAGTTTGTTGAGATTATATGTAAATAAACAGCTGTTTAATCAGCTATGATCACTATTGGTCTCACCAGTGACATGTTGTTTCTGGTCTCCAGTATGGTAAATCAATACCAATAAATATGGTTGTATCCTTCAGTGGGAGGGTAAGTGGGCAGGGACACCGAGCGCAGTGCGATGACGTATGGATCTCTGAGGAGGAAAAACAAGAGACCACAGTTAGTCCTGAAGGGGTAGAGGTGTGTGACCTTTGACCTGTCGTTCCACTGACCCGCTGCCACACGGCTTCCTCTTGGAAGCCAACAAGATGAAGTCCTGCAGAATCCCTTCTCCCTGGTGGGCTGAAGTCTGGGAACCTACTGCACCGTGACTCACTGATGGGGTCACCACTCGATACAGGAAGTCATCATCGTCCACCTGGTGAATCAGCTCACATTTCCTGATTCCAGAAAAGACACAGATATACCGCTGATGAGGATGTTGGTAGAAATGTAGTTTATTTGAAAAATAATTTGAACTATAATGTTAAAGGAATAGTTCCACATTTTGGGAAATGCATTTATTCACATTATTGCTAAGAGTTAGATAAGAAGACTGATACCACTCTCATGTCTATACGATAAACAGCCAGAGGCCAGTTAGCTTAGCTTAGCATAAAGTCTGGAAATGAGTGAAAACTCTAGCCTGGCTGTATCCAAAAGTAACAAAATCCAGCTACCAGCACTTCTGAAGCTCACTAATGAACACGTTATATCTTGTTTGTTAAATCGGTGTAATGGTATTACAGGGGCTTTTGTCCCATGACTTGGCCTTAGTAATTATTGGTAATTATAATAATAGTAATCAGTTTAGTGGCCTGTGACTACAGATTCCCACTGTAGAAAACAAAGGAAGAAGTTGTAATCATAAAATGGTGCCTACATGGCTTCCTAATGAGTTTAAGGACATGTATTACTACTGCCCAGCACTGCCTTCACTTTTTAATCAAAAGTAACAACAGACACGTTTTACTGTCTCATGACTTCCCAACTCACCAAACCGGTGGTTAAATAGGTGCCCTTCATTTGCTTTGTAGGCATGTACTGTGTGTGTGTGTGTGTGTGTGTGTGTGTGTGTGTGTGTGTGTGTGTGTGTGTGTGTGTGTGTGTGTGTGTGTGTGTGTGTGTGAAAGTATTACTGATAATGTACGTCCCAGCTCGGCCTGTTGCTCAGCTCAGCCAGCAGACAAAAAGCTCTGTGAGCAGGAACATCCACCTCTGACTCCACCCTGAAACTCAACGTGGACTTCTGCTCCATGGTGTAAAGACGAACCTGGGAGCAAATCATCACAGTAAACATCCAACTCCTCATGGTAATGGTGAATGTAAATGGACTTGTACCGCGCCTTTCTAGTCTTCCCACCACTCAAAAACATCATTACACTATTACTGCCATCATTCACCCATTCACACACTGATGGTAGCAGCTACCATGCAAGCTGCCACCTCCCCATCAGGACTGACTAACATTCATACCCATTCATACACCGCAGGCAGGGGGCAATTTGGGCTCAAGTGTCTTGCCCAAGGACACATAAACATGGACTAACGGAGCCGGGGATCGAACCACCGATCCTCTGAAGGAAAGAGAGGGAGAAAAAAACCTCTCGTACGTAAAACACAAAACCTTTCAGCGGATACCTTGTCTTTCTCAGAGCTGAGTCGCCAGTTGTTTCTAGCAGCCAACATCTTCAGAGCAGAAACATTGTTATAGCTCAGATACACCTAGAAACACACACACACACACATATGTATAAGCAAACAAACACATAAGCATGCACACACTATTTCAACACTATGAAAAGACAACATATTGTGACAAAATCACAAAACTCCACCAGCCTTGTTTACATATTAGTTTGGTAGTAGGGCGAAAGTAAATAGTTCAACGTTTCATTCATAATGTTGACATTCAAATACTGATAATGCAGATAAATATCAGGCTACACTAATATCTGTAGTATTGTACTATTTGTAAAATGAGTTTCCAGTGTGAAGGATTGATCCAAATATTTCCAAAAAGTGTTGTTAAGTCCAAAAGTCAAACTCACAAAATATTGACTGCCAAGTTATATTCATTAAAGAAATGTAATAATCAATCAAGACTCATTTAAACATATGTATCACATTTTAGGGGCTTCATTGGAAAACTTCAGTCGAGCCTTTAATGTACAGAGGATTCATTTTTGTTTTACGACATTTTCTGCCACACCTATGGAAGCCCATTCCCGCCACTGTGAGGAAAAAATAAAGATCCTGTTATCTCGAAATTTCGACTTAGTATCTCGAAATTTCGACTTACTATCTCGAAATTTCGACTTAGTATCTCGAAATTTCGACTTACTATCTCGAAATTTCGACTTACTATCTCGAAATTTCGACTTACTATCTCGAAATTTCGACTTACTATCTCGAAATTTCGACTTAGTATCTCGAAATTTCGACTTACTATCTCGAAATTTCGACTTACTATCTCGAAATTTCGACTTACTATCTCGAAATTTCGACTTACTATCTTACTATATCTTTGTGTTGAAACACATTATTGAAATAATAAAGTTGGTATAAAAACAAACAAACACATAATCGTCTTTGGAGCCTGTTTTGTGCAAACATGTGTTACGTAGAAGAACTCTGTAGCGCAGTTTAAAAAAAAAATGACATACAATAAAACAAGGTAAAACACAGTCAGCAGAAGCTCCTAAGAGCAGAGAGAAACCAGATCAACTTGTGACCACACTGCGTGTTTACCGTGGAGCATTTTGACTACAGCTGGTTTTCGAGACAAATCTTTGGAGCTGCAAATTAATGAGGCAGATGTTTGTGATGTTGTCATGAGGTGAAAATACACAATGTGGACAATAACGCATCAGAGGCAACAAGAAAAGCAAAGCCATAAAATTAAGAATTCAACCAGCCAAGAACACAGATATGTCAAGTTGTTCATTTGAGTTTGGCTGAAGGTCGCCAGTTAACAGGGTCCCTTCTTAAACCGTAACCCTGCTCTGCTACGCCTGCCCTCAGTCACTAAGTCATTATTATAAGATATATCTCATAATAATGAGATGCTAAGTCATAATTATGAGATAGTAAGTCATAATTATGAGATCCTAAGTCATAATTACGAGATAGTAAGTCGAAATTTCGAGATAGTAAGTCGAAATTTCGAGATAGTAAGTCGAAATTTCGAGATAGTAAGTCGAAATTTCGAGATACTAAGTCGAAATTTCGAGATAGTAAGTCGAAATTTCGAGATACTAAGTCGAAATTTCGAGATAGTAAGTCGAAATTTCGAGATAGTAAGTCGAAATTTCGAGATACTAAGTCGAAATTTCGAGATAGTAAGTCGAAATTTCGAGATACTAAGTCGAAATTTCGAGATAGTAAGTCGAAATTTCGAGATAGTAAGTCGAAATTTCGAGATAACAGGATCTTTATTTTTTCCTCACAGTGGCGGGAATGGGCTTCCATACATACTAGTGTTTCAGTTCATGTTTGATTTGTGTTCTTTTAAGTACAGTCTAAAGAAGTCAGCTTGAATGCACATCTATTGAGATCACTCTCTAAAATGATTTGCAGTATTGTAAATTAGATTTGACTTGTAAAACTAATATGAACTGGTGTGTATGGCGGGAATGGGCTTCCATAAGTATGGCCCTAGAATCATGAATGATTAATACTGCTGTCTTAATATTCCAATGACCTTTGACCACGGTGGCATTATTAACTGGACTGAGTGGGTTGTTTAATACGGAGCTGCACAGCTGGAGCTGACCTTGTTATGGACTAAGTCTAATCTAAATGTTGATAAAGCAGGTGTTTGTGATCTCAGATAGTGAATTTAATGTCCCTTGTAAAGTTTGGCTCATGTAAAACACAGTGATAATAGAAGTAATAACGTAAGTCATTTGGTTTTACAAGGTGAAGCTAATAAAAAAGCTTGTTATGAGTAACTGTGTGTCTTTATCTATCACTAACCACTGTAACACAGCTTATCTGATAAAAAACACAAATAAGATTACTGTGTAAGGACGCTATAGCTATATGGAAGACTTTTAACATCCAAGTAAAAACAAATCAAATGCAGAAATATTATTTTATGCATGGATTTACTGTCACAATTAAAAGAACAATATATGTAGCTTTTTGTCTTTAACAACTGAATAAACAGTTTTTCATTGTGATACAGATCTTTCATGACACTAATGTTGCACGGTGTATCGATACTAAAAAGGTACCGCGGTACCCGTACGTTAAAAGCGATACGATTTTGCATATTTTTAGTATCGATACTTCATTAAAATAGCGCGCGATCAGAGCGCACTGACTGTTCCGCTCCCTGTCATGCTGCCTGCACGCATTGACTGTAAGGGGGCGGGGCTACCCAGCGCTCACTCACAGCGAGTGATCGCAGGGGAGACATGGCATCAAGTGCAGGAGCTTTTGCCGACCGTCCTCGGCTTGTTGGAAAAAAAGATGCCAGAAGTGAAATCTGGAAGTACTTTGGCTACATTGCAGACAGTGAAGGAAAGCCCACTGACATACAGAGACCCGTCTGCAAAACTTGTTTCAAAGCCACACAGACCAAGGGAGGCAACACGTCAAACATGGCAAAGCACAAGTGGAGATGTGCACACTACTGAGGGAACGTTTCTACTGTTGTGACTAGATTTTAATGTGGAATGGAAAATTAATTTGTAAAACAATTAGTTCAGTTATTTCGGACAAACAACATTTTCATTTCATATGCGTTTGTCATTCAATCACAACACAGTACACGCCTATCAGACACAGAGCTTTTTCTCTTCTTTGTCAGAGCATTTGATTTAATAATTGCTGACGGGATGGAGTGTGAATTTCAACAAATAAATGTAATAAAACATTTTTTGAAGAACATTACCAACACCTAGCTTAAAGATGTTTTTTTTACAATGATGCAGAATCATTTGAAAAGACATCTGTTCAGATGCCGGGTGAGGTTTCCCGTGTTGAGTCAAATTAAGCCGCAGGTTCCACTCCTGGTGGTGCCCTTCCGTCAATTCCTTTAAGTTTCAGCTTTGCAACCATACTCCCCCCGGAACCCAAAGACTTTGGTTTCCCGGACGCTGCCCAGCGGGTCATGGGAATAACGCCGCCGGATCGCTAGTTGGCATCGTTTATGGTCGGAACTACGACGGTATCTGATCGTCTTCGAACCTCCGACTTTCGTTCTTGATTAATGAAAACATTCTTGGCAAATGCTTTCGCTTTCGTCCATCTTGCGCCGGTCCAAGAATTTTACCTCTAGCGGCACAATACGAATGCCCCCGGCCGTCCCTCTTAATCATGGCCCCAGTTCAGAGAAAAACCCACAAAATAGAACCGGAGTCCTATTCCATTATTCCTAGCTGCGGTATTCAGGCGGCCGGGCCTGCTTTGAACACTCTAATTTTTTCAAAGTAAATGCTTCGGACCCGCCGAGAGGCAGGGGCTGGGACAGACGGTAGCTCGCCTTGCGGCTTACAGGGCCTCAAAAGAGTCCTGTATTGTTATTTTTCGTCACTACCTCCCCGAGTCGGGAGTGGGTAATTTGCGCGCCTGCTGCCTTCCTTGGATGTGGTAGCCGTTTCTCAGGCTCCCTCTCCGGAATCGAACCCTGATTCCCCGTTACCCGTGGTCACCATGGTAGGCACAGAAAGTACCATCGAAAGTTGATAGGGCAGACATTCGAATGAGACGTCGCCGCCACGAGGGCCAGCGATCGACTTGAGGTTATCTAGAGTCACCAAAGCGGCCGGGGCACCCCGAGAGGCCACCCCGCATGGGTTTTGGATCTGATAAATGCACGCATCCCCGAAGGTCAGCGCTCGTTTGCATGTATTAGCTCTAGAATTGCCACAGTTATCCAAGTAACGTTAGAGCGATCAAAGGAACCATAACTGATTTAATGAGCCATTCGCAGTTTCACTGTACCGGCCGTGTGTACTTAGACTTGCATGGCTTAATCTTTGAGACAAGTATATGCTACTGGCAGGATCAACCAGGTAGCCAGACGACACTGGCGGGAGTCGGCAGTCCGACCCCGCCGCCGTGCGCTGGAGGTAGGGGCACGCCTGCCGCGCAAGCCCCCTGAGGGGGCCGACATGTGGGCGAAGCGAGCATCGAGGTAGGAGTATGATGCGGTAGGGTTTGAGTAATTATGTTTCCGGGATGACCGCCTGCTCTGCAATAGAGCCGATGCTCGCCAGGGGAGCCGGCTGCGGGTCGGCGGGTTCCCTGTAGGACCACTGGGGGAGACGGGGAATCTCGATCTCGCTTCAATAGGGCGACCAGGAGGTGTGCAGAGGGAAAGAGTCCGGAGAACCCCCTGCGCGTGGGCCCTCCCAGCCATAGAGACGAACCCGCTGGCCGGAGGAACCGCCCACCAGAACCAGCACGAGGCTGGCCGGCGGGGGCCCTCCGATGGCGGGTTACGGTTGCCGGTCGGTCAGGTGCGCTCCAGGTGCTCGTTCAAGCACTGTCAATCCGTTTCCAATACTCTGTTATTTCAAGAGAAAACCCGTCAATCCGTTGCCATTATCAAAGTATAAAACTTTAACTTTTTTCTCAAAAGTTAACTTTAACTTTATTTTGAAAAGTTCAATACTCAAGTCAAAGAACCGGGAACACACCGACGTGTCCCCCCGACCATGTCCCAGTGAGCTCAACACTAAGTCGGATGTCTTCTACTCAAAGCCTCCTTGACTTTCTATCATAGACATATTTTTGAAAACTGAGTTTCTGTAATCGTGCCGAAGGTGGCTTGGTTACCCTCGACCAAAATGGCCTAAACTGGGATAGGGAGGAAATGCATAAGCACAGACGACTCCAGCGCCCCCCCTAGGAAAGACTCTGTCGTTTTTTCGAATTTCGTGCATAGCATGGGAAGCTATGAAGCCTTCAGTGCTTGTGCTAAGCTAGCTCGGGGTAGGGAGGGTTTGCAGAGGTGCTGACACCTCCAGTGCTTATGTGCTACCCCATGCTAAGTTAGGTCGGGATAGGGAGAGGTACTGACACCTTCAGGGCTTATGTGCTACCCCATGCTAAGCTAGGTCGGGCTAGGGAGGGTTTGCAGAGGTGCTGCTACCGCCAGTGCTTATGTGCTACCCCATGCTAAGCTACAAACGGGCTAGGGGGGGTTTGCAGAGGTGCTGCTACCGCCAGTGCTTATGTGCTACCCCATGCTAAGCTAGTTTGGGCTAGGGAGGGTTTGCAGAGGCGCTGCTACCTCCAGGGCATATATGCTAAGCTACACACACTGGAGGAAATACTTGAAAAGAGTCATGGAATTAGTACAAAAACGACATCTTTATTCAGTGAATGTATTGGGACACATGCGAAGGGGTCTGAGGTCCACCCGGACCTTTCATGGACAGACAACATTAGGTGGGACACTGGTTGATGCGGAACCGGCCTCAGCGGTTGTGGCAGACTCAAACATGGAACGCAGTCTGCGCATTTCACTGGTGACCAGATTCAGGGCATAGAACTTGTTGGCTATTGCCGTGGAGTGGCACATTAAGCGGGCGAGCTCATCACGGGCATCCGAAGTGTGGTGGTCTTGACCTTGAAAGAATAACAAGAAAATGTGTTAAGTTAAAGCAAGCCACACATCACATGGACAGTGACCGAAAAAAGTACACACACTCATATGTCCAGAGACCGCAGTTCGGATATCAGTGAAAGTGGGCTTGCCAGGCAGGCCCATGTCTGCCCAGGCACTCTGCATATACTGGACTAGGTTCCGGAGCAGTCGCTGACCAGTGGTAATGAGCACCAAACTGGTATTAGGATTATTGAGAACCTGGAGATGAGCCAGTCGCAATTCAAGCCATTTCTCCAGCCAGGCAAACTCCTCCACGGTGAGAAAGAACTGGGCAGCCCCGAACTCGCGACTGGTTTTGTGATTATCCACACCTATTGTGTAACCACCCTGCTGCTCCGAACCAGCAGCTGACTTGGCCTGCGTGACCTCATCCACTCTCATATTGGTGAGGACACCGGGGTGATGACCATAGATGGTGCACACCAAAGCTGAGAAGTAGCCATAGAAGTCGTGTACAAGGGCCGTGCTGGGGTTTCTCTGCATTTGATCTAAAACGAGAAGAGACACGGGTTAAATTTCACCCCTGTATCGGAGATATGTACAATTTATTGCCGAAATATTACCCAGCAGCTCGGGGATTCGCTCCTTGGACAGTCGCTGGCAGGTGGTCAGGTCGGCACGAGAAATCATACGGTGCATTTTACCGGCCTTGACTCGCAGCTGATGGAGGAACACGTCCTTGGAGAGACCACACGTCGTGGTCTTGACAGCCCTCACTATGCCTACCAGCTGGGCTTTTGACAGTCGGCAGTGACGAGGCGGCGTTTCGGCCAAGTACACACAAAATTGATGTATGTTAATCATGTAGCAGTTGGTTGTGGTAATCAGTTTCCCCATGGAGGTGAGGTGTGCTATGTACTTCCGAATGCCTTCCATGTCGTGGAGGAAACACCAGCTGCTCAGCTTGCTTTTCCCCCGTGCGAGATAATAAATAAAGGATTTCACTTGGCTCCACTTGGACAGGGCATTCTCTTTACGCTTTTCAGAGGGCGCAACGCCTTCCTGGAACCGTCTGTATTCATCGAGGTAGTCATCTGTGGGGGTTCAAACGCATCCCGAAAACACAGCGGCAAAATTCAGATTTTTCATGCTCACCTACCTATAGATTTGGGGAGAGAGAGGTGCCGAAGTCCAGCTGCTCTCCCCCGGCTCACCAACGCTCTCCTAAAGTGGTCGCTGGCCCCGGCTCCGTCGTCACTGGCAACGGCGTCTTCTTCCTCCTCTCGGGAGACCCTAGGCTGGTCCTCTTGGACCGCCTGGCTGGCACCACTGGTGGTATTGGTAGTATGATGACCAAGACTGACCAAGCGCCTCTGAGACCGCCTAACCAACTGCTGGTTGAGCCTCAGGGCTCTCGTCAGGTACAGTTCTGCTTTTGCCAGACTCCTTCTCAGCCTGTTGACCTCCGCAGCGTTACTCGCGCAGTGCTCCCGTGGACACGCGTCCACGTCAACATCAGCACCCCCCAGAATATACTGGTCATCACCCACCGGATTACGGTCCAACATAGGTATCTCTGGGTCGGAGGCCCTCAACTCACGAGGAGCTTATTCGTAACTTGTACTTTGAGCGAGTACTCATAAGAGGCCTGCGCGTTGCTGTCAAGTTCGTGGTGACCGTTCACCAGGTGAACGTCAAGCCTGGAGCTGGAGTAGCTGCAGCCAGGCACCGGACACGGACAGTGCCGTATATTCACCCGACCAGTAGACAGCCGGAGGAGTAAGCTTCGCTGCTCGAGGTTCAGGACTTCGTGCGCGACCTTTAGGTGATGAGGCATCCCGGCATAAACGTCCTTACAGAGAGGACACATATGCACCTGCTTGGGCCTAGTCATGCCTGAGAGAAAAAAATAAAAAGAATGAGAAAGAGCTGTGGTCAGGGACCGAATCCCCCACCAACCGGTCTCCGGAGCAACGCATTAGCAGAGCGAGCTAACCATCAGACTGAATTTTTTCTTACCTGCTGCTGCACGTCTCCACCCCGGGGAATATGTCTCACCCCCGACAAACAATTCAGACACGTGGGCTCCGACAAGTGTTTGGACCAAAGACAGTGGGCGCCTTGAATTGACTTCACCCGTCCACGGTGCGAGGCGACTGGACGTGTGATTACTTACCGCCCTCGGACCGATTCCAGGCCGCTGCCCTCGCTGATCTCACCCGAGTCGTACGGCAGCTTGGTTCGGGACAGAGAGACCACGGGAGAGGTCCGTGAGATCGCGCCGTGTCGTTGCCTCTTATGTCTCCTGTTCAACCAGTCCGCCGCAGTCACCCGGATGCTCGGGTCCGAGGGTCTAGGACTGGAGCCTCATCCGACCGGGCCCGTGTACTACTTTAACGTGAAACTGTCCCCAGACATCGGGATGCCGGAGGTGCGCATAGACGAGAACCAAGGCTACGTGGTCAGCTTCCAGGGCTCCGTGGGAAGCTACATGCCTACGTTCCACTACAATTGGAGAGATATGTTGAAGGCATTACACAGGGACACGTGTGGGAAAATAACGCTCTCACCTTTGCAATAAGCCCAAGGCGAGGTATGCTAGGATCCTTTCTATTACCAAGAGCTCGGTCCTTTTATACTAGTAGGGCTGGGTACCCGAGCTGTGTCTAGTACACTGCTAGCGAGCGGGTCATTAATCATCCACTGCGGTTCATGTATCCCCTGAGGGCCGTTGGTCATCTGTCACACAGTGGCTTGTTGACACAGGGTAGACTGACACTCAGGACCGTTAATCACTCATTAGGTTCCTGTATCCCCCTGAGGGCCGTTGGCCATCTGTCACACAGTGGCTTGTTGACACAGGGTAGACTGGCACGCAGGACTGTTAACCCCTCATTAGGCTCGTGTGTCAGAGTGAGGTGTTCACTGTTAATGATAATAATTATAATGATGATAATAATAATAATAATACTTTAATTTTATATAACACTTTTCTAAATACCCACACACTCTTTACATAGGGCAGAGAGAAACAGAACAAACACAAAAGAAATAAAGAAAGAGAGAGGAGCAAACAAAACAAACAAACATTTAGGTAAAAAAAGGAAAACTCGAGAAGCTGTGTGGAATGAGTTATGTAATGGAGGGTAGGGTGCAGGGGTTCTGTCCCGAAGGTCTTCTGAGTGTTTGCACAGGAGGACCTGAGGCGAAAGGGTTGGGGCGTGGAGGGGGTGATATCCTGCTCGGTCGTCAAAAACACCTTGGCCGTTTATCCGCCTGTTGCTCGTTACACGGGTCATGAGCGGGGCCCGTACTCCCACCGAAGGCTCGTGTATGACATCGGGGTCCTTCTTGTCCAACAACCCCTGTAGGTGTTTGTCAAAACGTGGCTGGTTAGCCGACCAACAGCTCAACTGTCCGACCGGACGTCAGCAAAACCGTGGCTCGTTCCCACGAGCTTTGAGCATTACTCCAAACTGGACAGTGGTCTGTATAACTGTGATACTAACTGTGGTAGTACCAACTCTAGTTCTAACTGTAGTAGAGCTAGTGGTCTAGAGTCTGACACTCGGCATTACTTACTAAAGGCTAGAGCGTCAAGTCGTTGAACCGAGCAACTTACAGCATACTATTGCATTTAGTCCGTGTATCTTTTTAACAGAGGTATCCCTATAAAAGCGATTCCGATAAATGTCGTGTTAACAAGTGTTAGGACCGAGAGTTTAGTTCATCTTCGTTATAATAAAAGAAGCAAGCATATACCAGTACATGTTCACAATCTCTTTATTATAAATGATATCATAGAGCAACATTTAGTTACACGAGTACTATTGCATTTAGTCCGTGTATCTTTCTGTGGCTCACGAGACCGTTACCTCGGGCCTCGAGGGTTGCACCAGGCTCGCTCTGCTCCGTGTTCATGAGACATAGCGAGTACCAAGTGAGACACAGTGTCTTTCCGGTCCTCAGCTACACGAGGACAATTGAATATAAAATTAAACAGGCCAATGCACGGTCTATAGGTATTAGAATGTTATTAACATGAGACCTGAGTAAATTACTTCAGAGTCATGTAATACACTCTGTGGGCCTCCTGTGGGAGCCAGAGGGCCGCTACCGAGTTCAAGAGTGATGTCTGGGCCTTCTCAAATTGTGGACATGTTACATGTACATGCTCAACTTCAAACTGTCCCGTTTGTGGCCTTGTTATCACATCTCTCAAAAAGGTCTACAGCTGCTAAAGCCCTTATAGTGATAGATATGATGTACATATTATTTTTCTTCAGACCTTATTCCAGATCCTAATACGGGAGGAGGTCATGCTTGTGGCACTAGAGTTTGATAACGCGATAGAGATAAAAGGGCATCTGTGTCATTCACAAAGCACAGTTTATTGTCATTTGGCAAATCGCACCAGGCCCCCACTCATCTCAAACTGCTCTATTCCTCTGTCCTCCTAGGCCTCGCGTACCTCAAGTCTCACACGCATTCCTCGGTCTACAGGTCCCGTTTTATTGTGTTGCGATAACATATCTCACACATGTCTTTATCTGCTAATTACACGGGTACATTTCTTGTAAACATTACGTTCTTTTTACATCTGTCTGTCACCTATCTGTCAGTTGTCCATGTTTTACGTTTTACCGGTCGACACACATTTTACCTGCACATGTGTCCTATATTCTTGTTCATGCTGCCTCTGACCGATTTATATATTTCACACACTCTGAATGCTTTTATGTTCTGTTCCTCTGATATTGATGGTTTCTAATGTCTAAGACTTACAGTATACTATTGCATTTAGTCCGTGTATCTTTCTAACAGAGGTATCCCTATAAAAGCGATTCCGATAAATGTCGTGTTAACAAGTGTTAGGACCGAGAGTTTAGTTAGGTGCAATTTTCTCCAGCAAATGCACCTGTTAGCTGGGTAAGTGTCCCTGAGTGTGTGTGGAGGTGTTTTTTTTCCATTTTAACCGTTCTGGTATTTTATAAATTTTGCCAACATTTCCCAACCTCTCATCAGCATATGTGCTGATGGGTGCAGGTGAGGTGCAGGGGGGCTGTTTGTGGATGTATTTTCTCCAGCAAATGCACCTGTTAGCTGGGGTAGTATATGCTTGTATTTGTAAAACCACTTCGTGGCTCTAGCTGAAGTCCAGGCCGACACGTGGGTATTTATTTCCCGTCTGTGAGACCTAGATATCGGCGGTGCAAGGTGCCTATGCGCAGCGGTGCTCCAGTGCAGCAAGTCGGCGAACGCTATCGGCGAACGAGAGCCGTGTCGACCTCCCCAGCGGTGGAATCTTCTCGCCACCACCAGGCTGGATGTCCTATGTATATTTACAACGTGGAGTTGAATCATTTTTTTAATCGGTGTTTTCCCCGATAAATAGTGTTTTTGCCGTTAGCCGGGAGCTAGCGATCTTTTGGCCAGAGTATGTGCTCACATACTCCGCGCGTAAAGTTCAATTTGCGGGGTCTGTGATGGTCCGATCATGGTAGAAACACATCTGGGCTGTAGATGAAGTCCAGGCCGACACGTGGGTATTTATTTCGCGCAATACCGGCTGTTTTCGCTATTTTCGTCCACTAAAACCCGCATTGCCTTGGCTGTGAGTGTCCAATCTTGAAATAACCTGTTTATATGTTACCACATCGGTGGAGGAGTAGAATCCTTCTGTTACGTGCCGTGTTGTGTTTGTGCTCTCCCTCTGCTTACCCTCAGTGTCCTCTCGGGTGCCACCCTCTGTCCCGGATGCCAGCTGCAGCGGCTGATTGGACGAGGCTGCGTTCAATCGCGATTAGCAGTGGATAAAAGGAGAGGAGCTCCTCATGGACAACCCCTTGGGCCAAACCCGCAGTAGTGAAGCTGTGAGGACGCGTGTTGCTGTGGATCAGTGGATCACCCAAGCTACAGCCGTGTGGGCTGTTGTCATCATTGTGTTGATGCTTTGCAACTAGTGTCGCTCTCTTGTTATAGAGTTGTTTTCTTCTGCTGTCTCGTGAGCACCTAACCCTTTTACAATAAATACTCCTTTTGTTAACCCTCAGCAGTGCTTATTCTCTCTTTCCCCGGGAAATTAACATCGTTACTCCCCGCATCCCTTAGACGCCAAAAGGGGAACGTAACACCTTCGCTGATGTCAATATAGAATTCGAGGAGACCGTACGCCTTCTTCAAGGTAATCGTACACAGTGCTCCGTTCTCCTGGGTATTGGCGTATTCCGAAACGACCATGGTCCCAACGCATCCTCTTCTCGCGAACGTCGGGTAAGGACGCGTTGCCCCACCAACTGTCCTCTAGCGCAGTGTTTTTCAACCTTTTCTGAGCCGTGGCACACTTTTTACATTAAAAAGATCCCGATTGCACACCAACAATCAAAAACGTTACAAAATGACACCTTTTAGCATAGTACAGCATATATGCCAGGGGTGTCAAACTCAATCTCAGAAAGGGCCAAAACAAAAAATTGTGACTACGTTGAGGGCCAAATAGAGTCACCATTTAATAAACAGGATAGAAGGGATATTGGACAAAGAATACATGTTTAGGTAGGCTACATTATTTTATGCATACGTACCAGAGCCAGATGTTTGGCATCTTTTTTTGGCTGCCAGTTCATTAATATCTGGGGTTAGGTTCTGTGGAAACCCTCAAGATGGAGTAAAGGTGTGCATCAGTCGAACAAAGACCAACTTGTCCGTTGAGACTGTCCGACTTGAAACATTTGTCCGACTTCAAGCATTTGTCTGACTTGAAACAATTTGTCCGACTTGAAACAATTCATGCAACTTCAAATATTTGTCCGACCTGAAACATTTGTCCGACCTGAAACATTTGTCCGACCTGAAACATTTGTCCGACCTGAACCAATATATCCGACTTCGAACAACTGTCCGATTTGAAACATTTGTCTGACCTGAAACTATTTATCCGTCTTCGAACTGTCCGACTTGAGACATTTGTCCGATTTCGAACAACTGTCCGACTTCAAACATTTGTGGAACCGAAAAGCTTGACTGATGTAATCTTATCCTGAAAATGATCCGGCGAACTCAGTTAGCCAGGTACGAGGAACGGGGCCCAGATCTGAGGTGTTCATCGGTTAACTGGGATCTGTGATGTGATTTGTTGATGTTCATCACGCTGAACGTCTGCTCACACACATAGATAGAGCCAAACAACACCAGCATCCTCTGTGCCATCCTCCTAATGTTTGGAAACTTAACTTCGCTTAGTGAAGCATAAAACACATCCAGTTTAAGGGAGTTGAACTTCGTTTTAAAAGAAAAACGATCTCCGTCCACACGGCGTTTCAGCATCGTTTTCAAAATGATCTCCGTCCAGAAAACACCTGAAAACACCTGAAAACGAATATCACGTGACTATTCGCATACACTGGGCATGTTGGTGTCGATGTAATAAAGTAGTCTTTAATAATGAAGGGTCGTGTTTGATACTTAATGTAGGAGCCAGGTATGGCCTGTGTCATTTGTATACCCTTTTTTGGTCACTTCCGGTACACTTCTGGTAATTGAGTCACGTGGTGCTGGGGATAGTCACAATGGGGTTATCAGCTGTCAGTCACGTTAGTCTAGTGGAAGGATTGGAAGGAGAGGGGGTGAGAGAGGGAGCCTTATTTTTTGTTGACCGCTATTTCACACTACTATTATAATTGTTTGACTTATGAATATATGCTATCCAGAATCAACGTTTGTTTGTCGTCACCAAATAAACACTCAGTCACTGGATCGGCGTGAATCATTTACAGCCAGCGTGTCCGCAGGATATTCTCCCCCACTTAGCCTCTCGGTGACTAAGTTGAAGTTGCCGATAGTCATCTACACTTAAGATCTTCTCTAAAATCTTCCTCTATTAACTCAAACAGACACATTTCGTGGAAAGTTTTATTTTTCAGACTTAACGTTAGTTACAGAGCTGCAGGTCTGCTCTATCTCTCATTTTTCGTTTCATTGTTGTCTGTTCTCACTCGTAGCTCTGCTGGTAGCTGAAGTCTCTGTCCTACTGGAGAGCAATTCATGTTTTGTTCCTTTAAATTTTATCTGCAGACTTCGCAATAGTTCTGCAGAACAAAATAAGCATTAATAAGGACAGGAAAGTCCTCCGTTTTGTGTCCATCACCCTCCCTAAAACCGCTAACCGTGACTTCAGACGACCTGATAGGTCTGATAACGCCGCTGGACACGCTGCTTGCTAATCGCTCCAATAACAGCTGCTTCCTCCTAAATAATGCAGACTTTCAGCTGCTAGTAAAGACAACAAGGTCAGCAACGCCTGTAATCAGTTGTCCATGTTGAATTAACCTGGTAGCCGATCGGTAATCAAGGCTGCTGTTGTCTGTGAGCTTCCGGGTACGGGTCACGTGATAGGGGCGTGACGAGATAGGGAAGGACACGTCATTACTGCTAAGAACCAATCAAGTAGCGAACGCGGGTGTGGGCGTCATCTAGAGAGAATAGACCAGACCCCAGCAAAGGTCAATTGTGTCTGGAGTGCGCCATCGGGTGGGTTCAACTGAACGCCGCGTATTGAAAATATTCATATTGAAAATGAACGCGGTCTTTACTATAATTTGGACAATTTTGTACTAATATTTGACGGGCCGGATTAAAAAGCCCAACGGGCCGTATATGGCCCGCGGGCCATAGTTTGCCCATGCCTGCTCTAAAGGATAAGTAGGTATACCTAATGGATGATGGATGGATGGAAGTTAAAGCCCTTGGAACTTGAACCTGACTGACAGAACCTGAAACAAAGACTCCTCAATATGTCCATGGGAATAACAGTATATAACCCACATTAGTTTGTTCTTTTAGTTTTCTTTGTTTGAGAGAAAGTACAGTGCAAATTAATAGATGCATGTGGAACAATGCCAGAATTAGCCAAAATGATATTTTTAATTTTTAGTTTAGCAAAGAAGAAATGTTAAAGAGCAGCTGAGCCAGAGTGTCTACAGTATACTGATACTGGATTTTCCAAATGCAGCCAGAGAGGGTTGTTATGACAACACGCCTGTAATTGAATGCTTTAGAGAAAGGTCACAGTGTGAATATCTCTCAGCAGAACAGCACACCCTGTTCTTACTCACTTCACCTCTGTGCTATGATGTACCCTGGATAAATACATGACAACATTCAAATCCGGCAAAACACTCAGTTACATAAACATGACACATTGCAACATCAAGCCATTAAATAATATACATAATGTACAAAATACATACAAAATACATAATGCATGTCTTAATATTGAATGTCTTCTGGGTACAGAAACGTGTGTCAAACCAGTTGCCTCTTCTTCATTAGTGTCTTCAGAGCTGCTCAGGCCTCCACTTAAGTGCTGTGTACTGTACTATAAATCTGAGTCAGATGTAGTGTGACAATCATTGCAACCATTAAACGCTGTCCTGCATAATTATCAATATTAATTCAACATTTACCACTTAGAACACAAAACATTACATAATAAATTGCTTATTATAAACTAGTCTGCATTCATAGCAGTGGTAGGAAACTTTACGTGTGTGGAACTTGCACATGTGTTTCCCACATTTGCAGCAGGTTGTCCCTGTTTTGCAGCCCTTCTTTGCAGGGCAGAAGTTGCATCTCCTTCTCTTCTGTCCCCTTGTGTTGGCTTCTTGTGTGAGTTATTGATCAGGGCCAGGCTCAAATCGCTGCAATGCCCTTACCAATGCTGCTGAAGCTGCTGTGTGGGGAAGGTGTTCACAAGGGCCTTTCCAAGCACACAACATCTTGCTGCTATGATGTCAGTCACTGAAATGGCAGCTCAGGTACCTTTATAATGTTATAACCTTCACCACCACCCAACCCAAATTGATTCAAATTGTATTACATTGCAGGTGCTTGTGCTTGCAGGTGCAGATCTTGTGTCTGTGACAAGGCACCCTCTGACCTCTGGATGACCTCTGTTCCCTTTGTGCACCATGATCACTCCTGTGCTGTTTTACTATTTCACTGTTTCGAGATTCCCCCACGCCCCTTCAAAGACCAGCAGGTGTCTGTCTCTTTCAGATTAATCCTCCACATTTACAAGACTTGTACATTTATTTTAACTCAAAATCCAATTCAGCATTTGCTTTTCATCTTCTGTCATCTATTTAGCAGGTACAACCCTCTTACTGCCTCTCTCTCAAATGCTTAGTTCTCTTTTCTTTCATCAGTTTCTCCTCCTGCTTTGGACCAAATCTATCTGTCTTCATTTATTCAAGTCACACACAGCAGGTGGATGAGTCACAATGACCTTTCCACTAGATAATGGTCAATGAGAGGCAGAGGTTGTGGAGCTCTGCTCCGTGCAGTCCGGCCTTGGTCACGATCACAGTTTGATAGCTGGCTGCCTGCAAACAAATGACAGAGTGGAAAACATACTGCATGCTCTTCTTTCTGGGCTGCAGCACATTATATATGTGTGTGCCTTAACTTGAAGGCTAACATTATTAAATAAACCAGCCATGGAGAATGTGTTCTTAATGTGTCCTTGTTCTGTGGCAGACCACCCCTGTGGAATATCCTATTAACTGTGGCTGTCTCCTGTGCTGCTCAGATGATGTGGGCGGGCAGAAATGTGTGCTGTATCTTGTGTCAAGTGTAGAGGGAAGATATTTGTGGCAGCAGGTACAGCATTTGATTTAATGTTAATTTTTATTCTATATTCTGAAATTGTACACTGTGTTTCTAACTTAGTTTTTCTCTGAAAACTGATGACTGATACTTCACTAAGACGTAAGATGTCATGAATACTCCTGTTTTTCCTTTTCCACTAGTTTTTAACATGTGATCTGTATCTGGAAACTGGCATCTGATCAGGGATCTTTGTAGATTCTGCCTGCATTGTGATCAGATCTTATGAGCAGGTTTAGGGGGGACAACAGGTCATTCTGTAATATTTGTTGAAGTGTCCTTGGGCAAAACACTGAACCTGGCTAGCTCCTCTCATGTGAATGGGCAAATAACTGGTAAATTGTAATGCGCTTTGGATAAAGGTGCTATATCAATGCCACCATTTACCATTTAATGCGCAAATTAGATAAGCAAAGTTGCCAGACTCATGGAAAGTGAGCAACTGCTCTACCTGCTGCTCTTCCCGCTCCTCTTCCTGCTCTGAATTCTGCTCCTCTGGCTTCTCCTCTCGCTGCTCCGTGTACTGCTCCTCTACCTGCTGCTTCTCCCTGCTCCTGTCCCTACTCCTCTCCCTCCTTTGTGTCCTGCTCCACTTCCTGCTCCTCTACCTGCTGCTTCTCCCTGCTCCTGTCCCTACTCCTCTCCCTCCTTTGTGTCCTGCTCCACTTCCTGCTCCTCTACCTGCTGCTTCTCCCTGCTCCTGTCCCTACTCCTCTCCCTCCTTTGTGTCCTGCTCCACTTCCTGCTCCTCTACCTACTGCTTCTCCCTGCTCCTGTCCCTACTCCTCTCCCTCCTTTGTGTCCTGCTCCACTTCCTGCTCCGCGTACTGCTCCTCTACCTGCTGCTTCTCCCTGCTCCTGTCCCTACTCCTCTCTCTCCTTTGTGTCCTGCTCCACTTCCTGCTCCTCTACCTGCTGCTTCTCCCTGCTCCTGTCCCTACTCCTCTCCCTCCTTTGTGTCCTGCTCCTCTCGCTGCTCCGCGTCCTGCTCCTCTACCTGCTGCTTCTCCCTGCTCCTGTCCCTACTCCTCTCTCTCCTTTGTGTCCTGCTCCACTTCCTGCTCCTCTACCTGCTGCTTCTCCCTGCTCCTGTCCCTACTCCTCTCCCTCCTTTGTGTCCTGCTCCACTTCCTGCTCCGTGTCCTGCTCCTCTACCTGCTGCTTCTCCCTGCTCCTGTCCCTACTCCTCTCCCTCCTTTGTGTCCTGCTCCACTTCCTGCTCCTCTACCTGCTGCTTCTCCCTGCTCCTGTCCCTACTCCTCTCCCTCCTTTGTGTCCTGCTCCACTTCCTGCTCCTCTACCTGCTGCTTCTCCCTGCTCCTGTCCCTACTCCTCTCCCTCCTTTGTGTCCTGCTCCACTTCCTGCTCCGCGTACTGCTCCTCTACCTGCTGCTTCTCCCTGCTCCTGTCCCTACTCCTCTCTCTCCTTTGTGTCCTGCTCCACTTCCTGCTCCTCTACCTGCTGCTTCTCCCTGCTCCTGTCCCTACTCCTCTCCCTCCTTTGTGTCCTGCTCCACTTCCTGCTCCGCGTACTGCTCCTCTACCTGCTGCTTCTCCCTGCTCCTGTCCCTACTCCTCTCTCTCCTTTGTGTCCTGCTCCACTTCCTGCTCCTCTACCTGCTGCTTCTCCCTGCTCCTGTCCCTACTCCTCTCCCTCCTTTGTGTCCTGCTCCACTTCCTGCTCCTCTACCTGCTGCTTCTCCCTGCTCCTGTCCCTACTCCTCTCCCTCCTTTGTGTCCTGCTCCACTTCCTGCTCCTCTACCTGCTGCTTCTCCCTGCTCCTGTCCCTACTCCTCTCCCTCCTTTGTGTCCTGCTCCACTTCCTGCTCCGCGTACTGCTCCTCTACCTGCTGCTTCTCCCTGCTCCTGTCCCTACTCCTCTCTCTCCTTTGTGTCCTGCTCCACTTCCTGCTCCTCTACCTGCTGCTTCTCCCTGCTCCTGTCCCTACTCCTCTCCCTCCTTTGTGTCCTGCTCCACTTCCTGCTCCGCGTACTGCTCCTCTACCTGCTGCTTCTCCCTGCTCCTGTCCCTACTCCTCTCCCTCCTTTGTGTCCTGCTCCACTTCCTGCTCCGCGTCCTGCTCCTCTACCTGCTGCTTCTCCCTGCTCCTGTCCCTACTCCTCTCCCTCCTTTGTGTCCTGCTCCACTTCCTGCTCCTCTACCTGCTGCTTCTCCCTGCTCCTGTCCCTACTCCTCTCTCTCCTTTGTGTCCTGCTCCACTTCCTGCTCCTCTACCTGCTGCTTCTCCCTGCTCCTGTCCCTACTCCTCTCCCTCCTTTGTGTCCTGCTCCTCTCGCTGCTCCGTGTCCTGCTCCTCTACCTGCTGCTTCTCCCTGCTCCTGTCCCTACTCCTCTCCCTCCTTTGTGTCCTGCTCCACTTCCTGCTCCGCGTCCTGCTCCTCTACCTGCTGCTTCTCCCTGCTCCTGTCCCTACTCCTCTCCCTCCTTTGTGTCCTGCTCCACTTCCTGCTCCTCTACCTGCTGCTTCTCCCTGCTCCTGTCCCTACTCCTCTCCCTCCTTTGTGTCCTGCTCCACTTCCTGCTCCGCGTCCTGCTCCTCTACCTGCTGCTTCTCCCTGCTCCTGTCCCTACTCCTCTCCCTCCTTTGTGTCCTGCTCCACTTCCTGCTCCTCTACCTGCTGCTTCTCCCTGCTCCTGTCCCTACTCCTCTCCCTCCTTTGTGTCCTGCTCCACTTCCTGCTCCGCGTACTGCTCCTCTACCTGCTGCTTCTCCCTGCTCCTGTCCCTACTCCTCTCTCTCCTTTGTGTCCTGCTCCACTTCCTGCTCCTCTACCTGCTGCTTCTCCCTGCTCCTGTCCCTACTCCTCTCCCTCCTTTGTGTCCTGCTCCTCTCGCTGCTCCGCGTCCTGCTCCTCTACCTGCTGCTTCTCCCTGCTCCTGTCCCTACTCCTCTCTCTCCTTTGTGTCCTGCTCCACTTCCTGCTCCTCTACCTGCTGCTTCTCCCTGCTCCTGTCCCTACTCCTCTCCCTCCTTTGTGTCCTGCTCCACTTCCTGCTCCGCGTACTGCTCCTCTACCTGCTGCTTCTCCCTGCTCCTGTCCCTACTCCTCTCTCTCCTTTGTGTCCTGCTCCACTTCCTGCTCCTCTACCTGCTGCTTCTCCCTGCTCCTGTCCCTACTCCTCTCCCTCCTTTGTGTCCTGCTCCTCTCGCTGCTCCGCGTCCTGCTCCTCTACCTGCTGCTTCTCCCTGCTCCTGTCCCTACTCCTCTCTCTCCTTTGTGTCCTGCTCCACTTCCTGCTCCTCTACCTGCTGCTTCTCCCTGCTCCTGTCCCTACTCCTCTCCCTCCTTTGTGTCCTGCTCCACTTCCTGCTCCGCGTCCTGCTCCTCTACCTGCTGCTTCTCCCTGCTCCTGTCCCTACTCCTCTCCCTCCTTTGTGTCCTGCTCCACTTCCTGCTCCGTGTCCTGCTCCTCTACCTGCTGCTTCTCCCTGCTCCTGTCCCTACTCCTCTCCCTCCTTTGTGTCCTGCTCCACTTCCTGCTCCTCTACCTGCTGCTTCTCCCTGCTCCTGTCCCTACTCCTCTCCCTCCTTTGTGTCCTGCTCCACTTCCTGCTCCTCTACCTGCTGCTTCTCCCTGCTCCTGTCCCTACTCCTCTCCCTCCTTTGTGTCCTGCTCCACTTCCTGCTCCGCGTACTGCTCCTCTACCTGCTGCTTCTCCCTGCTCCTGTCCCTACTCCTCTCTCTCCTTTGTGTCCTGCTCCACTTCCTGCTCCTCTACCTGCTGCTTCTCCCTGCTCCTGTCCCTACTCCTCTCCCTCCTTTGTGTCCTGCTCCACTTCCTGCTCCGCGTACTGCTCCTCTACCTGCTGCTTCTCCCTGCTCCTGTCCCTACTCCTCTCTCTCCTTTGTGTCCTGCTCCACTTCCTGCTCCTCTACCTGCTGCTTCTCCCTGCTCCTGTCCCTACTCCTCTCCCTCCTTTGTGTCCTGCTCCACTTCCTGCTCCTCTACCTGCTGCTTCTCCCTGCTCCTGTCCCTACTCCTCTCCCTCCTTTGTGTCCTGCTCCACTTCCTGCTCCTCTACCTGCTGCTTCTCCCTGCTCCTGTCCCTACTCCTCTCCCTCCTTTGTGTCCTGCTCCACTTCCTGCTCCGCGTACTGCTCCTCTACCTGCTGCTTCTCCCTGCTCCTGTCCCTACTCCTCTCTCTCCTTTGTGTCCTGCTCCACTTCCTGCTCCTCTACCTGCTGCTTCTCCCTGCTCCTGTCCCTACTCCTCTCCCTCCTTTGTGTCCTGCTCCACTTCCTGCTCCGCGTCCTGCTCCTCTACCTGCTGCTTCTCCCTGCTCCTGTCCCTACTCCTCTCCCTCCTTTGTGTCCTGCTCCACTTCCTGCTCCTCTACCTGCTGCTTCTCCCTGCTCCTGTCCCTACTCCTCTCCCTCCTTTGTGTCCTGCTCCTCTCGCTGCTCCGCGTCCTGCTCCTCTACCTGCTGCTTCTCCCTGCTCCTGTCCCTACTCCTCTCCCTCCTTTGTGTCCTGCTCCTCTCGCTGCTCCGCGTACTGCTCCTCTACCTGCTGCTTCTCCCTGCTCCTGTCCCTACTCCTCTCTCTCCTTTGTGTCCTGCTCCACTTCCTGCTCCTCTACCTGCTGCTTCTCCCTGCTCCTGTCCCTACTCCTCTCCCTCCTTTGTGTCCTGCTCCACTTCCTGCTCCTCTACCTGCTGCTTCTCCCTGCTCCTGTCCCTACTCCTCTCCCTCCTTTGTGTCCTGCTCCACTTCCTGCTCCTCTACCTGCTGCTTCTCCCTGCTCCTGTCCCTACTCCTCTCCCTCCTTTGTGTCCTGCTCCACTTCCTGCTCCGCGTACTGCTCCTCTACCTGCTGCTTCTCCCTGCTCCTGTCCCTACTCCTCTCTCTCCTTTGTGTCCTGCTCCACTTCCTGCTCCTCTACCTGCTGCTTCTCCCTGCTCCTGTCCCTACTCCTCTCCCTCCTTTGTGTCCTGCTCCACTTCCTGCTCCGCGTACTGCTCCTCTACCTGCTGCTTCTCCCTGCTCCTGTCCCTACTCCTCTCCCTCCTTTGTGTCCTGCTCCACTTCCTGCTCCGCGTCCTGCTCCTCTACCTGCTGCTTCTCCCTGCTCCTGTCCCTACTCCTCTCCCTCCTTTGTGTCCTGCTCCACTTCCTGCTCCTCTACCTGCTGCTTCTCCCTGCTCCTGTCCCTACTCCTCTCTCTCCTTTGTGTCCTGCTCCACTTCCTGCTCCTCTACCTGCTGCTTCTCCCTGCTCCTGTCCCTACTCCTCTCCCTCCTTTGTGTCCTGCTCCTCTCGCTGCTCCGTGTCCTGCTCCTCTACCTGCTGCTTCTCCCTGCTCCTGTCCCTACTCCTCTCCCTCCTTTGTGTCCTGCTCCACTTCCTGCTCCGCGTCCTGCTCCTCTACCTGCTGCTTCTCCCTGCTCCTGTCCCTACTCCTCTCCCTCCTTTGTGTCCTGCTCCACTTCCTGCTCCTCTACCTGCTGCTTCTCCCTGCTCCTGTCCCTACTCCTCTCCCTCCTTTGTGTCCTGCTCCACTTCCTGCTCCGCGTCCTGCTCCTCTACCTGCTGCTTCTCCCTGCTCCTGTCCCTACTCCTCTCCCTCCTTTGTGTCCTGCTCCACTTCCTGCTCCTCTACCTGCTGCTTCTCCCTGCTCCTGTCCCTACTCCTCTCCCTCCTTTGTGTCCTGCTCCACTTCCTGCTCCGCGTACTGCTCCTCTACCTGCTGCTTCTCCCTGCTCCTGTCCCTACTCCTCTCTCTCCTTTGTGTCCTGCTCCACTTCCTGCTCCGTGTCCTGCTCCTCTACCTGCTGCTTCTCCCTGCTCCTGTCCCTACTCCTCTCTCTCCTTTGTGTCCTGCTCCACTTCCTGCTCCTCTACCTGCTGCTTCTCCCTGCTCCTGTCCCTACTCCTCTCCCTCCTTTGTGTCCTGCTCCTCTCGCTGCTCCGCGTCCTGCTCCTCTACCTGCTGCTTCTCCCTGCTCCTGTCCCTACTCCTCTCTCTCCTTTGTGTCCTGCTCCACTTCCTGCTCCTCTACCTGCTGCTTCTCCCTGCTCCTGTCCCTACTCCTCTCCCTCCTTTGTGTCCTGCTCCACTTCCTGCTCCGCGTACTGCTCCTCTACCTGCTGCTTCTCCCTGCTCCTGTCCCTACTCCTCTCTCTCCTTTGTGTCCTGCTCCACTTCCTGCTCCTCTACCTGCTGCTTCTCCCTGCTCCTGTCCCTACTCCTCTCCCTCCTTTGTGTCCTGCTCCTCTCGCTGCTCCGCGTCCTGCTCCTCTACCTGCTGCTTCTCCCTGCTCCTGTCCCTACTCCTCTCTCTCCTTTGTGTCCTGCTCCACTTCCTGCTCCTCTACCTGCTGCTTCTCCCTGCTCCTGTCCCTACTCCTCTCCCTCCTTTGTGTCCTGCTCCACTTCCTGCTCCGCGTACTGCTCCTCTACCTGCTGCTTCTCCCTGCTCCTGTCCCTACTCCTCTCCCTCCTTTGTGTCCTGCTCCACTTCCTGCTCCGCGTCCTGCTCCTCTACCTGCTGCTTCTCCCTGCTCCTGTCCCTACTCCTCTCCCTCCTTTGTGTCCTGCTCCACTTCCTGCTCCTCTACCTGCTGCTTCTCCCTGCTCCTGTCCCTACTCCTCTCTCTCCTTTGTGTCCTGCTCCACTTCCTGCTCCTCTACCTGCTGCTTCTCCCTGCTCCTGTCCCTACTCCTCTCCCTCCTTTGTGTCCTGCTCCTCTCGCTGCTCCGTGTCCTGCTCCTCTACCTGCTGCTTCTCCCTGCTCCTGTCCCTACTCCTCTCCCTCCTTTGTGTCCTGCTCCACTTCCTGCTCCGCGTCCTGCTCCTCTACCTGCTGCTTCTCCCTGCTCCTGTCCCTACTCCTCTCCCTCCTTTGTGTCCTGCTCCACTTCCTGCTCCTCTACCTGCTGCTTCTCCCTGCTCCTGTCCCTACTCCTCTCCCTCCTTTGTGTCCTGCTCCACTTCCTGCTCCGCGTCCTGCTCCTCTACCTGCTGCTTCTCCCTGCTCCTGTCCCTACTCCTCTCCCTCCTTTGTGTCCTGCTCCACTTCCTGCTCCTCTACCTGCTGCTTCTCCCTGCTCCTGTCCCTACTCCTCTCCCTCCTTTGTGTCCTGCTCCACTTCCTGCTCCGCGTACTGCTCCTCTACCTGCTGCTTCTCCCTGCTCCTGTCCCTACTCCTCTCTCTCCTTTGTGTCCTGCTCCACTTCCTGCTCCTCTACCTGCTGCTTCTCCCTGCTCCTGTCCCTACTCCTCTCCCTCCTTTGTGTCCTGCTCCTCTCGCTGCTCCGCGTCCTGCTCCTCTACCTGCTGCTTCTCCCTGCTCCTGTCCCTACTCCTCTCTCTCCTTTGTGTCCTGCTCCACTTCCTGCTCCTCTACCTGCTGCTTCTCCCTGCTCCTGTCCCTACTCCTCTCCCTCCTTTGTGTCCTGCTCCACTTCCTGCTCCGCGTACTGCTCCTCTACCTGCTGCTTCTCCCTGCTCCTGTCCCTACTCCTCTCTCTCCTTTGTGTCCTGCTCCACTTCCTGCTCCTCTACCTGCTGCTTCTCCCTGCTCCTGTCCCTACTCCTCTCCCTCCTTTGTGTCCTGCTCCTCTCGCTGCTCCGCGTCCTGCTCCTCTACCTGCTGCTTCTCCCTGCTCCTGTCCCTACTCCTCTCTCTCCTTTGTGTCCTGCTCCACTTCCTGCTCCTCTACCTGCTGCTTCTCCCTGCTCCTGTCCCTACTCCTCTCCCTCCTTTGTGTCCTGCTCCACTTCCTGCTCCGCGTCCTGCTCCTCTACCTGCTGCTTCTCCCTGCTCCTGTCCCTACTCCTCTCCCTCCTTTGTGTCCTGCTCCACTTCCTGCTCCGTGTCCTGCTCCTCTACCTGCTGCTTCTCCCTGCTCCTGTCCCTACTCCTCTCCCTCCTTTGTGTCCTGCTCCACTTCCTGCTCCTCTACCTGCTGCTTCTCCCTGCTCCTGTCCCTACTCCTCTCCCTCCTTTGTGTCCTGCTCCACTTCCTGCTCCTCTACCTGCTGCTTCTCCCTGCTCCTGTCCCTACTCCTCTCCCTCCTTTGTGTCCTGCTCCACTTCCTGCTCCGCGTACTGCTCCTCTACCTGCTGCTTCTCCCTGCTCCTGTCCCTACTCCTCTCTCTCCTTTGTGTCCTGCTCCACTTCCTGCTGCTCTACCTGCTGCTTCTCCCTGCTCCTGTCCCTACTCCTCTCCCTCCTTTGTGTCCTGCTCCACTTCCTGCTCCGCGTACTGCTCCTCTACCTGCTGCTTCTCCCTGCTCCTGTCCCTACTCCTCTCTCTCCTTTGTGTCCTGCTCCACTTCCTGCTCCTCTACCTGCTGCTTCTCCCTGCTCCTGTCCCTACTCCTCTCCCTCCTTTGTGTCCTGCTCCACTTCCTGCTCCTCTACCTGCTGCTTCTCCCTGCTCCTGTCCCTACTCCTCTCCCTCCTTTGTGTCCTGCTCCACTTCCTGCTCCTCTACCTGCTGCTTCTCCCTGCTCCTGTCCCTACTCCTCTCCCTCCTTTGTGTCCTGCTCCACTTCCTGCTCCGCGTACTGCTCCTCTACCTGCTGCTTCTCCCTGCTCCTGTCCCTACTCCTCTCTCTCCTTTGTGTCCTGCTCCACTTCCTGCTCCTCTACCTGCTGCTTCTCCCTGCTCCTGTCCCTACTCCTCTCCCTCCTTTGTGTCCTGCTCCACTTCCTGCTCCGCGTCCTGCTCCTCTACCTGCTGCTTCTCCCTGCTCCTGTCCCTACTCCTCTCCCTCCTTTGTGTCCTGCTCCACTTCCTGCTCCTCTACCTGCTGCTTCTCCCTGCTCCTGTCCCTACTCCTCTCCCTCCTTTGTGTCCTGCTCCTCTCGCTGCTCCGCGTCCTGCTCCTCTACCTGCTGCTTCTCCCTGCTCCTGTCCCTACTCCTCTCCCTCCTTTGTGTCCTGCTCCGCGTCCTGCTCCTCTACCTGCTGCTTCTCCCTGCTCCTGTCCCTACTCCTCTCCCTCCTTTGTGTCCTGCTCCGCGTCCTGCTCCTCTACCTGCTGCTTCTCCCTGCTCCTGTCCCTACTCCTCTCCCTCCTTTGTGTCCTGCTCCACTTCCTGCTCCTCTACCTGCTGCTTCTCCCTGCTCCTGTCCCTACTCCTCTCCCTCCTTTGTGTCCTGCTCCACTTCCTGCTCCGCGTCCTGCTCCTCTACCTGCTGCTTCTCCCTGCTCCTGTCCCTACTCCTCTCCCTCCTTTGTGTCCTGCTCCGCGTCCTGCTCCTCTACCTGCTGCTTCTCCCTGCTCCTGTCCCTACTCCTCTCCCTCCTTTGTGTCCTGCTCCACTTCCTGCTCCGTGTCCTGCTCCTCTACCTGCTGCTTCTCCCTGCTCCTGTCCCTACTCCTCTCCCTCCTTTGTGTCCTGCTCCACTTCCTACTCCTCTCCCTCCTTTGTGTCCTGCTCCTCTCGCTGCTCCGCGTCCTGCTCCTCTACCTGCTGCTTCTCCCTGCTCCTGTCCCTACTCCTCTCCCTCCTTTGTGTCCTGCTCCACTTCCTGCTCCGTGTCCTGCTCCTCTACCTGCTGCTTTGGTGAGTTTGGTGAGCTTTATTTAGTTCATGTCCAGTTTGAATAAAGTATGTTCTTCAATGAGTCACCTGTCTTAGTTTGTTGTAAGAGAGAAACTTGAATTCAGAAGATGTTTTGTTGTATTTTTTCGTTAGGATTTCCATTTAACATTTCCTTCGTTGACATTTAGTACGTTTATTTTGTTTATTCATCAGACGTAGCCAAATGGCCGCTAGCTAGTGCTAGCCACTACACCATCAGCATTTGTGTTGTGAGTCATTTTTTGAAAGCCAGCAGGGCCAGAGTGAAAATCTCCCTTACAGCATACCACAAACATAGACGTACATTCACCCATTCATACACTGATGGCAGGTGCTACCATGACAGGTGCTATCTGCCCATCGGGACTAACTAACATTCATACCCAAACATACACTGAAGGCACAGCATTAGGAAGAAATGTGGGTTAGGTGTCTTGCCCAAGGACACATCGACATGGACTAGCTGAGCTGGGGATCGAACCGCCGATCTTCTGATAGAAGGACGACCCACTTTTTGAATTTCAAAAAAGTGTAGTTTTCTTTCCTTTTCTGCTGAGAGAAACTGTGAGTCGGTTGATAACGTCGATCCCAGTCAGTGTGTTTAAGTGAGCACACAGAAATCTCTTCATGAAAATAAATGGCCACTGTTCTTGAAGGTCATCAATGCTGGGTATTGGTATTGATGGCATAGCACTGAGTATATGTGATCTTCATCAATTAATCCACCAGGCTATGTTTTGTTTCTTAAGATCCCTTTGAGAAGAGAAATCCACCATTTACTTTTTGTTTTCCTCCACTGATTCTGGAGTCTGACCTTCAAGGAGGCCAAGTATGTTCCAATTGATGCAGCCATAGCTATCTGTTTCTGAACATTTGGATGCTTTGGTCTCCTGCTGGATGTAGACTCAGTGTTATCGATAGAAAACTCTGGTTTTCTAAGTCTCACCAGTGTGTTTTCACGATTGACATGTTCAACCCTTGATTTGATCTGATAAGGAGCTCTTAAGGAGCCAAAACCCCAGCCAATTAGCTCTCCTTCCATTGTTACTTCTGCAAAGCTTTTTGGATACTTTTCAGTGATTCTTCTGGCTGTTTCTGAACACTGGCTTCTAGTAGGGTTCATAATCTCTGTAATGAGGTCTCTGTAAGTTACAGAGTACAGTCTAGACCTGCGCTGTATGAAGGGTATCTTGAGATAACTTCTGTTCTGATTTGACGCTAAATAAATAAAATGGAATGGAATTTAAATATCTTCACAAAAAGCATGTTTTTTTTTGCTATATGCTGAATATTGAAATACGTATGTGCCAGGGTCCAACCCATTGCAAAAAAACAAATACACACAGGTGCGGACCACTGTTTTCCCAAAATAACCTGATGTAACGCTCTGATATATTAGATACTGTTTTAATATAGCCTACTATAACGCAGGTTAAGCCGCAAATTACAGAGCCAATCACGGACTGCGAGCTGTAATAAATATCCGGGTTAGATCAGGTCACTTCCTGTTAACGTTTGATTCTGCCGGACGGCATGTGAAACGTAGCAAGTGAAACGCAGCTGAACATGCTGCGTCGTGACTAGACCGTGTGGTGTTCTCAACTCTGTTAGATCCTCTGCAGTCAGCGGTCAGGTTTTGTGCGTCAGGTTTCCGGATTATCTGGATCACCTTTAAAGTTTGGATGGCGAGCTACAGGATGGAGTTTTTTCTTGGACCCAATTCCCCTTCCTTTCCACAAGTGGTGTGGTAGGATACAATCTCGAATGAACTGAATGAACTCTTCCGAGGAATGAACTGAACCTATTGTTTTTCTTTCCCCTCTGACATATGCACTTTATTATTTATTTATGTATGTAATGCATTTATTTTGTTTGAAAAATAATTACCAATACAATGCCTGCTTAAAACTTACCTGTGACTCTCAGCGGTTCCTTCGCAAAAATTGGGCTCCGTAGATGAGCCTAGTATCTAAAGATTAAATCTGGTCAATAAGTTCCTTTTAACTTTAAAAGAAGATTGCACATGTTACAAAAGTGGCAAGCTTTATGTGCGGAACCATTGTATTTTGGTCTTGATAAGTTTTGTACTAAGTGAATATTGGTTTCCAAGATGGATTACATTCAGCAGTCAGGGGTGGATGTAACGAGGTCTGTGATTATTAGTGGTGTTACCAATGCAGAAAAAGATGCGGAAATTGTTGAGCGTCTAAATGTGGGTCTATTAACAAAATGATTCCAGTTGATGATCCCAGCTGTACATATCACAAAAACTCGATCGTTGAATTTTTAACTAGTTCTGCTTTAGTAGCTTTAGGGCCGCTGTTGCCGTACACACATCCTTCACATGATGTGCCAGACGTAATTTTTTGCGTAAATGCGTGTTAAGGCTAGAATTTTCTGATGTGGCTGCAAGGCCGCAGTGCTGGGCTGGTTCTCTATTTACTACTTACTGTGCAGGCGCACCCAAAGAGTTACTGGATGCGGTTTTAAAAATAAAACAAGTATTTAATAACAAATGCAAACTAAATTAATTTACAGTTCTTTGTCCCCCAAAGTTACATTCCTGAGCCTATCGATCAGCTCTCATGATTGGCTGAAGTCCAATAAGCCCCTCCTGGCTGTTGACCTGTTGTTCTACTCCAACACCTCAGCCAGCCACTTTCAAACCCCCACTCCAGCACATTCCTCAACCTGATCACACAGACACTAAAACACACTCCTACAAGCAAATACACTCCATCACATAATATCCCTGCATCACATAATATTCCTCACATGCGCTAACAGATGAGTATAGAGCTGCAATTGGTGGTAGCTGCACAACAAACTACCTTAATGAGTTATGTAGCGTGTGCGGCTCCTGCCCCGTTTCTAGGCGGGGAAGTCTTTCGCACCTAACCCGGTGGTCACTCCGTCGGCTGTCCCGCCTGCGAGGTTATGTTATCCTCTTTCAGGTGTCGGGACAATACCGTAGGCCTTTTATCTCACCCCGTAGCTAAATAGTTAGGATTTCGGAATTAATTGTCTTTTTGAAAGTCTTTTACGGCTAATGCCCTAGGACACATGTGTCAAACTCAAGGCCCGCGGGCCGAATCCGGCCCGCCACGTCATTTTATGTGGCCCGCGAAGGCATATTTCCACCAGCGAAAAAAAAAAAAAATTAATTAAAAAAAATTAATTAAAAAAAAATTAAAAGTCATAATTATGATATGTATTTTTATTATCAAGTCTAATTTTTCATTTGTTTTTTTTGCTGCTGAAATGGGCTTCCATATAAAAGGCATATGATTGTCTTAAAATTAAACTCTAGCTGCTTCATCGTGTACGCTACAGTGACCATAAACTACATCTCCCACAATGCATGTTGAGTTTTTGACCCGCGAAATGACGGACTGCGGCCGCTAGTAGCGTTAGCTAAGTCTAAATCGTGTTTCCAACGAATTATTGAGTTGAAAATGTTTGAAAAATAATCCCAACATGTCTAAGAAGAGGAACATTGATACAGAGGGAAGGACATTTAATGAAAGATGGGAAAGCGAATATATGTTTGTTCTTCAAGGAGAGAAACCGGTCTGTATGCTATGCTATGCTATGAAGCAGTGTCGGTGATGAAAGAATACAATTTACGTCGGCATTTTGATACCAAACACGGAGCCAAGTATGCTACATGTAGCCTCCAAGAAAAACATCAACTTGTCCAAAAATGTAAAGGCAGACTCCAATCACAGCAGAACATATTCACAGAAGCTACAGACACAAATGATGCCGCTGTGAAAGCTTTATTGTGGCTGAAGAAACCGCCCGAGCTTCCAAGTCCTTTTCAGAGGGTGAAGGAGTGTATGATCAGGGTCTGTGAGCAGGTGAGCCCCGACCAGGTACAGGCTTTTACAAATGTCACTTTGTCAAGGAACACCATCGCAGACCGAGTTAAGGAACTAGCAGGCAATCTGACAACACAGCTAGCCGAGGAGTCGAGCAGCTACGTGGCTGTTTGGTTGATGAAAGCACAGACAACATGGACACAGTGCAACTGTCCATGTTTGTAAGCGGCTGAAGGCAGACTTGACTGTCAGTGAGGAGCTCTTGGATGTAGCTGCCCTCCATGGAACGACGACGGGGAGGGACATTAGTGATGCAGTGGAGAGGTCCGTGAGTAAAACTGAATACCCTGGAGGAGTTGGTGGGGCTAAAGAAAATGCAAAAAAGTAAGTTTGATCTTTGATTTATGTTATAATAACAGAGAAATGTTCATATCATTTTACATTTATATAAATGCATTTACAATATGTTTACACTTGAATAAACAATAATTAAATGCAGAGAGAGTTGTTTAACAATATGTTAGGAGTGGTTACATTTATACAGTCTTACAGTTACATCCGGCCCTTTGAGGGCGACCGTGATGCTGATGTGGCCCGGGGTGACAATGAGTTTGACACCCCTGTTCTAGGATCTCTCAATTGGATGTAACCCTAACACCCGGTATGTAATAGTTATGTACATCGTCTATACTTTACTATTGCCTATTGTGAACATTCTCACCATTTATGACTAACACTGCAATGTCTTCACCCAGGGAACTTACCTTAAGCTCCAAATGGTAGCTTCTGTCGTCACGTCTGGATCGCACGGTTAGTGGACAGGGAAGAGGGTTAAATTGTTTTAAAGGACCCGAATACTTGTTTGGTTTCAGTCACTTACTAAATGTAAGGCTGTGTTTTTATTTCAGATTTTCACACAAGATTCACATACAACAATTTCAATTCAATGAAACAGTTACAGTGGCTATCAGGACTATTCTATCATTCCTCTTTATCAGTCTTCACTGAGTTTGTAATGAGGCACTCTCCAGTCACTTGCTGGCTTTTCTCCCCCCCTTCTCTCAACTTTCTGCTCTGTTCTGCTGTTTTTATTCTACTCTCAGGCTGGAACCTCCTTCAGGCTCACGAGTCACTCATACAGAGTCCTCCTTCTTCTTGGGCTGGGTCAGAATGTAACTGGTTTGATCCTGTTAAAACCAGAAGCACTGTATAAGGCTCGAGTGACTAGGTTACACAAAGTGTCTAACTCTAAACAGTTTATATGTTAAAACAAGTTATAATATGATGGTTATAAAAAGTGTAAACACGCTATAGGTTGTGCTGGTTATACTTTGAAATCAAAAGGGTTATAGTTTATACTAGCTATACTTTTATGCTTTCATACTTTTCTACGATCTTTCTACAGTTAAAACAAGTAGCTAAGGACAGTGGAAAACATTTTGAAGAAATATTACAGGACATGATGAGTAGAATTGGTGAGGAACTGGAGGAGCAAAGAAGTACTAATAGTGACAATGGAGAGGTCCCATCAGTTCAAATATTGGAACCCACACTACCAAAGGCATCGGTGCAAAAAGTTGTGGTTGAACATATTGTGAGAAAGGAAGACATAAGCGCTCACTCACTGTTTGCACTCCGACTGATGTTCTAAACCCAGTAATGAAGCAGACTATGAAACTTGGCCCTCTCACATTGAATTACTTCTCGCTGATCCTACTCTGTCTGCTGTGCAGGTCTCCAGACGGATTCTAGAGAGCTTGTTGTCCCCTGCAGCTGATGTAGTAAAACACCTAATTAAACAATTCTGCCGTGGATGTTGGGATAACACAGTCATTGCAAATCTACAACTTGATCAGAGAAAAAGCAATCCTCCATCCTTTGCAGAGTTATTACTTTTGTTGCACACAGAGGAAGACAGACAACTATCAAAAGAGAGCCGCATGAAGAAACACATGAGCTCATCCAAGCAATGAATTAACTTGAGTTCGCAAACCGCTTGTGCTTGTGGTGCAATATCAGAGTACGATTCAAATGTAATCGAGGATCTCAGGGAGCAAATTAACAAGTTGCAGAGCCAACTAACATCCCTGATTTCTTAGAGGAAGACGCACTCTGCACCAAGGCATGACCCGTGTCAAGTAAATGCATCAAAGTCTAGAGCTGCAAGAACTGTCGTGCCACAACAGTTAACCAAACCTAAGCCTTGGTACTGTTTTGTGTGTGTTCGTGTGGCGAGGATGGTCACATCTCCACTCTATGCAGTAATGCAGCCAACCCAGCTCTGGTGATGTCAAAACGAAACATATGTGGAACGTGAAGAACACTTCCCTCAACCCATCAAACTAAGTGCAGCTTTTGCAGAGGGACAGACAGGGGCTGCAGTGAATCAATGTCCCAGAAAATGGCCCCCATCACAGTCCACTTCATATCTGTGCAAGTTACCAAAAGGACTCATTGGCACCAAAAGCACAGCACAAGTGAACACGAAAGGAACATTATTCAATTGTTTATTGGATAAAGGTTCACAGGTGACTACAGTCCCACATTTAGTCATCTATCTGATCAAGAAATCAAACCTTTAATGGATATCCTGGAAGTGGAGGGGGCTAATGGTCAAGCTGTGCCCTATATGGGCTACATTGAGCTTGATGTCACTTTTCCACCTGAGTTCCTACTCCATACTCTTGCCTTGGTGGTGCCTGCTTTTAGGATGTTTCAGACTCTTGTGCTTATTGGCACTAACACACTTGATGTCCTTTATGAGAAATACGTGGTAGACAACCTGTCGGTTATTCACCCGCTTCCTTATGGATACAGAGCAGTGTTGAACATTCTGTAATTCAGACATAAGCGGACACTTAACAGTCATCATGGCATTATCAGGATGCATGGAAGAAACTCTCAAACTATCCCGGCAAGGAGAACTGTTGTCGAAGGGATTGCAGCTACACACTCTTGGCAGTCAGAAAGAGATGTCATTGTTGAGCACCCATCCTCCTTCCTTTTGCCTGGTGGGTTGATATTCAAATCATGTCTTGTTGACTTTCCCAGGTTTCAGCCATGTCAGTTGCCGGTTGTCATAACCAATGAATCTGATCATGACATCATCATCCCTGCTAGATCTGCTATTGCAGAGATGAGTGCAATTCAGACTATCATTTCCAAGGAACAAATGGTTGCTGACCCAGTTAAATCAGATCATACATCCCCAAAGCCACAGATGATTTTCAACTTTGGCGCATTACAACAAAACTCAGCAGTATTCCAGAAGTTTTTACAAAAAAATTATCTTGATTTCGGCAGAACTGATAAAGTGACTCACCACATCAAACTTACAGATGAAACCCTGTTCAAGCATAGACCAAGACCTATTCATCCCCAAGACATTGATGCTGTCCGTAAACATCTTCAAGAACTCCTTGAAACCGGAGTGATTTGAATTTCCTTTTTCATCACCTATTGTGGTGGGGAAAAAGAACAGCAGTGTGCGACTTTGTATAGATTACCGGAAACTGAACTTGCAAACCATCAAAGATGCTTATGCTCTACCTAAGCTGGAGGACACTTTCACAGCACCATCTGGATCTGAGTGGTTCTCAGTACTCAACCTAAAATCTGGTTACCATCAAATTGAAATGGAGGAAGCAGACAAACCTAAAACTGCCTTTGTATGGTCCCTTAGGATTGTGTGAATTTAATCGCATGCCACAGGGAATAACAAATGCACCGAGCACTTTCCAACATCTTATGGAGAAATGCATGGGAGAAATTAACCTGAAGGAAGTCCTTGTCTTCATTGATGACTTGATTGTTTTTGCACCCACCTTAGAAGAACATGAAGCAAGGCTAATGAAAGTGCTTGATCGGCTGAAGGAGTTTGGCCTTTGGAGAAGTGCATATTCTTCCAACCATCGGTTCGTTACCTTGGACATGTGGTTCCCCGAAATGGTGTTGAAACAGAGCCGGAAGAGATTGCTACCCTCACAACATGGCCAGTACCTAAAACCTTGAAAGAACTGAGGTAGTTTCTTGGCTTTGCTGGGTACTATAGAAGGTTTGTAAAGGATTATTCTGGTATTGTCAAATCTCTTCATAACCTTACCTCCGGGTATCCACCAACACAGAAGAAATTGAACACAAAAATAAAACCAGGCCAATACTTAGACCCCAAAGAGCTGTTTGGTGGGCGATGGACATCTGCTTGTCAACAGGCTTTTGAAACCATAATTCAGAAACTCACTGCTGCGCCAATTCTCGCTTTTGCTGATCCTCAAAAGCCTTACCTTCTAAATACGGATGCCAGCTCCACTAGTATTGGAGCTGTGTTATATCAACAACAAGAAGGAAAAGACAGTCATTGCTTATGCCAGCAGAGGGTTATTTCTCAGCGAATCCCGTTATCCTGCTCATAAGCTTGAATTCCTTGCTCTCAAATGGTCACTGACAGAAAAGTTCAGTAACTATTTGTATGGAAATGGTAACAGACAACAACCTACTTATGTACCTCCTGATATCTGCCAAACTGGATGCAACCAGTAACAGGTGGCATGCTGCACTATCCACTTTTTCTTTTAAAATCTTGCTGGATCGTGTTGGCAAGCAAAGTGCTGATGGAGATGGGCTCTCTCGCAGACCTCATGGTGATCTTTTAGATGATCTTAAGTCTAAGAAAGAGAGAGAGTGAATTGGGAAATTCGTCCAACATCATCTGTCTGACCCTGCTTTAGTCTCTATTGATCAACACACCATTCAGGCCATCTGTGACAGACAGCTCATTTATAGTGCAACTATAGATTCTCATAACGAAAACCTTGTGTAACCCTCTGTTCCAGATACTGTTAATAATACGCAAATTACATAGCCAATCGCGGGCTGTGCGCTGCCATAAATATCCGGGTCAATATCAGGTCACTTCCTGTTTACATCTGGTTCCGCCGGACAGCATCTGAAGAGCAGCGACAACGTTCTGCGTCCTAACTAGACCGTGTGATTTCTCGCATTCATTCTGCAGTCAGCGGTCAGGTTTTTATGAATGAGGGTTCCGGATCATCCGGAGCACCTCTAAAGGTTTGGATGGCGAGCTACAAGATGGAGATTTCCTTGGACCCCAAATCCCCTTCCTTCCCACAAGAGCTGTGGTAGGATCAAACTGAACTGAGACGCAATGAACTGAACTGAGACTCAATTAACTATATGAGGATCATATCATGTTTGCAGAAGTATATCCTTGCTGCTGTAACACACAAATTTCCCCCTGCGGATGAATAAAGTATCCATCTATCTATCTATCCATCTATCCATCCATCCATCTATCTATCTATCCATCTATCCATCTATCTATCCATCTATCCATCTTTAAGTCTTGTTATTCTTTTCTTTTTTTCTCCAAGGTAACGGAGCCTCTTGAACTGGTTGGTATGGACCTAGTGGGAAAACGCCCAGTAACAGATGGTGGCAATCAGTACATGTGTAGGCAGAGATCTAAAGAGCAAAACAGCAGATGAGGTGACCAGTTGTATTCTTGATTTCTTTTACAAATTTGGTGCACCTAAAAGACTGCTAACAGTCCAGGGCTCAGAGTTTTGCAACAAGGTATAGTGATGATGCATTATGAATTCCCAATATGTAGGCTTACTGCTGTGCATGCTTATTTCACGTTTAACCAAATTATAATTTTAAGGTCAACTCTGGCCTGTGTGAGAGGTTGGGCATCAAATAAAGCCTGTGCTCACAGAGGTATATTTTGATTTCAATACTTAAATGAATTTGAGCTCTTCATAGAATAATAAACTTATTGCCTGATTAACAGGTAATCAGTAGTGATATACTTTATGAAAATAGGTTGCTTTACCATACCAAATGCCTGTATTTGATGTATGCATTTTGAGGTCCCTGAACAAACTGGTGGCAGATCAGCCCACACGATGGGACCGTGTCCTCCAATCAACTATGTTTGGCCTTCGGACTGTTAAGAGATTGTAGAAAATATGAAAGCATAAAAGTATAACCATCACAACATATAGCTTGTTTACACTTTTTATAACCATCATAATATAAACTGTTTTATTTCATGATAGAAGTGATTTAACATATAAACTGCTTAGACACTTTATGTAACATAGTCACTTGAGCCTTATATAGTGCTTCTGGTTCTAACAGGATCCTGTTAGAACCAGAAGCACTATATAAGGCTCAAGTGACCAGTTACATTCTGTTGTTAACTCTGGTACAAGATGCCTCCTGTATGTGTGACGCATGTGATTAGGGGAGGTACTACACTCAGAGTAGCAGAAAAGAAGCAGAACAACTGTGAGATTCGGCTTTTCCCCCATCTCTAGAGACTGGGATAGACTTCTTTAATAGACCCTTAGGGGTCTTACCCCCTCAGAGGTGGGGAATAGAAGGCCCTTCTGCTGTCTTACCCACTCAGAGGTGGAATAGAAGACCCTTTGTGCGTTATCAGAAGATCAGCATAAAAAGAGCCAGCAGAGCAGAGAGTGAGGAAGAGAGGAGGGGATTTTTACAGGGTAGAGACTGGATTATACTTCTTTAGCAAATCAGCGAAAGCTGAATAGGGAAAACCTATTACAGTAGGAGTGTTAGAATTAGTTCTTGTAGCACTGAGACTGTTTCATTGAATTGAAATTGTTGTATGTGATTGTTGTGTGAAAAACTTTAATAAAACCACGGCCTTACCATTTGTAAGTGGCTGAAACCAAACTCAGTACTCTGGTTTTTAGAACAATGTAACCCTCTTCCCCTCTCCGTTAACCGTCTGACACAGATGTGACGACATAATCTACCAGAGGAGTTTAAGGTAAATTCCTTGGGTGAAGATTTGGCAGTGTCAGTCATAAATGGTGAGAAGTTCACAATAGGCAATAGTAAAGTATAGACGATGTACATAACTTCATACTGGGTGTTAGGGTTGCATCCTACTGAGAGCGCCTAGGGCATTAGCCGTACAAGACTTTCAGAAAGACAATAATTCGGTAATCCCAACGACTCAACTACGGGGTGAGATAAAAGGCCGAAGGTATTGTTCCGACACCTCCAAGAGGAACCTAATCCTCACAGGTGGGACAGCCGACGAAGTTACCACCGTGTTAGGTGCGCAAGCTTGTCCCGCTTTCCCCGTGGCAGGAACCGTTCACGCTACAGGACCAAAAAACAGTTGACTATAAAGTACAGTCCTTACTTTCTGATGTTTGGGAGGGAGGCGTGGTCTCCTTCAGAGGTGCCAAAGGAGTATGAAGTAAGATTCTCTAATGTTCTCATCCTTTTTAAAAACTTGAATTTGGATCATCTATTTCCTCAACACCTGTGATTATTGGCAGGTAACAGAAGATAAGTCTGCAGCCTGGTGGCAAGAGAGGACCTCAGTGAAGGACTAAGAAAGCAAGGTGATGTTTTTGGTGAGGTCAAAAAAACATTTTAAAAGGCCAGGAAGGAAAGGAACCAGGAGGACCATTTTAAAGTAAGCAAGGTAACAATGTGATTATCTCTATGGCCATCTGTCATTATAAAAAAGTAATCAGACTAAAGCTATCGGGACTTTTTAGATTGCAGATTTGATTAAATCAGAAAGTCCAGTTACCTGTGGACCATGAGTGGGTGGCCATGTTGAGGCTGAATATCGCAATGTCTCTGGTGAATAATTCAGGTATACAGGATAACAGGTATACTGAAATGTTGTGTCTGTTTCAGCATTAAACACGTCTTTCACCTGCACTCCACCGTCATTGGATCTCCTGATCGGCCCTATCATTCACCTTGGTCTCAATAAATCCCTTAGAACTGCCTGCTTGTCTGTGTACTGTATTCGGGTTCCCAGTCTGTTCGTAACACAAATGTAGCGTTATCTTACCTGATGTGTTTTTTTACGTGATTTTTTAAATCAGCCGGGAAGAGAAAGAGTGAGACCAGTTGTTGACGCGAGTACATCCTGGTTCAACACACACAGGCATCGTAGCCTCAGAAACGTCACCTACGCCACTTTTGGCCATGTAGTTTTTCTAATAACGTATTTTCAGTCTTATACTTCAACAGTTATATGACAAAATGCTAATTTCTTGACTTGCAAAATTATCTTTTAAATGGACAAAATCAAACGTGTAACTCATGGCAAAATTCAAACAGGATGAAAAAAGTCTTTCTTGCCATTGACTACTGTTCATATTGTTTCTTGAATAGTCTAATGTCTGGTAGTTTGTCCCCAATATGAGACACGCTACAGAAAAACACTGGATCCTCCATTTCCCATGATGCAAATTGGTGGCATCTTTCCTGCCTCATTTGACAAAGATTCTTCAGAGACACAGAAACATTACATAACTGTTTAGTGCCCCAATCCTTGGAAGTATAAATATACATAAGTGTACCTTCTACTGTGTGTGTGTGTGTGTGTGTGTGTGTGTGTGAGAGAGAGAGAGAGAGAGAGGTGTAACAGTGAGAGCTCTCATGAATTCCTCTTTACTTTGGGTTCACAAGGCTAACTTGATATTCAAGAAGACAGAAATGATGAAACAAGGGACAGCACAGTGTTTGACCTTTTTGTTTTTATTCAGGTAGCAGCACCAATCAGCACTGACCTACTTACACACTGCAGCTCCTCCCAGCCACACACACATTCACAACAGAGTCACACTGCACACACGTGTACAATCACACACATAGACACACCCCGGCAGAGTGAGAGACTGCTGTCATGACTGAGAGGGAGATGGAGAAGAAGGTTGGGAGAACGAGAACGAGAGGGAGACCGGGAGAGGGAGAGAGAAATTGATAGGGAGATTGGAAGAGAGAGAGAGAGAGACCTCTAGTTCCACAATGGTAAACTTCATAATGAGTGTGTTTTTTTCTTAACTGGTCCATTTCCACATGCATCCAATAAGTCTAAATGTGATTTATTTGACAAAATGGTTTGACTTTCTATGATGCATTCTAAACATCCACTTACAATCATATAACATGGTCTCCATGTAGATGGAGTTTGTTGTTGTTGTTCAGTTGTCATGGAGATATGCAAACCTTTTAGGAACTCTCATCCGTTTCGGCTTGAGTTAAGAATGAAAGTTTATTCTTAGAAATAGTACTTATATCGCATGACTTGTGTGATTTTTTGTTTCTAGAGCATGAAAGTTGCAGGAGATGATGGACTTAACATGATGGAAATCAGATTTTTGAGATGCAAACTGATCTGATTTTGAACAGATGTAAAGACACCCGTCTTCCCTTGTTTATGGACTCTGTGGAAGTCACTCTAACAGTCACCTGGAATAATGGCAGTTGAAGCTACACTGGAACATTGGCACATTAAAGCAAAGGAAGAATGCAGCTCCAGCTGTTTCTACACATATGACCATGGTGGAGTGAGTGTTTGTAGTGGTTATCTGATCCCTGATCAGTTCAACCACTATACGATCTGTGCAATGCATCAATGACTTTGTGTTTAATGATAGTAGTTTTTGTTGTAACTGACAAAGTTCTTCTTCTTCCTCTGGTGTCAGTTACCAAACAGCTTCAGGTGTATCAGCATCACCTCTGGATTGAAGCAGAGATTTGAATGTCACCTGGGATTTTTAAAAATAATTGTATTTAATTTCAAGCCTCTATAATGTTGTATATATTTAATATCGCAGTGAGATTGACGTACTTAACACTCTTTAACATAATATCTAACGACGCTATCATATTTCTGTTATGATGATATTTTCTCATCATATAGTAACAGACATCCTGATGTCGATGCTCAACAGTGATGATATAGTACGAGTATAATATCATTGTGACTGTCAGTTATCAGTCTGAGTGTCCTCTCCAGATAACTGGGTGGAAATGTGTCTGCCACAGATGCTACAGCCGTAATAACAGCTGGTCAAACCCCCATCCGGATCACCATGCCCAGCCTGACACACACACTGTCACACACACTGCTGCAGCGTTACTACCAGTGACGGCTGGTCAACAGAGGGCGCTAGGGCGCCGCCCCCCCTTGAGCTACAAATAATAAAAAATAAAATAAATAATAATAATAATAAACTATACAAATTGACAATATTTGTGTTTTTGAAACATGGAATCACCCAGTAATATGTGTAAAATATGATATCTGCGGTAAATATATGCTTTTCCTGCTCGTCCTCTCTGCCTGTCTGCAGGTCCTCTCCGTATGTGCACGTCTCAGCTGGCTGGGGCGCTGGAAAAACTGCCCCAAAGAGGCGGGTCTATAAAGCAGTTTAGCCAATGATGCTTTAATGCTGACTAAAGATATAAATGAGTGACATACAATTTAGCCAATCAGCGTCCTCAAATAGATTCAGCTTGGGGCAGATTTCATTCTGCCCCAAGCTGCGCGTTCTCGTCAGGAGAAGTCTCTACAGGAGAGCGCCAGTGTGAGCACTACTCCTCCAAGACCCGTTTGAGAGGAGAACTGAGAGGAGAAACTACTGAAAGAGTTGATCCCAGATCAGCCTGACCTCACAATCAGACAGCAGACTAGCAGGAAAGAGAAGCAGTACATGAAGCTTCTCTACTAGCTGTACACCAGACAGGTTTGACTAGCTGGATGACGTCATGATAATAACTTATTTATCTTTTTAAAACAACGGGGACAGAACCAGCATGGACAGTTAGGGAGTGAGGGACATGAAGCACCTGTCTGATAAATGGATATATAGTTATATATATATATATATATATATATATATATATATATATATATATATATATGTGTGTTTTATATTATAGTGAATATTATTATATGATATATATATTATATTATACTGAATATTATTATATGATATATATATATATTATTATATTATACAGAATATTATATGATATATATATTATTATATTATACTGAATATTATTATATGATATATATATATATTATTATATTATACTGAATATTATTATATGATATATAGATATATTATACTGAATTCCCTGTGAGGGTGACATTAATAAGATGTCCTGACGTGTTTATCAAAGTGTTATTTACTGCTTTTTTTCGTGTTGGAATGAATGTTAAATATTTAACTGTAAAGTAGTAATGCGTGTTTGATACCTTAATTTGTTTGCATTAAATCATTCTGGGATGTTTGCTGAAATTGATTGGATGTGGCACAGCCCTACCAAGAACATTTTCCACCAGCTCCACTGGTTACTATCATCAAACTAGAGGCCAGGTTGAGAAAGAAAGAGTGAAAGAAAGAAAGAGCGTCTCTCTGCAATGCAAGTGGGTGATTTTCACAGTTTCTTTCTGTCCTCCTCAGACACACTACGCCTCCTCGCTCCACCCATCAGGACTGTAAACACAGACTGATTTCAGTGATTGGTGCGTCTTCGCCTCGTGCTGCTCGGTGTGGTGGGGTGGCAGCTTCACAAACTGACAGGACTTGAAGCTCGTGTTTGTGCAGACTGCACTGGCGTTAATTGAAAATACACCAAACAGCCCACTGCACAGCTGCAGTCACATTCCGTAGTGGTAACAAACACTGGGAACACTCTCTAGCAGCATGCTCAGGCTGATGTGGAGATACCATGAATATCAACCGCATGGATGACCTCCAGCCATCTTTGCACTTCCCTTGTCATACGAGGAGGATTTATTCTGATCTGCATCAGCTTTGAAGCACATGAAGCAGCAGCAGATGGTCGGCTGGCTGGCTGCTCGCCTGAGTGTGTCTGAGTGTGTGTCACCCGTCACAATGAGATTTCAAAAATCGGTGTGAACATGTTTACCGCTTTGTCTTATCTCGCCCGCCTGGTGACGATTTGCATTTGAGTCGGGGTGTGCTGTCAGTCAGACCGCTGCTGCTTTTTGTTGGCACTTGGAAGGCGTGCAAACAGAATGTAAGCCCACAATGCTTCACATCTTCAGCTCTCCTGAAGCTTTTTGCTAAGCACTGTCCTGGAGGAACAAACAAACAGTCACACTTTTCCTCTACCTGCACGTACACACTCTCACACGCATACATACATAATGTTACTCGCTGCCAACAACTCTGTCACTGGCCTTACAAATATGGCAATGTCTGCCTTCCTCGGCCGCTGTGTGTCAGATGTCAGGGCCAGAGGTCGACACCGGGCCTAGTGGGGGTTCGTGTCCTCTTTCACAGCTTTTACATCCACAGCAGAGGACAAAGAATGGACATGAAGACCCACACTCAGCGTCAAACGTTCTAACAAAGTCTCAAAGTCTGCTGATTGCCCCCCCCCCCCCTTCCCCAGCCCATGGAGCGTGTCAGTAGTTCATGGCCGGGGGGGAGTGAGGGTCTGCAGTGGTGGCTAGCTGTTGTTCTCAGCCGTCATGTATTTTAGGGCAGCGAAGCCGTAGCGCCGCGACATGTTCTGCTGGAACTCCTCCTTCAGGGTCTTGAGGCAGACCCGGTACTGCTTGTTGGAGCGGAACTTGGTGATATCGAAGCTTGGCGCATGAGGCATGTGGATCATGTAGGCGTTGGGCAGAACCACAAACTCATACTCCTGTAGAGAGGAGGACAGGAAGAGCATCTTTATTACAACACCTCATATAAAGCTGCATTGGTTGTTTTTTTGTCCACATCCAGCCGACACAGAGCAACATTATCATTCATTTTTGCGTCCACCAATATTCCTTCTAGTCTTCTGACCACTGTGTGGATGTGTGGATGAATGATACTGACATCTGCTCATCAGCATCAACTTGGGGTTTAGTGTCTTGCCCAAGGGCACTTTGACATGGACTGGAGGAGCCGGGGATTGAACCGCAGATCTTCTGATTGGAAGACAACTTGCTCTAATTGTACCACAGGGTTGCTTAATAAAATGCAATTTGTAGTCCCATTTTGAAAACATAAGAAAAACACATAAAAAACCCAAAGTATGTTAAAAGTGGAGGATGAATGAATGTTATTATATGTGGAGGGTGGAGGATGAATGGATGTTATTATATGTGGAGGGTAGAGGATGAATGGATGTTATTATATGTGGAGGGTAGAGGATGAATGAATGTTATTATATGTGGAGGGTGGAGGATGAATGGATGTTATTATATGTGGAGGGTAGAGGATGAATGGATGTTATTATATGTGGAGGGTAGAGGATGAATGGATGTTATTATATGTGGAGGGTAGAGGATGAATAGATGTTATTATATGTGGAGGGTGGAGGATGAATGGATGTTATTATATGTGGAGGGTAGAGGATGAATGGATGTTATTATATGTGGAGGGTAGAGGATGAATGGATGTTATTATATGTGGAGGGTAGAGGATGAATGGATGTTATTATATGTGGAGGGTAGAGGATGAATGGATGTTATTATATGTGGAGGGTGGAGGATGAATGGATGTTATTATATGTGGAGGGTGGAGGATGAATGGATGTTATTATATGTGGAGGGTGGAGGATGAATGAATGTTATTATATGTGGAGGGTGGAGGATGAATGGATGTTATTATATGTGGAGGGTGGAGGATGAATGGATGTTATTATATGTGGAGGGTAGAGGATGAATGGATGTTATTATATGTGGAGGGTGGAGGATGAATGAATGTTATTATATGTGGAGGGTGGAGGATGAATGGATGTTATTATATGTGGAGGGTGGAGGATGAATGGATGTTATTATATGTGGAGGGTGGAGGATGAATAGATGTTATTATATGTGGAGGGTGGAGGATGAATAGATGTTATTATATGTGGAGGGTGGAGGATGAATGGATGTTATTATATGTGGAGGGTAGAGGATGAATGGATGTTATTATATGTGGAGGGTAGAGGATGAATGGATGTTATTATATGTGGAGGGTGGAGGATGAATGAATGTTATTATATGTGGAGGGTGGAGGATGAATGGATGTTATTATATGTGGAGGGTGGAGGATGAATGAATGTTATTATATGTGGAGGGTGGAGGATGAATGGATGTTATTATATGTGGAGGGTAGAGGATGAATAGATGTTATTATATGTGGAGGGTGGAGGATGAATGGATGTTATTATATGTGGAGGGTGGAGGATGAATGGATGTTATTATATGTGGAGGGTAGAGGATGAATGGATGTTATTATATGTGGAGGGTAGAGGATGAATGGATGTTATTATATGTGGAGGGTGGAGGATGAATGAATGTTATTATATGTGGAGGGTGGAGGATGAATGGATGTTATTATATGTGGAGGGTGGAGGATGAATGAATGTTATTATATGTGGAGGGTGGAGGATGAATGGATGTTATTATATGTGGAGGGTGGAGGATGAATGGATGTTATTATATGTGGAGGGTAGAGGATGAATAGATGTTATTATATGTGGAGGGTGGAGGATGAATGGATGTTATTATATGTGGAGGGTGGAGGATGAATGGATGTTATTATATGTGGAGGGTAGAGGATGAATGGATGTTATTATATGTGGAGGGTGGAGGGTGGAGGATGAATGGATGTTATTATATGTGGAGGGTGGAGGATGAATGGATGTTATTATATGTGGAGGGTGGAGGATGAATGGATGTTATTATATGTGGAGGGTGGAGGATGAATGGATGTTATTATATGTGGAGGGTGGAGGATGAATGGATGTTATTATATGTGGAGGGTAGAGGATGAATGGATGTTATTATATGTGGAGGGTGGAGGATGAATGGATGTTATTATATGTGGAGGGTGGAGGATGAATGGATGTTATTATATGTGGAGGGTGGAGGATGAATGAATGTTATTATATGTGGAGGGTGGAGGATGAATGGATGTTATTATATGTGGAGGGTGGAGGATGAATGGATGTTATTATATGTGGAGGGTAGAGGATGAATGGATGTTATTATATGTGGAGGGTGGAGGATGAATGGATGTTATTATATGTGGAGGGTGGAGGATGAATGGATGTTATTATATGTGGAGGGTGGAGGATGAATGGATGTTATTATATGTGGAGGGTGGAGGATGAATGGATGTTATTATATGTGGAGGGTGGAGGATGAATGGATGTTATTATATGTGGAGGGTAGAGGATGAATGGATGTTATTATATGTGGAGGGTGGAGGATGAATGAATGTTATTATATGTGGAGGGTGGAGGATGAATGGATGTTATTATATGTGGAGGGTGGAGGATGAATGGATGTTATTATATGTGGAGGGTGGAGGATGAATGGATGTTATTATATGTGGAGGGTGGAGGATGAATGGATGTTATTATATGTGGAGGGTGGAGGATGAATGGATGTTATTATATGTGGAGGGTGGAGGGTGAAAGGATGTTATTATATGTGGAGGGTGGAGGATGAATGGATGTTATTATATGTGGAGGGTGGAGGATGAATGGATGTTATTATATGTGGAGGGTGGAGGATGAATGGATGTTATTATATGTGGAGGGTGGAGGATGAATGGATGTTATTATATGTGGAGGGTGGAGGATGAATGGATGTTATTATATGTGGAGGGTGGAGGATGAATGGATGTTATTATATGTGGAGGGTGGAGGATGAATGGATGTTATTATATGTGGAGGGTGGAGGATGAATGGATGTTATTATATGTGGAGGGTGGAGGATGAATGGATGTTATTATATGTGTGAAGGGTGGAGGATGAATGGATGTTATTATATGTGGAGGGTAGAGGATGAATGGATGTTATTATATGTGGAGGGTAGAGGATGAATGGATGTTATTATATGTGGAGGGTGGAGGATGAATGGATGTTATTATATGTGGAGGGTAGAGGATGAATGGATGTTATTATATGTGGAGGGTGGAGGATGAATGGATGTTATTATATGTGGAGGGTGGAGGATGAATGGATGTTATTATATGTGGAGGGTAGAGGATGAATGGATGTTATTATATGTGGAGGGTGGAGGGTGGAGGATGAATGGATGTTATTATATGTGGAGGGTGGAGGATGAATGGATGTTATTATATGTGGAGGGTAGAGGATGAATGGATGTTATTATATGTGGAGGGTAGAGGATGAATGGATGTTATTATATGTGGAGGGTAGAGGATGAATGGATGTTATTATATGTGGAGGGTGGAGGATGAATGGATGTTATTATATGTGGAGGGTGGAGGGTGGAGGATGAATGGATGTTATTATATGTGGAGGGTGGAGGATGAATGGATGTTATTATATGTGGAGGGTGGAGGGTGGAGGATGAATGGATGTTATTATATGTGGAGGGTGGAGGATGAATGGATGTTATTATATGTGGAGGGTGGAGGGTGGAGGATGAATGGATGTTATTATATGTGGAGGGTGGAGGATGAATGGATGTTATTATATGTGGAGGGTAGAGGATGAATGGATGTTATTATATGTGGAGGGTAGAGGATGAATGGATGTTATTATATGTGGAGGGTGGAGGATGAATGGATGTTATTATATGTGGAGGGTAGAGGATGAATGGATGTTATTATATGTGGAGGGTGGAGGATGAATGGATGTTATTATATGTGGAGGGTGGAGGATGAATGGATGTTATTATATGTGGAGGGTAGAGGATGAATGGATGTTATTATATGTGGAGGGTGGAGGATGAATGGATGTTATTATATGTGGAGGGTGGAGGATGAATGAATGTTATTATATGTGGAGGGTGGAGGATGAATGGATGTTATTATATGTGGAGGGTGGAGGATGAATGGATGTTATTATATGTGGAGGGTAGAGGATGAATGGATGTTATTATATGTGGAGGGTGGAGGATGAATGGATGTTATTATATGTGGAGGGTGGAGGATGAATGGATGTTATTATATGTGGAGGGTGGAGGATGAATGGATGTTATTATATGTGGAGGGTAGAGGATGAATGGATGTTATTATATGTGGAGGGTAGAGGATGAATGGATGTTATTATATGTGGAGGGTGGAGGATGAATGGATGTTATTATATGTGGAGGGTGGAGGATGAATGGATGTTATTATATGTGGAGGGTGGAGGATGAATGGATGTTATTATATGTGGAGGGTAGAGGATGAATGGATGTTATTATATGTGGAGGGTGGAGGATGAATGAATGTTATTATATGTGGAGGGTGGAGGATGAATGGATGTTATTATATGTGGAGGGTGGAGGATGAATGAATGTTATTATATGTGGAGGGTGGAGGATGAATGGATGTTATTATATGTGGAGGGTGGAGGATGAATGGATGTTATTATATGTGGAGGGTGGAGGATGAATGGATGTTATTATATGTGGAGGGTGGAGGGTGGAGGATGAATGGATGTTATTATATGTGGAGGGTAGAGGATGAATGGGTGTTATTATATGTGGAGGGTGGAGGGTGGAGGATGAATGGGTGTTATTATATGTGGAGGGTGGAGGGTGGAGGATGAATGGATGTTATTATATGTGGAGGGTGGAGGGTGGAGGATGAATGGATGTTATTATATGTGGAGGGTGGAGGATGAATGGATGTTATTATATGTGGAGGGTGGAGGATGAATAGATGTTATTATATGTGGAGGGTGGAGGATGAATGGATGTTATTATATGTGGAGGGTGGAGGATGAATGGATGTTATTATATGTGGAGGGTGGAGGATGAATGAATGTTATTATATGTGGAGGGTGGAGGATGAATGGATGTTATTATATGTGGAGGGTGGAGGATGAATGGATGTTATTATATGTGGAGGGTGGAGGATGAATGGATGTTATTATATGTGGAGGGTGGAGGATGAATGGATGTTATTATATGTGGAGGGTGGAGGATGAATGGATGTTATTATATGTGGAGGGTAGAGGATGAATGGATGTTATTATATGTGGAGGGTGGAGGATGAATGGATGTTATTATATGTGGAGGGTGGAGGATGAATGGATGTTATTATATGTGGAGGGTAGAGGATGAATGGATGTTATTATATGTGGAGGGTGGAGGATGAATGGATGTTATTATATGTGGAGGGTGGAGGATGAATGGATGTTATTATATGTGGAGGGTGGAGGATGAATGGATGTTATTATATGTGGAGGGTGGAGGATGAATGGATGTTATTATATGTGGAGGGTGGAGGATGAATGAATGTTATTATATGTGGAGGGTGGAGGATGAATGGATGTTATTATATGTGGAGGGTGGAGGATGAATGGATGTTATTATATGTGGAGGGTAGAGGATGAATGAATGTTATTATATGTGGAGGGTGGAGGGTGGAGGATGAATGGATGTTATTATATGTGGAGGGTGGAGGATGAATGGATGTTATTATATGTGGAGGGTGGAGGATGAATGGATGTTATTATATGTGGAGGGTAGAGGATGAATGGATGTTATTATATGTGGAGGGTGGAGGATGAATGGATGTTATTATATGTGGAGGGTGGAGGATGAATGGATGTTATTATATGTGGAGGGTAGAGGATGAATGGATGTTATTATATGTGGAGGGTGGAGGATGAATGGATGTTATTATATGTGGAGGGTAGAGGATGAATGGATGTTATTATATGTGGAGGGTAGAGGATGAATGAATGTTATTATATGTGGAGGGTGGAGGATGAATGGATGTTATTATATGTGGAGGGTGGAGGATGAATGGATGTTATTATATGTGGAGGGTGGAGGATGAATGAATGTTATTATATGTGGAGGGTAGAGGATGAATGGATGTTATTATATGTGGAGGGTGGAGGATGAATGGATGTTATTATATGTGGAGGGTGGAGGATGAATGGATGTTATTATATGTGGAGGGTGGAGGATGAATGGATGTTATTATATGTGGAGGGTAGAGGATGAATGGATGTTATTATATGTGGAGGGTGGAGGATGAATGGATGTTATTATATGTGGAGGGTGGAGGATGAATGGATGTTATTATATGTGGAGGGTGGAGGATGAATGAATGTTATTATATGTGGAGGGTGGAGGATGAATGGATGTTATTATATGTGGAGGGTGGAGGATGAATGAATGTTATTATATGTGGAGGGTGGAGGATGAATGGATGTTATTATATGTGGAGGGTGGAGGATGAATGGATGTTATTATATGTGGAGGGTGGAGGATGAATGGATGTTATTATATGTGGAGGGTGGAGGATGAATGGATGTTATTATATGTGGAGGGTGGAGGATGAATGGATGTTATTATATGTGGAGGGTGGAGGATGAATGGATGTTATTATATGTGGAGGGTAGAGGATGAATGAATGTTATTATATGTGGAGGGTGGAGGGTGGAGGATGAATGGATGTTATTATATGTGGAGGGTGGAGGATGAATGGATGTTATTATATGTGGAGGGTGGAGGATGAATGGATGTTATTATATGTGGAGGGTGGAGGATGAATGAATGTTATTATATGTGGAGGGTGGAGGATGAATGGATGTTATTATATGTGGAGGGTGGAGGATGAATGGATGTTATTATATGTGGAGGGTAGAGGATGAATGAATGTTATTATATGTGGAGGGTGGAGGGTGGAGGATGAATGGATGTTATTATATGTGGAGGGTGGAGGATGAATGGATGTTATTATATGTGGAGGGTGGAGGATGAATGGATGTTATTATATGTGGAGGGTAGAGGATGAATGGATGTTATTATATGTGGAGGGTGGAGGATGAATGGATGTTATTATATGTGGAGGGTGGAGGATGAATGGATGTTATTATATGTGGAGGGTGGAGGATGAATGAATGTTATTATATGTGGAGGGTGGAGGATGAATGGATGTTATTATATGTGGAGGGTAGAGGATGAATAGATGTTATTATATGTGGAGGGTGGAGGATGAATGGATGTTATTATATGTGGAGGGTGGAGGATGAATGGATGTTATTATATGTGGAGGGTAGAGGATGAATGAATGTTATTATATGTGGAGGGTGGAGGATGAATGGATGTTATTATATGTGGAGGGTGGAGGATGAATGGATGTTATTATATGTGGAGGGTAGAGGATGAATGGATGTTATTATATGTGGAGGGTGGAGGATGAATGGATGTTATTATATGTGGAGGGTGGAGGATGAATGGATGTTATTATATGTGGAGGGTAGAGGATGAATGGATGTTATTATATGTGGAGGGTGGAGGATGAATGGATGTTATTATATGTGGAGGGTGGAGGATGAATGGATGTTATTATATGTGGAGGGTAGAGGATGAATGGATGTTATTATATGTGGAGGGTGGAGGATGAATGAATGTTATTATATGTGGAGGGTAGAGGATGAATGGATGTTATTATATGTGGAGGGTGGAGGATGAATGGATGTTATTATATGTGGAGGGTGGAGGATGAATGGATGTTATTATATGTGGAGGGTGGAGGATGAATGGATGTTATTATATGTGGAGGGTGGAGGATGAATGGATGTTATTATATGTGGAGGGTAGAGGATGAATGGATGTTATTATATGTGGAGGGTGGAGGATGAATGGATGTTATTATATGTGGAGGGTGGAGGATGAATGGATGTTATTATATGTGGAGGGTGGAGGATGAATGGATGTTATTATATGTGGAGGGTGGAGGATGAATGGATGTTATTATATGTGGAGGGTGGAGGATGAATGGATGTTATTATATATGTTATTATATTAAACCCACCACTTTGTTTAGTCTGTACTCGTGCTACAACATGTTAGTAAATCGTCATTAACAAGTGTTTCATTCAGTTAAAATGGGAAAAAGACTAAGATTATACCTTCCATAGACTGTTTTAATAAGATGAGAAAGAAATGTATACTATCCTGCGTGAACTAGCTAACATACGATACGCGTTTGTCCTTCCAGCCTCACTTTGTTGTTTAACATTGCAACAATAATTCAACAATTGCTTCTGTGGCACTTTTGTTGTTGTTTTTTTACCATAAGTAAGTAAAGATGGCTGGCAGGGTCATTGTCAGCAGCAGCTTGCACGCTTTTAATGTGTTACACTAATCAGCAGAGTGTCCCAAAGCTAGGAAGTGATACATCATAAAATAGAGAGGAGAAAAGAGGGGGAAAGAGAAGGGAAGGGGAATTAGAAGTAAGTGAAGGAAAGACAGGAGATGAGGGCAGGGGTAAATCTAAATGATGTTCTGTTCATACCTACAAACAAACATAGGCTCTACAAAATTACCATAACCTTCAATAATTTCATATATTAAAATACAGTATTTTTTATTTATTATTCCCGATGTTAAATATCCCTTCAGACATCAGTGAAACTAACTAGTAGACATGACTGGCCACTGTTTAATGTAGTGCGATCACACAGGAGCTATTGTTCAGATGTCTGGGGATGAACGTCTTTGAACTTCAAGCCGTCCTCTAGTTACACTATCTAGTTATCTAAATAACCGCTTCACATGGACGGGTTAGTTTCCTCAAGTTGTTGAAATAATCAAAGAACCAGCGTGTTGAGTCAAGATATTATAGTAACGACAAGATCATCCACCATGTTACCACACACACACACACACACACACACACACACACACACACACACACACACACACACACACACACACACACACACACACACACACACACACACATGCTTTATAAGCACAAACAATGGCGGTGACCTGATAAACAAGTCGGTCATCTTGGCGTTGTACAATTTCTTTGCTGCACCAAATGTAAGTTATTTTTAGTCAGATAATACGGAGGTCCGGACCTTGGTGACCTCAATGGAGGGTAGAGCCATGCTCACAGTGCTGCTAGCATGGCTGTAGACTCTGAGTTGGGTTACATAGTTATAGAGCTATGCTGGTAAACTAAGCTAAGGTAAGCTGCTGAGCAGGTAGTGTAAAGTGTGTTTATCAGAGACATTCCACTGAAGACAGCTCTTTGCTGCTGCTGAAGACATCAGAGCAGAGATTGTGGAAAGAAAAAAACTAAACAATGAGCTGACAGATACTAAAAAGTTCTGTAGAGCTGAGGGGAACACACTGTTGAGTTGGTGATACTATCCTGTAGGGTCAACTCTACGGGTGTCACATTTCACATTACCTATACAAATGGCATCCTTTTTTAATATAGTTGGTGCAGCTTTAGTGATAACATCACAACTAATCCTCCTTCAGCCCTGTGATTGACCTCTTGCCATTATCAGCTGGAAGTGGCTCTGCTCCCCGGGACCCAAGGATGAGCAGTTACAGAGAGTGGATGGATGGATTGTACTATGGTAATCCTGGACCAGGGGCTGGTATTTCATTGAAGTAACTGCAAATAGACATATTGAGTACTTCATCCAAACCTGACCTAAGCCTCATCATAATTAGATGCATAGTGACTTTTCAACAGGGGTATTAACTGTCTAGTGGTACAGCAGCAATAGATGTGTGAAGCACCAAGCTGATTTAATAGCACTACAGAAAATAACTGATAAATGTTTACAGCAATGTATTTGGTATTTTAAGATACTGTTTGCATGGACTGCAGACACATAAATGAAAGCGTGGAGAAGAAGTATACCGAGACATTAAGCAGACAGTTTAGAGAGGTAGATAGAAAGTAAGTTACTTGTGCATCCAGCTCCATGATGTGAGCCACCTTGTTCCAGCCAAAGCCCACAAAGCGGCGGTCATACTCAGGACTGTCCCTCCTAACCATGACGTAGGGCTCAAAGTCGGCTTCCCACTGCACCCTGTAGGGCGTGGTGGCTGTCCGCCATTTGGCAAAGTTAGTTGGTGCATGGCCTTTAGTCCAAACATGGTACCTAGAGGGAAAGAGAAGAAAAGGTTTTACCAAACTATAGTTGAAGGGAGTCTAAAGAGTATGCTTCCACATCCAGTCTTTATGAGGGGAAGTGCCATTCATAGTTTCTAAAATATTAGGTCTGTATCACAGTCTCACAAGGTTAGACTTCACTTATAGGGCCCCGTCTGTCCTTGCTAGTTTCACATTGGCACAGGTGTCTTTTTCATGCCCAATGCCCACATTGTGTAAGAAGCAATAATAAATAATAATAATAAATAATAATAATAATAATAATAATACATAAATAAATAAATAAATAAATAAATAATAATAATAATAATAATAAATAATAATAATAAATAATAACAATAATAATAAATAATAATAATAACAACAAATAATAATAATAAATAATAATAATAATAAATAATAATAATAAATAATAATAATAATGCATTTTATTTGTAACGCACTTTTCATTGAGTAAATCTCAGAGTGCCACAGAGCCAGTACATAATAAAAACATAGTTAAAACAAACAATAGTAAAAAACTAGTAAACATAAGCATAATAGAAAACAGTAAATGAACAGAAACACAAAAGAAATAGCTGACAGTGATTTAGCACAAGGTCAGAAACGCCTTCCTGAAGGAGGTTTCTGTTAGGCACATGAAGTCAAGCCCTTTGACCAGAATATGGTCGTATATGAGGAGGGATTTACTAGTGAGGGATTGTGTGTTTAGCAGCTCCATGGTGGCAGGAGACAGAGCTGAGGGTGGAAGTCTCTGCAAGCTCCGTAATACACTGCGATCCACTCCATGTTCCCCATTGTGCCTCGTATTGGGTAGTCTCGCGATGTTTCCGATGATGACTCCTAGGTTTGTTTTGTTTCCTGATTCCACGTTGAATCCGCGGCGCGAACCTCTATGGATGTAGTGAGGTCTGTTTTTCAAAATCCCACCCTCTTGGCAGCGGGCTATGAACAACTTGTCGGATGGAACCATGAAGCTGCGCAAACGCCATAGCTGCGGGGCGGAGTATGAAATCATTTCCAGCACCGATGTCAAAAACAGAACAGAAAACAAGCCGCGCCGTCTGGCAACGACCACAGGCCGGCCAGCAGATGCCAACAGTTCAAAACCAATAGTCATCACAGAACAAGGACTCCAGTAGAGCAGGTAGGCTCTCAGTTTGACCAAATGTCCGCCGTATTCCTATTGTATTCCAACACGGGAGGTAGGCTCTCAAGTTAATCCCGACCGTATTCCAGCTCAGGGAGGTAGGCAAAAAGTCTGTCGTAATCCAACTCAGGGCGCAATCACAATACGTAAAAAAACTAAAACAGGGTTGAATAGAATAGCTATAAAAAGTCACATGAATCACACAAGCGGTAACAAAGTGTCAAGAGGAGCGGCAGCCAGCGTACCCTCAGCGGAACGTCGTTGGATTCTTATAATGAGGCATAGTCTTGAGGCAGCATGATGACCATCATTGTCCAACAAAAACCTGGTCCAAAGTTAATGAGCAAAGTATTATACTGTTATTTAAAGGACATATCATTCAGATAGTAAGATGGCCTACATCGGTGGGCTCACAACACACGCACACTCTGCTTGTTACAAACACAGGGCTATAGCAGCGCTCATCTTCCTCAATTAGATTTTCGGTGCATCTCCTCATAAGCAGTCAAATGGAGTTGCTGAAAGCGCTTTGAGTGGTTGAAAGATTAGAAAAGTGCTATACAGGAGTCAATTTACCATTTACCATGGGACAGAGGATTGGGAGATAGTGGAGGCAGAGGGTCCACCGGCCAAGGACCACATACCTGTCCCTTCCCTCCTTTCACAAAACGATAAAGCAAAACTGATTCAGCACCACCCGTCAATGGACAGCGACAAATAGTAAACAGTGTCCTGTGGCTGGGGAGGATTGTTTCAGACTTCTGTGATCCAAACATTTCCAATAACTCTAGAGGGTCCAGGGTGTTTACTCCAAGTCAGAATCTTCACATTTTCACTGCAGAAAACCGTTTGCCTCTCCAATTTGCCAAATCTGCCATAGCAATGCCCCAGGTGCAAGCGCACCTGGCTTTTAAAGGGAATGGCAGATGACGCTCTGATTGGTTTAATTCATGCTACGCCAAAAACAAACCTATGTTTAATTAAAAGACTAAATACAACCCCTTTGCCCCTTGTGCCTTGCTTTGTGGCCAGATTGTCCGTGGTTTAACAAAAGTGGAGTTGGACACGCCCTAAATGCACTTCAGACCAACCATTGTCAAACCTTAGTTACAGGAGAAGCAATGCCGTGGAACAGTGGACCAGCTCTTTACCTTTGCAGGTCTATTGGAGGAGACGAGGGAGTTTGCCCGTCCGTCTACATGTGTTGTGTGGACTTGGAGAAGGCTAATGACCATGTCCCTCTGGGAGTCCTGTCAAGAGTACTGGTGGAATACAGGGTACCTGGGTCCTTTTATGGTCTTTATGCTTCCATCCTTGGAATTCCTCAGATATAATAATGAAGGGTTCTACGCAGACCGCATGGCATGCAGCAGATGTGAGTAAGTAGGTCTATTCCACTCCCTGTATTGATGATTCATTTGAATGTTTGGGACTTCTGTCTATTTAGTTTGAAATGTATTTAATCTGATATTTAATCGGATCATTTGTATTTTTTTTTTTTAACTAAAACTAATGTCTGAATCTGACAGTCTGGCTGTTGATGTATCAGATGAGTGGAAGTATTATGATCCTTTACTGCAGTAAAAGTACTAATACCACACTACAAGTACAAAACGTAACCGATGTAAGAGTATGTAAGTGAGTAGTCGTCGTTTTGAAGCATCGTATACTGTGTGTATATGTTATTAAACTAATAAGCATTAACACAACAGACACTATCTCAGTTAGTACTGACTTCAGACCGGCGTTCACTGCACAGTGCTCTGTTCATTTGTCTGTACATGTTGTGTCTAAAGACGTATGTAAAACTCGTTCTCCTCTCCTGCTGAGTGTTCATGTGGAGGCGTGGCTGCAGTAGGATATGTGTTACCTGGTGTTTGTTGGTGCGCACTGCAGCTAGAGTAGAACCAGTTGGATAGAAATAAAATCCCTGCCCTCCCTCTCTAACACCTCTACTGCCGCAGCAATTGCGGCAAATAAAAGTAGCAACATCTGCACCACAGACAGGGAAATGTAATGAAAAGCTTGAAGACATTGCTGGCTCCAGAAACAGATGTAGCTCACCTGAAGGTGAAGAGCGTGCCCATGTCCAGCTGAGAGAGCAGCTCAGCTTTGGACTTAGGGTAAGACAGACGGTATCGCAGCGTCTCAAAGGCTGGAACCACCAGGGCTTTCTTGGCGTTGGCCATGTCCAGCTGCACCACTGACTTCCTACAGCCATACACACATAAGACTTGATTACATACTGTAAATTACTAAAGCAAACATGTGCAAAATCTCATAAAAAATGTAATAGAAAAATTCACAATTGTCTTTTTAAAATCTAAAGATAGGAAAAAGGAAGCGTAAAGGTGTCGGAACACTACCAACACCTGATTCTTTCTCCTGTTACCTGAGGTACTCGTACAGGCCGTACATAGGCAGGAAGTCGATGTCAGACAGGAACATGTAGGGTGTGTTGACGTGCCGCATGGCCACATTACGCAGCAGGTTGACTGGGTAGAACTGTCCCTCTTTGTAGACGATGTGGTAACCGACATTCCCACGGCTCATCAGCACCTCGGAGCCCTGAGCGTAGCGCAGGAACTGCTGGGCCTCGGCGTCGGACAGGTACAGGGCCAGGCTGATGGGGCCTTCCCAGTGCTTACAAATGGCCTCCAACATCTGGAGCCTGCAGGGGGGGAGACATGGGGATGGGTGACATCACAAAAACATTTCACTTTCAAGGCCCCAATGTCGAAAATGACTTTTATTTATTGGTGCGAGATAATGAAAATAGTAACCTCTGTGAAAGAATAACTTACATTTCATGCTAGCTTTAGTTACCTGAGCATTTTAGATTGATGTTTGGAGGGAAGCCTAGTTTCTTCTGGAGTTCGTTTGTTTATGACAGATGGAGGACAGGGTGGATGGGTCAACGCTGACTTATTTTAACGTTACGTTAAGTTATGTATGCAACATATATTACATAACACATACTTATTTTAAGCCAAACCATGATCTTTTACTGAAACTAATCAAGTAGTTATGTTGTTTTGTTTCAATTTACAACGTTAACCACATGCTTAAAACTGCGACCGTAATCCGGGAGAAAATATGAATCTAGTAATTAATAATACAGTTTAGTTGTATGGTAATGTCATTTTTAGGAGACAGGGTTGTTGATCTGCATTAAAGAGGAACATAAAATGAAATAAGCTTTTGAATGCACATTCTCTGAGCCTCACATTACATGAAATCTCCCGTAAATGATAAAAATATCAAAACAAAACTTCTAAAATATTATGATGGTATTCATGTAAGTATTGAACCCTGCGGCTGGTTCCAACTGTTAAAAAGTCAGAGATGTCACAATTAGCCATTGCTGCTCACAGCTTTCATTGTTTGTAGTGAAGATATGGAATAAACAACGAGTCACTCAACCTTGGACTTGATATGCAGATGGAGTCCTGATATTTTATTCATCGTTGTTACTTTAAGGAAAGCTTGAGACAGCCAGCCTCAGCATTAGATTGGGCTTTCCTCACTACTTTAAGAGGCGAGCTCTGAAAACACTTCTTTTATTGTACATCAGCTTGAGTCATGTGGGAGTTAAATGAACCCCAGGGGGTCAACAGATTGAAATACTGCTAACATAGAGGATAGGAAAGCAAAGTCAGCAAAGGCAACATTTATAGAATTTTAGCTTGTTAAATAATAAGAACATTTGAAGGAACAATCAGTCTGCTGTTGGTATCAGCAGAGGTTTTACATTCCAAGCTTACTAAACAAGCAGCTGGCTCCACACTTTGTGGCTAAATAGGCCCCTCCACCATCACTGAGCCAGCAAGAAGTCAAAGAGAGCTATTAAAGGGAGTCATTTTCAGACTTGACATCATCAACCAAAGACAGGATTAGAGCGGCAAAACCAATTCTGTTAACTTTGACAAATGAATCTCAATTTCTTCTCTTTATTGGAGAACGCTGAGGAAAAGTAAAACACTGTCAGGTGCCTTGTCTTAGCAACAGGTTTTGTAGATTTCAAGTCCCTTTCCACAATCATTTCTATGTATAAAAGTAGTAGCTTGAGACTATACACTACTACACTATATTGACGTAGAGATGTTTAAATCTATCCCAGGGCTCGACAGTAAGGGTTGCCAGCTCAACTTTTTTGAGAAATTGGCAATTAATCTTTGGCCTTTGGTTGTCATCAGTGGCAACTACTTTATAAAAAGTAAGGACAACAAACAGCAAAAGAGCGATATTTAAATTACAGAGAGAAGTGGAACCAGACAATGCTTCGTGTGTTGACTGTTTGACTAATCCGTCACCATCACAAACTAATGTGCAAACTGATTCAACTGAGAACCCGGAGTCCAGATCACTGAAAACACGTGACCGGATTAAAGACCTCAGTAACCTTTGATGGGGAGCTCAGCTTCAAGGATCATATCAGTAGCATCATCAAGCTTGTCTTTTCCCAACTCAGAATCATTTCCTGAATCAGAGACTAGTTTTCACAAATGGACTCAGAGAAACTCATGTATGTTACTGCAATGCTCTGTTTATGGGTCCCAAACAACTCAACCAGGAGTCACCTGCACCAGTTCTAACAAAGACAAAAACATCAGACTATATCACTCCAGTTCCCTTAAAACCCTTCACCTGTTACTCTCAGAACACTAATCACATTCCTCTGTACATCTCAGACATGCTATGAGTTCATCAGCCCAGCAGATGTCTCCTCCATGTGCCCACAGCACCTTCTAAGTCCTGTGATATGATATTCAGTATCTATGCACCTAAAGAACGGAACCATTGGCTACGGATCTTCAACAGTTTTCTTTTAAAATCAAACTAAAGCCTTCCTTTTCACTGGAGCATGTTCTTAAATGAACCAGACGTATTTGTCCAGCACACTTGTTTGTATGTGTGTATGTATATGTATTTCTATGGCTATTGCTGTTGTTTTGTTTTTCTGCAAAGCAATCTGAACTGCTTTTGTATGATACAGTGCTACACAAATAAATGTGAATTGAATTTGAACTGAACTGACTAAGAACCAGATGAACCCCAACAAAAAACAAAAAGGATATTTGTCTTGGGAGGCAAAGTACCGTAGCAACTTTGAGCTCAACGGAAAATTATACTGGAACTACAAAGAACTTTGTTGGGTTACTGTAATAGTAAAAAAAAGCTTTGATTTTTAATATCTTTTTTTATGTATTTTGTGGACTTCAGCTCTGCTTTCAACACCATCATCCCATCTCTGCTGCATAACAAGCTCTCTCAGCTGCACGTGCCCGACTCCATCTGCAAGTGGATCACAGACTTCCTGTCTGACAGGAAGCAGCATGTGAAGCTGGGAAAATACGTCTCTGCCTCCAGGACCATCAGCACCGGTTCCCCCCAAGGCTGCATTCTTTCCCCTCTGCTCTTCTCCCTGAACACCAACAGCTGCACCTCCAGTCACCAGTCCGTCAAGCTCCTGAAGTCTGCGTATGACACCACCCTCATTGGACTCATCTCTGGTGGGGATGAGTCCGCCTACAGGTGGGAGACTGACCATCTGGTGACCTGGTGGGTCTGAACAACTTAGAGCTCAACGCTCTAAACACAGTGGAGATGGTTGTGGATTTCAGGAGGAACGTAGACCCACCTGCCCCTATCACCCTGTGTGACTCCCCCTATCACCTTGTGTGACTCCCCCTATCACCCTGTGTGACTCCCCCCTATCACCCTGTGTGACTCCCCCCATCACCCTGTGTGACTCCCCCCTATCACCCTGTGTGACTCCCCCTATCACCCTGTGTGACTCCCCCTATCACCCTGTGTGACTCCCCCTATCACCCTGTGTGACTCCCCCCATCACCCTGTGTGACTCCCCCTATCACCCTGTGTGACTCCCCCATCACCCTGTGTGACTCCCCCTATCACCCTGTGTGACTCCCCCTATCACCCTGTGTGACTCCTCCTATCACCCTGTGTGACCCCCCCTATCACCCTGTGTGACTCCCCCCATCACCCTGTGTGACTCCCCCTATCACCCTGTGTGACTCCCCCTATCACCCTGTGTGACTCCCCCTATCACCCTGTGTGACTCCCCCCTATCACCCTGTGTGACTCCCCCTATCACCCTGTGTGACTCCCCCTATCACCCTGTGTGACTCCCCCTATCACCCTGTGTGACTCCCCCCATCACCCTGTGTGACTCCCCCTATCACCCTGTGTGACTCCCCCTATCACCCTGTGTGACTCCCCCTATCACCCTGTGTGACTCCCCCCATCACCCTGTGTGACTCCCCCTATCACCCTGTGTGACTCCCCCTATCACCCTGTGTGACTCCCCCCTATCACCCTGTGTGACTCCCCCTATCACCCTGTGTGACTCCCCCTATCACCCTGTGTGACTCCCCCTATCACCCTATGTGACTCCCCCTATCACCCTGTGTGACTCCCCCTATCACCCTGTGTGACTCCCCCCTATCACCCTGTGTGACTCCCCCCTATCACCCTGTGTGACTCCCCCTATCACCCTGTGTGACTCCCCCTATCACCCTGTGTGACTCCCCCGTCGACGCTGTGGAGTCCTTCCTCTTCCTGGGCTCCATCATAACCCAGGACCTCAAGTGGGAGCTTAACATCAGCTCCATCACCAGGAAGGCTCAGCAGAGGATGTACTTCCTGAGGCAGCTGAAGAAATTCAACCTGCCAAAGACAATGATGGTGCACTTCTACACAGCCATCGTGGAGTCCATCCTCTGCTCCTCCATCACGGTCTGGTACGCTGCAGCCACAGCCAAGGACAAGGGCAGACTGCAGCGCATCATTCGCTCTGCTGAGAGGGTGATTGGCTGCAACCTGCCGTCCCTCCAGGACTTGTTCGCTTCAAGGACCCTGAAGCGAGCAAGTAAGATTGTAGCCGACCCCTCTCACCCTGGACATGATCTGTTCGAGTCCCTTCCATCTGGCAGGAGGACCATCAGGACCAAGACCTCACGCCACACGAACAGTTTCTTCCCGTCCGCAGTCGGGCTCATTAACAGAGCCCGGGTCCCCCACTGACTCTGTCATCCCCAGGACAATCTCCTACCGGTCACTCCCCTGCACATCCCTTCTAGGTTTCTTATTTAAATACACTCAACACTTTTACTTTTACACTACACTTACATCTCACTTGTTTATAGTCCTGCTATCTGTTCGTTTGTGTACTTTATTTTATATTTCACTTTATTTTATATTTCACTTTATTTTATATTTCACTTTATTTTATATTTCACTTTATTTTATATTTCACTTTATTTTATATTTCACTTTATTTTATATTTTACTGTAAATTTGAATATGCTTCTACTTTTAAACACTGTGTTGATTGTTGTCGATTGTTAAACGTTATGCTCCTCCCGTCATGTCAAATTCCTTGTAAGTCAACATACCATGGCAATAAACGGTTCTGATTCTGATTCTGATTATAAAGCTAACTCATAACTGCATAGGACCTTGGTTACTAAAAATGGCAACCATATTTTCAGTTCCGGCAACCAAAAGCTGATGCTTTTAAAAAGTTAGTGTCGAGCCCTGTGTCCACTTCCAGCAGTTTGCAATGAGCCACTGGTTTTATATGCAAGATGTTTGCAGCCAATAATGTTCAGGTTGGGGTTGCTTGAAACAAACTAGTTCGATCTGTATGAAGCGGTGTGTTTATTGCTGGAAATGGTTGTGGAAGTAAGTGCTCTAATATTCTGTCACTTATGGGACTGTAACCCTGGAATCCCTTCTAAACCCAAGCACACCTGTTGCAGAACAAAGGTATCTCTGAAAGTTTTCCATTCACGTGCAGTGGAGTATTACCATATATTGTAACAGACTACGGTTTGTTACTGTTATTGAAGAACAGTACCTGTCCATAGAAAGCTGGGCGACTAGCGTGACGTCAGTGTTGTCAGAGCTGGGTTCATACTCATAGTGGAGGAAGTAGAGGTGCGTTCGGTGGACGGTGAACCGTTCTCGGCGAAACTCGTAGCAAGGATCATCTTCGTCCAGCTCTGACAGAGTCTTCTGAAGCTGCAGGCAGAGAGGAGAGAGACACCAACAGTAAGACATTTTATGGACAAGAAGGTTAACCACTGAAGCTGCATCACAGTCTCTAGACCGCCAGTGACTTTCTGTCCCAAAAACTGCACCATGATCGAAATAGGGTGAGAACAGACTGATCATGAATGACTTCACTGCATTTGTAATGCTTTCATCCAAAGCACTTTACAATTCACTTACCCATTCACACAGACTCATACAGATGTCCAAGGATCAAACCGTGGAACCTGTGATCAATGGACGACCTGCTCTGCTGAAGCCTGAAGGTTGGATAAGTATCATGTTTATCTATGTGAAGCAGGATTCATTAAAGGTAAACTTCTGTATTTTTCTACCTTACTTTCCCATGTTTTTGTGTCTAAGTCACTAATGGGGACAATCATTTCTGAAACTGGTCTGGTGTTGACGGAGAACGCTGCAGACGGCTGCCGTTAAATACCCATAGCGATTACATTGCAGCTCGTTAAACAGCTATTGTCTGCAGCACTCTCCCTCAATACTGGTCCAGTTTCAAAAATTGGTGTCCCCATGACAACTGGGCAAACTTTATCTTCTAATGAATATCATGCTATATAATCGAAAGCTCCAGAACAGCTACTAAAAGGACCTGGAAGTAAGTTGACTCTGTGAAGTTCTGTTTGAAGAATGAACTCAGAAGCTCATCTATTGTGGCATTGAAAGGACAGGGGAACGTTTCTCATCCTTTAAAGCGTTTAAAGCTAAAGACTAAAATGGTCACGAGTAGAAAAGGACAAGCTCATGTCATGTGTGAGCTGGAACCAAATTGTTCCACGGGGAAGATCTAAGTGTCATTGCCAATAAACACTAGCTTACATGGATATTTATTTGAAGGAACGTTCCACACAATAGGAAATCTTTGAGTTGTGTATCCATCCTTTGTACACCTCTGATGAAATTATAAAGAATCAAGAGGGAAATGTATATGCAAACCTGAAGGCACAATGTCCTTTACCATCAGTCAAGAACCGACAGTACATTTCTTATAGGTTTAGGCATTAAAACCAATTGGTTAGTGTGAGGGGAAAATCATGGTTTTGGTCAAAATCAACTACTTTGTTAAGTTTAGGGAACCTTTGTCGCCATGAAAAAAACAACAATCTTGACTGTTGGTAGGTTCAGGCAAAGAGGCCGTGGACTCCAGTCCCATCCATCCACTCCAAACTCCTCTCTGTGAGGTTGTCAGGGCATAGAACAATGTCACACTGCTTCTGACGGTAGAGTCATCACTCCTATTGCCACTAAAGGTTCTTGCCAATTAAATATAAACCAACATCTTACTTAGGCATTTGAATGAAACACTTTTCACTGGAGAACGTCTGTGTCCATGTCTACACGTGTACAGGACATTTGTGGTGGTTATGCTGGAGCAGCATGGAATAAGTTTTGAGGGCTTTTCTGTGTCCCAGTCTGCCACCTCTAATCTTACATAAATCCATTTAGCACCAAGCTGTTACAATTGATTACAAATAAAATGCAGTTTAGCTCTCACCAAACACACAAACAGTGATACAGGATTTGCTGAGCACAAACCTGACGTGTTAATAGAGCAACACATCAACCAAAGTATGAATGGATGTCAGCCTTCTGTACTCTGGTCTATGTAACTTGTTCAAGAACACTAGAATCACTGAAGCTCAACAAAGATTTGGGGAACAGCAGAGAGAAGTGGCTGAAGGGCTGTCAGCAGAGGAGCTATTGAGAGGCATCGCTCTGCTTTGAACAGCGGTATTAGTGGAGCTGCAGTGAGTGACTGGGCTGCAGTGGCCCTGTGGCCGTGAAGGAGTCTGGTCTGCAATATGCAGCCAATCCCTCAGTGACTTCATTAGTCTAATCATCACTTTAATGGGATTTAAATTGGTGCTCAAACTCTGAAAAATTGAGTGAGCAAACTATTTCCTGAGTTAAGGACACATTAGAATTGAGTGTCGGCAAAAAAAGGCTCTTGCGTACCATGATGGGAAATTATAACGTGATTAACTGACCACAGTGCTGACACTTAAATAATTCTATGGTCCCATAGTGGCTGATGCTGTAAAAACCCAACTCCAGACCATGGTGAACTTCAGCAGCTTAGAAGCTGAGGAGGTGTGAATGAATGACTCTATACAGTATACTGGGCACTTACAGGGTGTGTCAGCATCTTGTTAAGCTTCAAATGAAGCAGGTTATACAACATGTGGTCCAATCATGTCTACAGTGTTTACACCTCTTCTGAATGGACACACTGCTGTCATAGTCTGCTCCGAGCTGCCTCCCACTGTCTCCTTAATCTCTCTCAGGGAATTCTGTGTTTTTTGTTTGTCCTTGTAGTGTGGACAAGATAAATTGTATAAATAATAAAAAGCAGCATGCTCTACTGAGGAATCCAGCTGTTTCAGCAGAAAAAGGACGGTGGTCAGACTGTCTTCCCCAGACTGATTGATACCGGATACCAGACCGGTTGCCCATACTAGTTCACAGTGAAATATTTAGGGTTGGGTTTCTGACTGTACTTTTAAGGGTACCAACTAAATTACGTTGGTACTGCTGAGCACTGAAATCAATTGGTGTCAAATGTCGGTACCTGAGATTGCACCTGGTTGAGAGAGTAACTTAGACTATAGAGAGAAAGAGAGAGAGTGAAACAATCTACACTTTTCAAAACTCTTGCTGCAACATTTAATGCAAAATGCAAAGCTGACCAGGGCAACACGTCTAACCTGAGGAAATACCTGGTCAAACAAAAAATATATCTAAAAGCTGAGTGTACCATGTCCCCCGCAGCAGCCACAGCTAACGTTAGCACACCTGCAACCAACGCCGGAGAAGTTAAACACTTTATAAAGTGAGGCATCGACAACTTCATCAACATCATCAGGTGGTTAGATAGCTAGTTGGATAAGTTGCTGTTGGAGATAACTGTAAAGTACTAAAAAAGATACCGTTGGATACCAGTACCAAATTCCTGGAAGCCATATTGATATCAGTTCAAATGTGAACAGTACCCAACCCTACCAATATTTGGTTTGCCAGGAAGTTTTGCACAAACAATTATGGTCCCAATAGAATGGATTCTATAGAATCTGGTGATCTAGCACCATCTACATTTCAATGTAACCCATCCTTTAGTGTGTGACCAAATACCGGCAGAACTAATCACTTCTTATCAACCTCAACAGTAACTTCTTTATGTAACATGCACAAGTGGGTTCAGGCTTAATACAGGGAGTAAACAGCAGCCTGGCTACAGATAAATACCACATCGATTTTGATTTGTAGTTCAGTGCTGGATTTAAAAAGTCTTCAATAACGATCTCCACCAGCATCAGAAACTTGGAGAAAACAAAGCAACCCAGGCTGACCAATCACAGTTCTTGTGGTCTGCAACCCATACATGTAGTAATATTTGTTAGGAAGCCACCTCAGCTGTAGCATAACACACATAACACACAGATATTCATTGTTCTGTTATCCTCACCCACAGTAGCTCTACATGCCTATTGTAAAACAAAGGTACCAAGAGATCCATGGACAATTCTTTTGTATTTTTCACTTGCAAGTCTCACACAACAGAGATTATTTTCCTTTGGATATTTAAAGTGCTTTACTTATAAATGTGTTAGAGTCAAAAATCTAAATGACTAATTATAATATGTGTGCTCACAAAGTCTGGTGTCCTCACTTGAACTTCATGGCCTGCGTCCTCATGTGAATGTGTGAACTTACTCTGACATTAGGTTCTACAGCGTCTGGGAAAGAAAGCATTCTCAGCCTGTAAATGATAATAAGGAAGATAGACACAGAGTTCTTTTGAGAAAGTAACCTTTGTGCCAGAACAGATGCTCAAGTGAAGTTCTCTTCCCAGACTACATGGTGTGGACGCCATTTTGTGTGTGTGTCACCTTTTGTGACGAAGACCTCATTGTAAACCAATCCTGTGGCAGCCATTGCATGTTGTTTACTCAGTATTAATATCAGAAGCTCAGAGTCAGATCTCCGAGCGGCCTTGATGCATATCCTGATGTGAATCAACTCTGTCTCCTTCTTGCAAGAATAAATGTCCTGTGATTAATGATGTTCCATCGGTCTCTTATCAGTGGCCTGCAATGTTAACACAGCTTATGAATAGGGTCCTTTATTATTCTTACTATTATTTGTATTTCCCTCACTTGTATAAAATGTGACGGGGGGAAGAGGTGTATGGAGCGCCCAGACAGGTGCAGCACTCGGCATTTAGTGGGCTCAAAGAGTAGGGCAGCAAAGGAGCAGAATTATTAACCTTTGTGGATTATAAAGCAGGAAAACTTCACTGGACCACTACAAGAAAGACCCACCATCTAAATGGACTGTAGTGAGATAGCGTGTGTTCTATGGATTTTGGAGCAGTGGTGTCTCGCCACGCTTCCACCTCTTATTGATTCTGTTTTCAGCCTCAGGGATTTATTCATCATCGGACTGATGGGACAATGGGACTGATGGGACAATGGGACTGATGGGACAATGGGACTGATGGGACAATGGGTTTGAGTTATAATTTGTGAATGTTTAGTTGTTTATTGTGTTATACGGTGGAGCCGTACAGTGTTTTTGTTCGCTGTAACGTATGCTGAATTTAATTTGATTTACATTAATATATGGTGTTATGTGCAACTAACTGTGTGGTTTTCATTTATATCTGATCATTTTAGTCTTTCAGCGTGTTGTCGTGGTTTCAAACATGTTAGGCAGTCAGATATCAGATCCGCCCGTTCCCTTAAATTTAGCGTATGTACTTTTCCCCTTAGGTTTTTTTATAGTAAGGTGAATTGTTACAAATGTTGCTAACAGCATACAGCTTAAAGTTTCATGGCCAAACTCCTGCTTTTGAACTTCTGTTTCGCATTACATGGATCAATCTACATACGATGTATTCTGTGTGCAACGGACCGTGACCCCTGGACCATGACGTTCAGCACCAATACACAGTTACAGCCCTGCCTGCTTAAGCCGACTAAAACTAGTTTACCACCACTTATCATGTCTTCAGCACTAAATCCACATCACAACCAAAAACACAGAAGAGGTTACACCTACATTTTCACTGTTGTGGTCGGCCTCGCTGGGACAGCCAAACAGCTCTCGCCGCAGCAGGTTGCCATCGTACTCCAGAAAGGTTAGATAGAGATTCCGAAAAAACTCGACATGCTTGTTCTTCACTCGCAGCTTCTTGGGAGAATTCCAGTGGATCACCTGGGCAGAAGAACCACAGAGAAGAGAGCAGGGAAAAAGGTTATCCGGGTACTGTTGTTCTTGTCATGGTCAGATCTCTTTTTGGGCACAGGCCAGTAAACCACTTCCATTCCACCAAATGATGAACACCCTGGTCCTGGGATTTAAGACAAGTCATTAAAGCACATCTTTTGCCCAGGTTTCTATGGACCCATAACACTATCTGTACTTATCAAGCATCTCAATATATATTTTAGTAATGACAGTTATAAGATGAACTCCCAGGATATTCTACCAACATCAAAGAAGGACATGAGGGGTAGTTACAACTTTCCCTGCTTTCATACAACCGCTTGCTGTGAATTTGCTGACACTCTGAACCACAAACTGATATCAGTAATAGCGTACCCACTTCGGTTATGCACACCCACTCTTACACAACTACTTCCTCACACCTTTACGAGGTACCACACTTAAACTTCCTTTCAGATTTATATTTTTCTTTCGAAAAAAAAATCTGTTTCATGATTCAAGTGCAATGAATAATTCCAGTATTCAAGCCAAAGAGCTTTAACCAGTCCTCAAATGTTCAGCTCCATATCCACTTCTTCATTCACCCAACTGCCATTTCAACTCATTTCAGTGTTTCCATTGACAGTGCTTACACCTCAGCCTCCACTTCAACTTCTTTCAGTACTTGTACTGATAATAGTTACACCTCAACTTCTTTCAGTGCTTATACTGATAATAGTTACACCTCAACTTCTTTCAGTGCTTATACTGATAATAGTTACACTTCAACTTCTTTCAGTACTTATACTGATAATAGTTACACCTCAACTTCTTTCAGTGCTTATACTGATAATAGTTACACCTCAACTTCTTTCAGTGCTTATACTGATAATAGTTACACTTCAACTTCTTTCAGTACTTATACTGATAATAGTTACACCTCAACTTCTTTCAGTGCTTATACTGATAATAGTTACACTTCAACTTCTTTCAGTGCTTATACTGATAATAGTTACACCTCAACTTCTTTCAGTGCTTATACTGATAATAGTTACACCTCAACTTCTTTCAGTGCTTATACTGATAATAGTTACACTTCAACTTCTTTCAGTACTTGTACTGATAATAGTTACACCTCAACTTCTTTCAGTGCTTATACTGATAATAGTTACACCTCAACTTCTTTCAGTGCTTATACTGATAATAGTTACACCTCAACTTCTTTCAGTGCTTATACTGATAATAGTTACACTTCAACTTCTTTCAGTGCTTATACTGATAATAGTTACACTTCAACTTCTTTCAGTGCTTATACTGATAATAGTTACACTTCAACTTCTTTCAGTACTTATACTGATAATAGTTACACCTCAACTTCTTTCAGTGCTTATACTGATAATAGTTACACCTCAACTTCTTTCAGTGCTTATACTGATAATAGTTACACTTCAACTTCTTTCAGTGCTTATACTGATAATAGTTACACCTCAACTTCTTTCAGTACTTATACTGATAATAGTTACACCTCAACTTATTTCAGTGCTTATACTGATAATAGTTACACTTCAACTTCTTTCAGTGCTTATACTGATAATAGTTACACCTCAACTTCTTTCAGTACTTATACTGATAATAGTTACACCTCAACTTATTTCAGTACTTATACTGATAATAGTTACACCTCAACTTATTTCAGTACTTATACTTCAGCTATTACTCTCACTCACATGTCATGCTGACATTTGAAACAAACCTTTCAAATCTTTCAACTGCTTCAGCTTTTATTGAGACTTCTGGTTCTAGTAGTTCTCTTGAATACCTATGCTGAATACACTTATTGTAAGTCGCTTTGGATAAAAGCGTCTGCTCAATGACTGTAATGTAATGTAAATGCAATGTCTTTGTTTATTGAAAGTTTGTGGGCTTTTTTGGGGAAACGAGACAAGGCGGGTCCTCCTGCCAGTGCATTGCAAGCCTGCGGCCTGTAATATTGGCGAATGTCAGAGAGAGTGTGTCTGTGACCTGAGTATGAAGTAAGCTGTAAGTTACAGCTGTGAACATAGCAGTGCGGTGTGTCTACAGTTTATTTGTTGGTGAATAAATGCTACAGCTCCTCAAGACACAAGACAAGTTCCTGTCTTTTTTCTACCTGCTGATTAAAGTGAAGGGGCAAGTCCAGCTCAAGCTCACTTAAGGTGGACTGACCTTTAAGGTGGATAAGCTATTCTCGTTTTAGTGATGAGCCGCTCCTCCACAATTTGGTGGAGCACCTACTGAGACAAGTGCAACACCAAGAGGTAAAGTTCAGTACACCAGTCCAGTCGGTTTGAAAAGGTTTACACCGGCCCAAACCTATTCGATTACATCTTGTGGTTTCTATAGTAAGGCAAGGCAAGGCAAGTTTGTATAGCACATTTCAACAACAGGGTAATTCAAAGTGCTTCACATAAAACCATTAAAAGCATCAAAACATAAGGCATAAGAAAAGGAGATTTAAAAACAATTAAGAACATTCATTGAAACATTAAAAAGCAGTGTAAGAAATAAAATACAGTAGTAAAATGCAGAAATGCAGGAGATTGATTAATATCCTTGAACCTGGTTCAATTAAAGGCAGCAAACAGAAAAGTCTTCAGTCTTGACTTAAAGGAGCTGAGGGTCTCAGCAGACCTGCAGCTTTCTGGGACTTTGTTCAAGATATTTGGAGCAGAACAACTGAACGCTGCTTCTCCATGTTTAGTTCTGATTCTTTGTTGGACAGGAAGCCAGTGTAAAGACCTCAGAACTGGAGTGATGTGATCCACTTTCTTGGTCTTAGTGAGGACTCGAGCTGCAGCTTTCTGATTGACTTGTTACAGAGACCTGTAAACACACCGTTACAGTAGTCCAGTCTACTGAAGATAAATGCATGGACACGTTCTACCTGTTGAGACATAAGTCCTCTAACCCTTGATATGTTCTTCAGGTGATAGGAGGCTGATTTAGTCATTGTCTTGATATGTCTGTTCAGGTTGAGGTCTGAATCCATAACTACACCTAGATTTCTGGCTTGGTTTGAGGTTTTTAACATCAGTGATTGAAGCTGAGCGCTGACTTTCAATCGTTCGTCCTTGGTACCAAAAACAATTACTTCTGTTTTATCTTTGTTTAATTGAAGAAAGTTCTGGCACATCCAGTTGTTGATTTGTTCAATGCATGAACCAGCCCTTGTATGGGATTATAGTCCCCTGGTGATATAGTTATGTAGATTTGTGTGTCGTCTGCATAATTATGATAACAGACTTTGTTGTTTTCCATAATCTGAGCTAGTGGAAGCATGTAGATGTTGAACAGAAGAGGCCCCAGTATTGAACCTTGGGGAACACCACATGTCATTTTAGTCAGTTCTGATGTGTAATTAGCTACAGACACAAAGTATTCTCGGTTCTTCAAGTAGGATTCAAACCAGTTAAGTGCTGTGCCAGAGAGTCCCACCCAGAGTTTTAGTCTTTCTAGTAGTATGTCATGGTCGACCGTGTTGAATGCAGCACTGAGATCCAGTAATACTAAGACTGAAATTCTGCCTTTGTCTGTGTTTAAGTGGATGTCGTTGAAAACCTTAACAAGAGCAGTTTCAGTACTGTGGTGCTGTCCAAAGCCTGACTGGAAGACATCAAAACACTTATTTACGGCCAAGAAGTTGTTCAGCTGTTGAAAAACCGCTTTTTCAATTATTTTACTTAAAAATGGGAGGTTTGATATTGGCCTATAATGGAGTCTAAATTAGCCTTCTTTAGGAGTGGTTTAATAACTGCAGTTTTTAGGGCTTGTGGGAAGACACCTGAGAGAAGGGATGTGTTTACAATGTGTAATAGATCAGTGGTCATGTAGTTTGAAATATCTTTGAAAAAGCGTGTTGGTAGAATATCCAAGCAGCAGGAGGATGACTTCAGATGTTGTATAATGTCTTCTAGGCTTCTACGGTCGATTGAATGAAATTGTGTCATGATATTTGAATGGATGTTATTCAGAGATGGGGACAACACATATCCTGTGGTTGGTGTGGAGGCACTGACTGCTTGTCTAATTTTCTGAATTTTGTCAGTAAAAAAGGAGGCACATTGATTGCAAGCCCAGGTGGATTGGAGCTCAGCAGCTACTGACACTGGTGGGTTTGTTAGCCTGTTGACGGTAGCAAATAAGGCGCGTGTATTGTTATTATTTTTGGTTATGATGTCAGAGAAGAAGGACTGCCTTGCATTTCTAAGTTCCAAATTATAATTGCGAAGTCTCTCTTTATAGATGTCACAGTGAACCTGGAGATTTGTTTTTCGCCACCTGCGCTCAGCTTTCCGACACTCTCGTTTCTCTATTCTGACCAGCGTGGCATTTCTCCAAGGAGATCTTTGCTTAACGAGACAACCTTCACTTTAGTGGGTGCAATGGCATCAATAACATGTTTAACTTTAGAATTGAAGCTATCTACAAGCTCATTGACTGAGATGCAAGAGAGGACTGGTGTGGAGGAGTACTTCTGAATAAATAGTTCACCGGTGTTTTCAGAGATGTAACGCTTTGTCACAACCTCGGTTTGGACATTTGTGTGCAAGGAGATTGCACTCTCAAAGAAAACACAGAAATGATCAGAGAGTGCAACATCAGTCACAGCGACCTTGTGTTGTTTAGACCTTTGGTGATGATTAGGTCCAGAGTGTGCCCCTGTTGTGGGGGGGTCAACAGGGGTAAACAAACCCGGGGTCTGATCTAGTTATTTTAATGCAGGAGGAAAAAATAAAAGACAGAAAACAGCATCACATGTGGGTGTTTCACAGACACCACGATCAGCCTTAAAAGAGCTGGTAGCGTAGGTTTTAATTCCAAATATTCAAATTAAGAGTTGGGCACCAGACAGAAGAATAATCACACTTCTACTCTGTCACTTTAAGAAAGTGTTAGATTACTAGAGAGATAGCCTGCTACACCCCCGCTACAAAAAATGAATACATTTTTATCAATTAAGTCTTGCTGTATTCAACCCAAATATTACTAATCAAATCAAAAGTGAATGGTACCCAAATACAGTCTTATACACAAAAGGTCCATTAAATCAAGAGAAACACAATACTGAGTCCAGATATGAAAATCAAATGCCCCTTAAGTAATTCAATTAAATGAGGACTAAATGTCAGTCTATTTGTGAAAGAGATGTGGTGTATGTGTGTATGAGTGTGTGTGTGTTTATCTTTTGAGCAAAGATGTCCAGAAACTGAATTAGACTTCAGTGATCTCCTCCCTGCTGCTTCTGTTAGTTGATTCTCCCCCTTCCTTCCCCCCGCTCACAGGTGTGTCTCGTTTATCTCCTCACTTCCCCCATCTTCTTTTCTTGTCTGGGTGGAAAAGGGCTATTCAGTGCATTTCTTTCTTTTCTCCCTTTCTGCTGAAAGCTGAAACAAACTAAAGAGAAATAGCTGCATATCTGCCTTTCTAATCAGCGTTCACCAACTGAATTAAGTCGAATCCCGTATCTTGTGTTTGTTGTGCTCTGGAATGATTTTTCTGCATAAAACATCATTGTGTCTACAACAACAATATATTACATAATTTGGCTGTTGGTTTTCTTTCACTGTGTGTCATGTCTGCTCTCACATTTAGACAACATCAAGGGTCATCCATCCATAACCACTTAGCTTAGTTAATATGTTGATATCAGCTCATTTAAAAGTCAAATTTATGCTTGAAGCAATGATATTAAGCTAGATATTAGCTTTGGTACTGTCAAAGCCATTCAAAAAACACCTACAGGCATTATTGAACATTATTGCTTTGGGGTGTCATAAGGCCAACTAAATGTGGGAGGGAGCCTGATCACTACTACCAAACTGTTGGTGCATTTCTTTGTTGGAAAAACTGCTGAAAGTGGAAGAATGTGTTATCTAATGAATGGGCCTAGTCAGCAATATCTTTATAGTTCTACATTCTGTATGTCCACTCACATGTTGGATGTATACATGACAGACTTGGACAGCTCTGCATCTCCTTAAACCTACAAAAGACAATATGCTTTTTCAAGCTTAACAAAATCCATAATGCTTTTACTCACTTTGAGTGTGAGAGCTTGAGACTCTTGAATAATGTAGGTCAGATCTCGTTTGTCTGAAGTGGTTAAGTGTGAGTGTAGAGGAGACAGCAGGGTCTCACCTTGAGGTCTGACACGTCTTTGTAGCACTTCTCAGAGCGGGTGTGGTCGGACAGCTGGACGTTCCAGAAGCAGGGCAGCTGGTGAACCAGGAACGGGTTCTGTTTGATCACAGCGTTGAAGATGTCCTGCAGACACACACACACACACACACACACTGAGCCTTATGCTTTGCCTTATGTTTCATCATCTACAGGCCAGCACCTCACGGTTCAATCTGTTTATTCAATGACCACACAAGGCTGTTTCTTACACTGCTTATTGCATTGGCTGTGAAAACAAAACTGCAAATACATTTTCTCAAATTACCATACAGTGTGTCTCATGTGTCTTTCAAACGTATCATTTTTCTATTCTTTTATTATGGTATTGTACTCTTTTTTTTAAATCAGCAAATAATGACAGCACAAAGGTGACACATCTTTACAGACTGCAGAGGATGGTAATGCTTATGACTTAAGTCTGTGAGCTTGGAGACGATGGCATGTACAGAAGGAGACTGGAAGGTGTAGCGTGAGCGGATCCTGCCCCAGGGAGGCTCGCACCTAACACGGTGGTAACTCTGTCGGTAATCCGACCAACCTTAGTGGGCTTTCGTGTCCCACAGAGGTGTCAGGAAAATACCTTCGGTCTATTATCTCACCCCGTTGCTGAGTCGTTTCTGAGAGTCTTGTACCACTACGCCCTAGGCGCTCTCAGTAGGATGTAACCCTAACACCCAGTATGAATAGTTATGTAGATCGTTTATACTTTCCTATTGCCTATTTTAAGTTTCTCACCATTTTTGACTAACACTGCCAAGCAGGGTATGAAACTAACTCAAAATCAGTACTAGTCCCAAGGACTAGTAGGTTCATAAAACTACTAGTCCTGAGCAATCTTTACTAGTCCTTCATGAAGCTTTGGGGAATGTACCAATCACGGGGTGTAGGGATGTGTGTGTAGAGGAAGACTCTCCCAAGGCAATTATCTAACAGTGGAACCGCAGAGATGCAAGGTACTAATCAAGAGTTTTATTGTTTGTAACATTATGGCTGTACAAAGATTGATGCGTGTTACATCATGATGTCGTGATATTATAATTACACAGGAAGCAGAAGAACAACGTCAAGGGTCCGGTAGACTATAATGTTCATTCAGCTAGCATGGGTACATCAACCATTGTCAAGGGTGCTTTTGCATGGGCAATATCTGATTGTACGAGATAAGTATCAAATCGTGGGTAGGTGTAGGCCGCGGATGTTTACACAGGGCTTATCGACGGGTGGGAGTGACGCGGCTCGCCAGTCGTCGAAAGAGGGGGGGGGTACGGGAGGTTTCCAAACAATGCTAAATTGTGAAAAATATCGCCTGATAGGGTGGTATCATTTCACATTCAGAGAAAAATAGACCCTTTGAGCTGTCCAAATGTAGAGAAATTAAGACCAAAAACGGTTACGGAATACAGCATCTTAAAATCGCAAAATATGCTTATAATGGTTTGGGGATTGACAATTCTTGCATTATTTAGGCTCGTAGTGAAGATGAAGGTTAAGATCACGATTAAATATTGTACAGCAGTTCAAATTGCCAAGTTGAGGATTCCGCTATGGAACGTACCGGCTAAAAATGTAGCTATATTCCACCATGGTGAGTAACAGCATGTCACCACGGCAGTTTAAGCAGTGAACGCTCGGTGCCAAAAACAATACGCAGTCTATGAATAAAGCAGGCACTTATCGGGAAAGTCTTTTTCCGGACATAAATAACGAATAAAGCCTCTCAAATTTCACTCGCCATGAGGACTAGTGAGAATGATAATTTAGGTAGTCCCTGCAAAGATCCACTCGCCTCGGGCTAGCGGACTAGTGTTAGTTTCCGACCCTGCCAAGTCTTCACCCAGGGAACTTACCTTAAGCTCCTCTGGTAGAGTCAGTCGTCACATCTGTATCACACATTTTAGGGACAGGGGAAGAGGGTTAAATTATTCTAAAGAACCAGAGTACTTAGTTTGGATAGCAGTTATTTAAAATTGGTAAGGCCGTGGTTTTATTAAAGTTTTTTCACAACAATCACAAACAACAATTTCAATTCAATGAAACCGTCTCAGTGTTACAAAAGCTAATACTATCAGTCCTGGTTTAACAGGCTCTCAGCTTTCGCTGTGAGTTTTTTCCCTTTTTTTTCTCCATGCTGTCTTCTGATAGCAGAAGCGTCTTCTAGTCATCCCTAAGGGTATAAGACCTTTCAGCCTATTCTTCTGATAGCAGAAGTGTCTTCTAGTCACCCCTAAGGGTATAAGACCTTAAGGCCTATTCTTCTGGTAGCAGAAGTGTCTTCTAGTCATCCCTAAGGGTATAAGACCTTTCAGCCTATTCTTCTGATAGCAGAAGCGTCTTCTAGTCACCCCTAAGGGTATAAGACCTTTCAGCCTATTCTTCTGATAGCAGAAGTGTCTTCTAGTCATCCCTAAGGGTATAAGACCTTTCAGCCTATTCTTCTGATAGCAGAAGTGTCTTCTAGTCACCCCTAAGGGTATAAGACCTTAAGGCCTATTCTTCTGGTAGCAGAAGTGTCTTCTAGTCATCCCTAAGGGTATAAGACCTTTCAGCCTATTCTTCTGATAGCAGAAGCGTCTTCTAGTTACCCCTAAGGGTATAAGACCTTTCAGCCTATTATTCTGATAGCAGAAGCGTCTTCTAGTCACCCCTAAGGGTATAAGACCTTTCAGCCTATTATTCTGATAGCAGAAGTGTCTTCTAGTCATCCCTAAGGGTATAAGACCTTTCAGCCTATTCTTCTGATAGCAGAAGCGTCTTCTAGTCATCCCTAAGGGTATAAGACCTTTCAGCCTATTATTCTGATAGCAGAAGTGTCTTCTAGTCACCCCTAAGGGTATAAGACCTTTCAGCCTATTCTTCTGATAGCAGAAGTGTCTTCTAGTCACCCCTAAGGGTTTAAGACCTTTCAGCCTATTCTTCTGATAGCAGAAGTGTCTTCTAGTCACCCCTAAGGGTATAAGAGCTTTAGGCCTATTCTTCTGATAGCAGAAGTGTCTTCTAGTCACCCCTAAGGGTATAAGACCTTTAGGCCTATTCTTCTGATAGCAGAAGTGTCTTCTAGTCACCCCTAAGGGTATAAGACTTTTCAGCCTATTCATCTGATAGCAGAAGTGTCTTCTAGTCACCCCTAAGGGTATAAGACCTTTAGGCCTATTATTCTGGTAGCAGAAGTGTCTTCTAGTCATCCCTAAGGGTATAAGACCTTTCAGCCTATTCTTCTGATAGCAGAAGTGTCTTCTAGTCACCCCTAAGGGTATAAGACCTTTAGGCCTATTCTTCTGATAGCAGAAGTGTCTTCTAGTCACCCCTAAGGGTATAAGACCTTTCAGCCTATTCTTCTGATAGCAGAAGTGTCTTCTAGTCACCCCTAAGGGTATAAGACCTTTAGGCCTATTCTTCTGGTAGCAGAAGTGTCTTCTAGTCACCCCTAAGGGTATAAGACCTTTAGGCCTATTCTTCTGGTAGCAGAAGTGTCTTCTAGTCACCCCTAAGGGTATAAGACCTTTAGGCCTATTCTTCTGATAGCAGAAGTGTCTTCTAGTCACCCCTAAGGGTATAAGACCTTTAGGCCTATTCTTCTGATAGCAGAAGTGTCTTCTAGTCACCCCTAAGGGTATAAGACCTTTCAGCCTATTCTTCTGATAGCAGAAGTGTCTTCTAGTCACCCCTAAGGGTATAAGACCTTTAGGCCTATTCTTCTGGTAGCAGAAGTGTCTTCTAGTCACCCCTAAGGGTATAAGACCTTTAGGCCTATTCTTCTGGTAGCAGAAGTGTCTTCTAGTCACCCCTAAGGGTGTAAGACTCTAGTCACCTCTCAGGGTGAAGACTGTGTTCTCTCAGTTTTGCAGCTGCTTTTTATGCTGGTCTGAGGCTTGTACCTCCCTCAGGTTCATGCGTCACTAACACATGAGTCCTCCTGTTAAGTAGGTCAAACACAGGATGTAAGGATCATACAAGGCTTGAGTGACTATTTTATATAAGGCGTCTATGCAGTTTATGTTTAATCACTTCTATCATGAAATAAAACAGTTTATATGGTGTAACGGTTATACTTTTAAATCAAACAGGTTACAGGTTGTAATAGTTATACTTTTATTCTTTCATATTTTTCTACAATCTTCTAACAAAGGTCAGAACTGACAGGACACATGGGTATGAATCAAACGCACCTGGGAGACATGAAAGATTTTAGGTTCATCCCAATTCTAATAAAAGGGTGTGTCGGTCTGGTAAAAGACTTTCCCAAAAGGTGTATGTAATGTCCCTCCTCAGTCCTCAGAGCATTGGAACCATCTTCGCAATGGCAGACCAGAACCATCTCATCACGTGAGGAGCCATCAAATAAGGGTACTGACATGTCCCCCTTGAGTTGTGCCTCACCTTGATCCTGCAAGGGTGACTCTGATTAGTTGGTTTGGACTGTAACAACTTGATTCATCATAGAAACTGTATGATGATGTCTTCCGGACTCTTTTGTCTCGTTAGTGTTTTGTGCGTCTCCAGATGTTTCGGCTTTAGTTCCGGCTGAATCCTTCAAATTGCTTAGAGGAAATGTACTTTGGTTACATCTGAAAGACTTTTTGAATTCGGTATCTTCCTGAACTGTTCACAAGACAAAGCCTCAGTGACAGATTCCAGCTTCCCAATGGCAGACACAAGACTCTTTAGCCACATAATGACTGCTTTGATAGATGAGATAGATAGACAGATGTAAACTTTATTCATCCCCAGGGGGAAATTTGTTTGTAGCAGCAGCAAGTTACAGAGTAGAATAAAATATAAAATATAAGTATGGAAATGCACAGTATATACAGTACAATAAAATAACAGCAGATATTGAATTTGAAGAAATGGAATGACAAAAAAATAAAAATAAGATAAAATAGAATAAAAAATAAAATAAAAAATAGAATAAAATAAAAAATGCACAGTATATACCATGAATTAGAATGGTATTAAATTAACAACTAGGTAAACTAAACAAACTAAACAGTAGTGCAGGATCATGGTATTAAATTAACAACTAGGTAAACTAAACAAACTAAACAGTAGTGCAGGATCATGGTATTAAATTAACAACTAGGTAAACTAAACAGTAGTGCAAGGATCACCAACAACAAGCAACAACCATGTAGCGTTGTTGTAGTCATTTGAAGGATGATGATCTGGCCAGAGGTGATTTATCGTACAGTCTAATAGCAGTGGGCAGGAATGTTCTCCTGTATCTGTCCTTGTGACAGCGGAGCTGGATCAGTCTATTGGAGAAAGTGCTCCTCTGTCCCTGCAGTAGGTGGTGGAGAGGGTGATCCGGGTTATCCAATATGGATAATAGTTTCTTCAGTGTCCTCCTCTCCACCACCTGTTCCAGATAGTCTTGTTTGCAGCCAATGATGGAGCCTTCTGAACCAGTTTATTAAGTCTGTTGGTGTCTCCGGCTCCAATGCTGCTCCCCCAGCAGACTACGGAGAAGTAAAGTGCACTGACCACAACAGACTTGTAGAACATCTCCAACATCTTGCTGCACACGTTGAAGGATCGAAGTTTCCTCAAGAAAAAGAGTCGACTCATCCCCTTCTTGTACACAGCGTTGATGTTGGTCTTCCAGTTCAGTCTGTTGTCGATGGAGACACCCAGGTACTTGTACTCCTCCACCATGTCCACGTCCTCTCCCAGAACTCTCAGCGGTTGTGGAGCCGTCGTCTTCCTCCTGAAGTCGACCACCATCTCTCTGGTCTTGGCCACGTTCAGCAGCAGGTGATTTCTACCGGCCCACTCTACAAAGTCACCCACCACTGACCTGTACTCCTCCTCCCGTCCGTCCCTTATACACCCGACCACTGCAGAGTCATCAGAGAACTCCTGCAGATGGCATGACCCTGAGTTGTACTGGAGGTCAGTGGTGTACAAGGTGAACAGGAAGGGAGACAGAACAGTTCCCTGTGGAGCTCCAGTACCACTGACCACCGTATCAGACAGCACACTGCCCAGTAGGACAAACTGTGGTCTGCCTGTGAGGTAGTCAGTGATCCAGGAGACGGTGGACGCATTAACCCCCACCACCTGCAGCTTCTTACTCAGTAGCACTGGTTGGATGGTGTTGAATGCACTGGAGAAGTCAAAGAAAGTGATTCTCACAGAGCCACCGGGTCCATCCAGGTGCGACTGAGCTCGTTGCAGCAGGTAGATGATGGCGTCGTCCACTCCCACACGAGGCTGGTAAGCAGATTGCAGAGGGTCCAGTGAGGATTTCACCTGCGGTCGGATGTGGGCCAAGACCAGCCTCTCCAGCACCTTCATCACATGAGATGTGAGGGCAACTGGTCGGTAGTCATTGAGGCCAGATGGGGTCGTCTTCTTAGGTACAGGAACCAGGCACGACGTCTTCCACAGCACCGGGACTTCCTCCTGCTTCAGGCTCAGGTTGTAGAGGTGTTGCAGGACCTCCGACAGCTGGGTGGCGCAGGTCTTCAGGACCCTGGGGCTGATGCCATCAGGTCCTTCAGCTTTGCCTTGGTGGAGTCTCTCCAGCTGTCTTCTCACCTGGCCAGTCGTCACAGAGAGGGGGGAGGGTGGTCATGGTGTCAGTGGTGGAAGAGCCCTTTGAAGTGGAGGGCTCTGAGTCCATGCAGCTCACCAGGGGGGACAGAGGGGGGAGGTGTTTGGGAGGTGTGGTGTGTGGAGGAGACAGATAAAGAGGGCAGACAGTCCACTGGAGGAGCTCATACAGCAGAAAGCAGATGGTCGAGCAGTTTCTAAAACTGAAAACTCATTTTCCAAACTGCATACCTTGTGGGACTTTACTTAATGAAGGTTGAATTAAAATCACACCTCGTTCTGAATAGCTTGGAGATAATGGAGCGATGGTTTAAGATAACACCTATTTATGACCTTCAGGATACATTTACACTCAAGTTGTTTAGAACCCAAACCTGTATACAACTGTGACATGTAAATTGAGTGTTCTGTTGCACTCTCAGATGAAAATAGAGGCAAACAATAAATGTACAGAAGTTGAACTTTTTAGTAAATGTTTTTATGAAGCTGCTTGCACAAGATCAAAAGAATATAACAGTGGCACAACCAGCAGCAGCAGACATACTGTAGAGTTTTATGGAGCTTTTTTGCCATCTTTTTTCAAGCGCGTGGTTTTTCAATTTAAGAGCATGACTCCTTGATTATGTTTCAGATTATGAAATGCTCTCCCTCAAAACCCTGCACTCACACGCTTGGATTTCTGCTCAAATGGTTTGCTTGCATGCAGACATATTGTTACTTGCATCGATTTTCTGTGCTCCAGCTTCAGCCCTTCTTCTCACACTCGGCTGCTTCTGTGTGCTCGTGATACGTCTGCTCTCAGATTTCTGCAGAAAGCGAATCAACCGACTAGCTAAATTAAGAGGTGAAACAAAGCTTTGTTTACCCGTTGTCTGTCTGTTTGTTAATGTGTCATGTGACTTGTTGCCAGAAGACATCAGTTCCAATGTGAGTGAGAGTTGGAGAGAGGAGTGTCATTGCTGAAGTAAGGGATAATGCCCGGCGAGGTGTCCATTATCAGGAATTAATTGATGACAAGGGCAGAACTTTCCGACGTGCAGCTAATAAGGGACACCTCGAAGGGCATTATCCCGCTTATTCTATGGTAACTTGCCAAAGAACAGAAAAATTAAGACCAATAATTTATATTTGAATGCGTTTTGCAACCCAAATAGAGCAAGTACACATCGAGTCCATGCGATGTGTCCCTGGGTAAGACACTGAACCCCAAAATGTCTCCCGAAGACTGTGCCTATGGTGTGTGAATGTGGCTAGTTAGTCCTGGTCAGCAGGTAACCCCTCTATCAGTGTGTGAATGGGTGAATGACATACACACAAATAATCCTTGTTTTGTTTAGTTACTTAGTTTGATTCACCTTAAATAGATGCTCGTCTGTTTAATGCTTATAGAGTGAATACTGCCAACCTCTGCTATGTCAAGATCTACAACAGCCTTCAACTTACTACCTATTGATGGAAGACTTTGGGTTATAGTTATTGATTTCAGTATTAATCAGAGTTCCAAATTGATAGTTGGTATAATTCATACAACTATTTTATGAGACTACGTGAATTGGCTTTCATTTCCTTTTTTTAAGGAACAAAAGAAGCCCTGAAGCCCTTTAATGTATATTAAATCATGTAACTCAATGTATTTATTAATACTTTTTGATAATTAATAATTACTTGTTATAGCCATGTTAATGCTTGTTTGAGCTACTGCACATATATAGTTGTGTTGCTCTGGTATTATCAATACAGTATATACAGTGGTGGGCCGTCAGGGCCAGCTAACCCTTCTCTGCTGGCCTAAACACAATCACAAAGTTAGAGCTATCTTATCATTTCATCATTTTTCATAAATACACTACATGTATTATAATTATTGTTCCCATTATCTTATGTTCTCATTGCACAGCTCCTGTCTTCCTCTGTTGCTCTGCTTCCAGTGCAGCTTGTTTTGAGGAGAGCTTTTATCCAATCAGATTCAGCCCCTATGTCTCTATGTAAGAGAGGCCCGATGCCACAGCTCTAACACCATTATCCTGTTTTGTCCATCTCTCACTCACCTAATCAGTTTATTCAATGCACCTGCCAGTCACACCCACCTCATCAGCTCATTACTCTCACCTGCTCACTCTGCTGCATCACTATTTAAACCCCAGTCACACACACACTCACTGCCAGATCATTGTCACGTCTACCCGCCCGTTTGGCTCGTCCTGTTCCCGGTTTCCCTGCCCGCGTGTGTGCTGCTGTTGTTTCCTGCTGTTGTTTCCTGCTAAGCTAGTTTAGCGTCGCTTGTAGAATGTTTTTCTTCGGAGGTCGGAGTGTCAGACAGCTGTCTGTTACGTCATGTGGGTTGCCAGGTTGGGCGCAGTGGCTCCACCGAAAACATATATCCTACAATTTAAGCTTCTGCATTTTCCAAACGCACTAGTATTATTGAAACGTATTGTTCGGTTCGTAAGCCTCGTACCCAACGGTTTAATACGAACGTGTGTATTGTTACACCCCTAGAAACAAATAACCGTAGCTGTGGTGTCATAATGAGGTTGTAGTGGGACAGCACAGAAGGCCCAGGTATAAAATGTTGTCCCCAATGGTCACTTCAACACGGAAACATGGAAAAATGTGGTCCAGGTTAAAAAAAGACCAAAGGGTACCCTTCAAGTAAAAGTTTAGAGCTCCTCCGAACAGCCACACTGAAAAGCCAGGGGCAAAAGGAGATAGTTGTTTGAATATGGGGATAACGGCACAGACTTTCAGGCTCTAACATTATGAATGTCTTCTCCCCTGGAAGACATTCATAGTGTAACACTTGTTCATTCACAGAATATATGGAAGAAAAATGTTCATAAAGATGGAAAAAGGGCTCCAACCCTGCTTACTTTCTCAGCCTTGCACAGTGTGAAGTGGGTGTGAGTGTCGGCTCTGGGAAGTTACTGAGATGATCGGACACCGGAAAGGTAGGAAGCAGCATGCTGGCAGCTTAAACAGGTTTGGATTTGTTTATTCGTCACCAAACCACCTCTGTCCGTGTGTCCAAGTGAGTGCAACACCATAAGAGAAGAGAAGGTGTGAAGGTGTGCACTATTATCTCGTTTTGTATGATCCACGGGGCTGACACACAAAAGACACCGAGTTGCTGGAGAGAGATCACGGAGGCGGTGTGATGCAGCCTGCTGGAGGCTATGACACTGTTTGTCACCTTGTTTTCTAGTGTGGCCATTCAGAACAGGCAGAAAACTCTTCAGACCTTTAGACATGGACGGGTGACACGTCTCGAACAAAGCGGTTTATTTGAAGCATACAGAACCCCTTACTGTGGTTTAGTTTAGCCACACATGTTCAGAAAACATGAGGGCTTACCACAGTTTAGATTACCAGCAGAGTCTAAAATAGATTGGACAAACCGGCTCCCGCAACAAGTAGAGTGTGTGTGTGTGTGTGTGTGTGTGTGTGTGTGTGTGTGTGTGTGTGTGTGTGTGTGTGTGTGTGTGTGTGTGTGTGTGTGTGTGTGTGTGTGTGTGTGTGTGTGTGTGTGTGTGTGTGTTATACCTGGTCTGCCAAGGAGGTCGACAGCATGCTCATTAGTTCTCTCTCTGCAGTCAGCCTCCACATCTGCTCCCATCTCAGCTTCCGCAGACGATCCAGGAGAAGCAAAATTACCCCTGGAAAGCACACACGCACACACACACACACACACACACACACACACACACACACACACTAGTATCTAGCTTCCTGGTAAAGATGATAAAGTCCCATCATGACGCTCTGAATCACATCCTTGTTTTTCATTGTTAACTTTCTCCCACAACAAACAGGAAACAACAAGAACTGTTTCTTCTCACTTCCCTGGTTAATAAAATAATTCCAGGCTGCTACAAAGAAAATCAAGAAGCCAATTTTGAGAGGGAGAGACATGGCGAATATATTTTTTGAGAATTGGACCATTGAAGCATCTTTCACACCCCGCTGTGCTCATCTGTTGCCACGGCCACAAAGCCGACCAGCCGCAGCTAAACTGGAGATGTTCTGTGTAAATGGAACACATAACTTTCTGTTTGTGAGACCTGCTGTTCAGTCACACTGTCGGGAGGTTTAAGAGCAGAACACTGAACCGTGTTCAGGTGTGTCTGCTGTAACATTCAGAGCACAGCAGACTTATCTTATCTCAGGATTATCCTCCAGATCCAGAGCTATAAGTCTACTGAAGGAAATAACCTGGAGGAAGAAGATATTAATAACAGTATGTAATGGAACCCAATCAATTTCACAATCATCTTTTGGAAAATGTTTTTCCATAAAGCTGACAATGAGCCTGGTGTGTGCCTGCGTCTTTCATCAATGCACTACGTTCCTCACTGCTGTTCGGCTTTGAAATGAAATGATCAGATAATACAGAATTAAAAGTACTTAGACAGCAATCAATTGTTTTCCTATTACAGATGGTAATTAATAATGATATTAATCAAATTCATCTTTAACTTTGTTTATTGTGTCTGTTTTATCAAACTCACTGAAGAGAAGTGTGTTACTGTAACTATAGGTACATGATACTACACATTAGGGGTGCAACGGATCACAAACCTCACGGTTCGGTTCGGATCACGGTTCTTGAGTCACGGTTCGGATCATTTTTCGGATCAACAAAGAAAAGGGGAGGAGACAAATATAACTTTGCTTTCCATTTATTAATTAAAGAACTTCAAGAACACTTAAAGAAAAGAACTTTGGGCTATAGTCTTACATAAAAACTAAAATATTGAAGATGTCCAATTTGAAATGAAATAAATAAATACAATTAAAACATTCAAGAATATTCAATTCTGTTTAAGTTTAAGTGCAACATGAGGCATGTTGATGCCCTCGTCCTTTGATCAATATTGAAAGAATATGTGAGCTAGCTTTCATTGTTTCAACTGAACTGAACTGCTCGGCAACAACTTGGGTCTGTGTTTACTTCCTGTCAGGTTATGTCATTCAAATACACAATAATGTTCACATTACTGTGACATGATTTTCAAAAAGATGAGAATATCTCCATTGCCTGGGGAGAGGGTCGACCTTTCTGTAGTGACTGTTACTATTGGGCCTGTCTAGCTTCACTCTGATGCTTCTGTCAGCACCTGCACCAGGTGTGTGTGTGTGTGTGACTCTCACAGAGGGGGCGTGTCTACAGCACCTGTCTGTGTGACTCTCTCAGAGGGGGCGTGTCTACAGCACCTGTCTGTGTGACTCTCACAGAGGGGGCGTGTCTACAGCACCTGTCTGTGTGACCCTCACAGAGGGGGCGTGTCTACAGCACCTGTCTGTGTGACTCTCACAGAGGGGGCGTGTCTACAGCACCTGTCTGTGTGACTCTCACAGAGGGGGCGTGTCTACAGCACCTGTCTGTGTGACCCTCACAGAGGGGGCGTGTCTACAGCACCGGACTATGAATCACTCCTCCGTGGTGAAAGCGGTCACAGTCTTTTCCTTGTCGTATGTCTTTCTTTTTAAATAACGCCTACATACCGTAACGGTTTTGTCCACCACCGTTATCCGTCATTATACTTTACAGGGAAGACAAAATGATCCCAAACTTGTGACTTAAATGACCCGGGGGCTTCTGAAGTTCCTCCGCTCGCCGTGACTTTCGCCGTTAAATGCTTTTAACCTCCGTTCACGTGAACACATGCTTTATATCTATATAAAAAAATACTCAATTGATCCGCGGTTCACGAGTGATCCGAACCGTGAGGGGTGATCCGAACGGATCACGGATCGACCCGTGATCCGTTACACCACTACTACACATGGTGCTGGACCTTTACATGATGTTATAGTGTGTATTCTTAACATGTCACATTAAATATCACATTCATCATCCACAGCAACCCTCATTTCAATTCTATACTGCATTTTACAAAATGGGCTCAAATGAAGCAATCGGATTGTTTGTCAGCTGTGATACAAGTCGTACATACGACTGCTTTGTTTCAGTATCACTCCCTGTGAGAAACAAACATTGGACCAATGTGTTGTCATGGTTGTTTAGCGACACGGGGATCACTTCCGCCAACATGGAACAGGTTACAGATACATTAAAGGTTCATCTCCACAAAATCACATGCTAAACCATATGCATTGCTATGATTGGTAAATGGACTGTACTTGTCTAGTCTTCTGACCACTCAAAGCTCTTTAACACTACGTGTCATCATTCACTCATTCACACCCTGATGACAGGAGCTACCATACAAGGTGCCACCGTACACACACCGTAGGCACAGCTACGGGAGCAATGTTGGGGTTAAGTGTCTTGCTCAAGGACACATCGACATGGACTAGTCAAGCTGGGGATCGAACCGCTGATTAAAGGACGACCCGCTCGACCACTGAGCCACAGTCGCCCCCACCTCTCTGAAAAGAGGTTTGAAAGACCAAAACTCAATGGAGCAACATCCTCGCCAGGCCAAGGAGCACAGCTCCACCTAAAGAATAATGGCAAGTCTAGTAAAAGCAGTAATCGAAGTCATCCGACGCGGTACTACTTCTCATTGGTTGCACAGTAGATGGTAACAGCGATGATGGGACTCGTGAATTTCTCAAGCATATCAAGTTTGGGCCAGATATGACCAAGTACAGTCGAGTAACAGCAGTTTGTTGTTTAATACAGATAAGAGCCGTGACAATGAAAAAGGCGGAGCTTCTAGGGAAGAAAATGATCTCCCATATCCCTCCACACAAGGAGAACTAGGGGCTCTATTTCTCATATTTCTTCACACCAAAGAAAAAAAGGAGGCAATCTTGCCTTTATATGAGGTTCAGGTTCAGGTTCAGGTTCCTTTGGTACCCGTAGGTAGACTTGGTTTGCAATAGAGAGCGAGGCATCCATCTCCACAGACATTACAATCAACACAGACAACAAGACAAACATGATAAAAGTACACAAGGCTACAAATCAGTCAATCAATCAATAAAATAAAAAGTACACAAACGTTTCTATAGCATCTGTGCACTGTTGCTATAATCTGTTCACCTGAGTGATGTCTGCTGGAACAAAGCTGTTCTTATAGCGCTTTGTTCTGCACCGTGGGACCATATACCTCCGTCTAGAAGGAAGAAGATGAGACTCCCTGTAAAGGGTGGAGTCGTCCTCTAACATGGAGCCGGTTCTCCGTTGTAACTGTCTGGTGTACAGGGACTCTGGGTTCAGCTGTGACTCACCAATCAGCCTGCTAGACCATTTCACAATGTGATGCAGAGAGTTTCTGTTCTTTAAGGAGAGGTTTCCAAACCACGACACCAAAGAAGAAGATCAAATCGATTCAATAAGAGCACCATAAAATAAGGTCATCATGGTTTTGTCAATGTGGAAATAGGAGAGTTTCCTCAAACAGAACAAACGCTGGTGCACCTTTCTGCTCACGGCTACACAGTTTGATTCAAAGTTCAGTTTTGAGTCGATAATTGTCCCAAGATATTTGTACGATTGCACACATTCCACTGTCTGACCCTTAATGGATATGGGTTCATGTGAGTGGGCTCGTCTTCTAAAATCAATGGTCACGTCTTTGGTTAGATATGTTTAGTTGAAGATAGGACTCCTCACACCGCTTCACAAAGCCGTGGATGACCGGACCGTGGCTGGTCTCATTGTCCTGGAGCCGACTAACAATAACAGAGTCATCTGCATACTTTAAGATGGTCCTATTGTCAGACCTGCTCTGACACATATGTGTGTAGAGGATGAATAATAGGGGTGAAAGCACACATCCTTGTGGGGAGCCAGTGGAGGAGCAGACTTGGTCAGACAGAGTTCCATTTACTCTCACTCTTTGTGTGCTATTAGTTCAAAAGTCAAGAATCCAGCCCACAAGATTGTGACTGAAGTCAAATTGTTCTAGAAGTCTACTGGTTAAAATATGGGGTTGAATTGTGTTAAAAGCAGAGAAATCAACAAATAGAAGTCGAACATGAGATCCATTTAAAGTGTTTAAAGAGTAAATGAAACAAAGTGCCTGAGGCATCTTCTGCTCCTCTGTGTGGCCTATAAGCAAACTGCATGGGATCAAGTGCTCGCTCAGTTTTCCTTAAAATGTCTGACCTTACCAGCAACAGCCAAATCCCTCATTTACACCAAGCCGTAACAAACTCATTTTGGTCAAGAGTTATTTCTCCTAAGGGGTTCTTCCCTCCGCCTGATCAAAATGATGCAGAAGAACGGTCTCAACCATTCTCCTCAGTGCACGCTTTGTCTCAGTATGTTGTACTACATAAGGTGGACACAGCAGCTGGGCCCTCGCAAGGTGTCAAAACAGCGTTTGTCTCACTGGCTGTGCGATGCCATCACACAAGCCTACAGTGCAGTGGGAGTGGAGCCTCTGCAGGGCGCACTTAGCGAGAGCTTTCCTCATCCATGGCCATCCTCAGAGGGATGGCAGCGGCATCCTGGGACTCTCCGTGTCCTCACATCCGTTTCTATCTGGGAGATGTATCTGAGTCCTCCCTGACTCGTTCAGTGGTAAATGTGCTGTACGCCAGAGAACGCGTTGCCCTATCTGGCGTTTGTATGCACATTTTTCACCCCCTTTGTACTCAACACAGGGCTGACTTGGTGTTAATTGTGGCTCAGTCGATACCTTCCTGCCTTATTACATGTGGTACCTACGGTTTGTGGACTGGTGTCACAAAGGAGTATAGACTACATCAGCTGTACTTTACAGGTTTTAATGACTGAACCCAGTTGATTGCTTGGTCTGGATTTTGTAACTGTTTCCTGAAAAATTAGCAAACGGCATTTATTTTCCCACTTTACAGGAGAAGAGACCGACATAAACAAGAAAACTAGTTTTGCTGTTTGCATTTGAAGTCAAAGTCAATTACATATAGAATTGATCATTGAATATTAATTACATGTCAATTCTCAATAACTATCAGCATGTGTATACATTCACAAGTGAATTTCACACTATAAGCAAGCTGTTTAAAAATAGAGCCATCACATAGACACACTCTGCTCTGTGGACAGTGGAAACTATAGTTTAAAATAGCTCCGACAGCCAGAGAGAGGGAGGGAGGGAGGGAGGGAGGGAGGGAGGGAGGGAGGGAGGGAGGGAGGGATGGATGGAGGGATGGATGGATGGATGGATAGATGGATGGATGGATAGATGGATGGAGAGATGGAGAGATGGATGATAGAGAGATGGAGAGATGGATAGAGAGATGGAGAGATGGATGATAGAGAGATGGAGAGATGGATAGAGAGATGGAGAGATGGATGATAGAGAGATGGAGAGATGGATAGAGAGATGGAGAGATGGATGATAGAGAGATGGAGAGATGGAGAGATGGATAGAGAGATGGAGAGATGGATGGATAGATGGATGGATAGATGGAGAGATGGATGGATAGATAGAGAGATGGAGAGATGGATGGATAGAGAGATGGAGAGATGGATAGAGAGATGGAGAGATGGATGATAGAGAGATGGAGAGATGGATAGAGAGATGGAGAGATGGATAGAGAGATGGAGAGATGGATGATAGAGAGATGGATGATAGAGAGATGGAGAGATGGATAGAGAGATGGAGAGATGGATGGATAGATGGATGGATAGATAGATGGATGGATAGAGAGATGGAGAGATGGAGAGATGGATGATAGAGAGATGGAGATGGATAGAGAGATGGAGAGATGGATGATAGAGAGATGGAGAGATGGATAGAGAGATGGAGAGATGGATGATAGAGAGATGGAGAGATGGAGAGATGGATAGAGAGATGGAGAGATGGATGGATAGATGGATGGATAGATGGAGAGATGGATGGATAGATAGAGAGATGGAGAGATGGATGGATAGAGAGATGGAGAGATGGATAGAGAGATGGAGAGATGGATGATAGAGAGATGGAGAGATGGATAGAGAGATGGAGAGATGGATGGATAGAGAGAGAGATGGAGAGATGGATGGATAGAGAGATGGAGAGATGGATAGAGAGATGGAGAGATGGATGATAGAGAGATGGAGAGATGGATAGAGAGATGGAGAGATGGATGATAGAGAGATGGAGAGATGGAGAGATGGAGAGATGGAGAGATGGATAGAGAGATGGAGAGATGGATGGATATATGGAGAGATGGATGGATAGAGAGATGGAGAGATGGATGATAGAGAGATGGAGAGATGGAGAGATGGAGAGATGGAGAGATGGATAGAGAGATGGAGAGATGGATGGATATATGGAGAGATGGATGGATAGAGAGATGGAGAGATGGATGATAGAGAGATGGAGAGATGAATGGATAGAGAGATGGAGAGATGGATGATAGAGAGATGGAGAGATGGATAGAGAGATGGAGAGATGGATGGATAGATGGAGAGATGGATGGATAGATAGAGAGATGGAGAGATGGATGGATAGAGAGATGGAGAGATGGATAGAGAGATGGAGGGATGGATGGATGGATGGATGGATAGATAGAGAGATGGAGAGATGGAGAGATGGAGAGATGGATGGATAGATAGAGAGATGGAGAGATGGATGGATAGAGAGATGGAGAGATGGATAGAGAGATGGAGGGATGGATGGATGGATGGATGGATAGATAGAGAGATGGAGAGATGGATAGAGAGATGGAGAGATGGAGAGATGGATAGAGAGATGGAGAGATGGATGGATGGATAGATAGATAGATAGATACTGTATTCATCCCGCATGGGGACATTTCTTCGCAACAGCAGCAAAACATATACTAAGCAATCAAAGTAAAAAATGCACAATATATACAATGAAATAGAATAGTATGAATTGAACTAACTAGATAAACTAAAGAGTAGTGCAAAGACAGTGTAGCGCTGTTGTAGTCCAGTGAATGATGATCTGTCCAGAGGTGATTGATTGTACAGAATGTTCTCCTGTATCTGTCCTTGTGACAGCGTGCAACACAACCACATCGGAGGTTTAATGAGATCTTCCTTAAGCTGGGTCACACTTTGAATATTTAGTATGATGATAAGTACGCAACTGGGACATAGTTTTAAATGCTAACATGCTAACATGCTAACATGACGTCCTTCTGTACTCACCAGTGTTGAAGCCTCTGCCCAGAGCCGGCCAGGGTCGATGGTTTTTCCACAGGTTCCCCAGGTACCAGTCACTCTGGTTCTCCACCAGACCCAGAACCTGCTGACCTGAGAACAGCATCACAATAGCATTACTTTTTCACATCCTCCACATCTTCTTATTTGTAGCTTTCATTTATTTAATTACAATTCACTGAAGACTATATTTCAGCGCTATACTGTACTTGTATGGCGCTCTTCTATTCTTCTGACCACTCAAAGCTCTTTAACACTACATGTCTTCATTCACCCATTCACACCCATTCACACACTACAGGGGCTACCATGCAAGGTGCACCTGCCCATCAGGACTAACTAATCATTCATACCCACTCTTACCCGCCGGCAGGAACAACTTTGGAGTTAAGCGTCTTAGCTTAAATCAAATTCTCGGATTCGAGTGATTTGCTCAAATTAAATTGGAGAAGAAGGAAGTTTTTGCTTCTGTAACTGCCGTTTGAATGAGTCCTCGTTGTATCTTTCCAACTCTCATAAAATACATGTAAACCTGTTTTTGCTTTTGGATGGATTAATTTAGCCAGGCCTGGGGTGTTCTTTAAGGGGGGCAACAGAGTCCAGGACAGTCTGACAGATGTGATTCAAAAGGGAGACCAGCTCCTCTAAATTAAACCGAGGATTAAAGGCATTAACAAAAGCCGTGGTTAGACATGTGAAGTATGAATAACTTGTAGAAGATGGAATAAAATCACATTGAATGAAACCGCTTTGTGATCAGACACACTCACAGTGATCCGGGCTGAGACCACAGTGTGACCCTTTGAGTGTGGGGGCTCCTGTATAGCCTGAGTGAGGTTAGAAGATTCCAGGGTATCCATAAAATCACCTAAAATAAGAAGTTTGTCATACTTTGATGTAAAATGGGACAGTAACTGATGAAAACACTGGAATCTGTAGATGATTAAAATGATCACTGGATCCTTACAGTTCACTATAAAAACCAAGATGTTCATATGAAGTAAAACACACAATGTAAGATGGGAGTCCATTTAAAATTGTTTCTGTTGATAACAGCAACCCCCCCTCCCTTGCCCGACAGCCGGGGTTGATGGAGATGTGTAAAATCTGACTGTTGCTTCAATTAGAGAACTACAGTCTCCCTGAGACAGCCATGTATATGTGATGATTAAAACAACTTATTATTTAGAGATCTGATATTTAAAAGGCCAAAACTAACAGCCTCACAGTCAGGAGCAGGAGGACTGGAAGTAAATAGTTGTGGTTAGCACCACAGGGGTTTGACATAGAGCGTGCTGCATTACTGGGTGACAAAGTTCTTGTACCCCAGCAATGTCAATTAGGCCATAGAGCTGGAGGCATACCATGTTCCCCCAATTAGATCGTGCGTGGAGGAAAGGGCCAATTGGTTGTGTCCATTTCGGGAGTTGCTCTTGAATATTGAGCTTTAGGCGCTCTGAGCAATTGTTTTCTGCTACAGTGAGAAAAACAGAGGTTGTGCACTATCTAAACAGAGGCTCTCTCACTGAGTGGTTGAGACAATAGCAAGTGAATCTACCACCTCATAAGGTGAAGGAGAGGAGAGGGCAGGTAGGCTACACGTCACGCACATGACTTGGTTTACATAAGATCTCGATCTGCATGGAGCGCAAGGAGATATACCTACTTCCAGGAATTCACAACAAACCATAGTCACATCCCTAACGTCTGCCTTGAGAGAAAGAGAATAAAGATGAGACTATAATGTTCCATCAACATCTGGAAGAACAATTGATATACCAGAAATTCTCAAATAAAAGCCAATATTTACACATTAAGTGTAAGATAGCTGGAGGTTTGGCCAGCACATACACATAAAACCTGTCTCAAATACAGGCTGGGCAAAAGAAAATGAACTCTCTCAGCATAACGCAGATTTCCACGGCATTAATTCCATCAGTACAACAACATAGTTTTGTCGTTCTCACCACTTGTCTACTTCTCTTTTAAGGGAATTGCTATTTCCTAGCACTAGACTCGCATACTGACTAATATTAGCTTATCCCAGATATATCATATCAGCATATGTCACCCAATAAATTATAACAAAGTGTCAAAGAAAGGGTGATTTAGAAACTGTTAAATATCACTCAGGCCACAGCTTGCTCACTATTTAAACAAACATGTTTCATGTTATGTTATATGTTTATGAAAGAAAACTAATATCAGTGGATACATCATCTTCATCAGATTTTTTAAATATTGCTATTCAAAATTCATTCTTATCACTTGTTTGATGTGTGTTAAGTTACAGTCATTAAAACAGATATTTCATGTTGAGGGGATACTGTACCGTTTAAAGCCACTTTAATGTTCAAACAAACAATGTTACCAAAAAGATTTACAATTCAACGTAATTAGGAATAAATGTCCAAATAAAGGCCTGGTTGTTTCTGCAGTTTGGGTAAATAAAGGTCGCTATTTGAGAATGTATGGTCATCACATTTTAGGGTAGCAGCTTTTAAAATGTATGATAAACAAAATGTAAAAAAATGAAACAAGCTGTACTTGTTGCCGTTGGTTCCGTCTTGAGATAACGAGATAATTAAGTCGTAATCTGCAGCTAAGCAGCTTTTTTCAGCTTCCCTACAGACTGTGTGCAGACAGTAATGGAGGGTGGGGGGGCCCAATGGCAGACACTTCAGGGTCAACTGGTTCAACACTGAGCCAGCAGAAACATAATCCCGTCATAAAGTAGGTTTATGTCTGAGTCAACAACAAAGGAGAGAACTGCCACCTCACAAATGGTCTACCACATCAATATTTAATTCAAGGTTGATTTCAATGCTCAACAGTACAATAAATGTAACGAATTGAGCCACTAGACAAAAGGTATAAAGAGGACAGGAGACGGGGAAGGGATGTAACGTAGGCTTCAGGGCCAGAGATTATGGAAGGCAAGCTGGGCCGAGATAAAGGTGGAGGAGATGGGCATTAAGGAGGAGATAGGAGCCTGAAGTGTAGAGGTGGCAGCTTTAATGAAGGCTGTAAGGAAGATTAATGAGAGCTTATTGGAGCAGGCAGCAGAGAGCGGACACCTCCTTTAGAAAGGCTACAAAACAAAGAAGAAAGATGTGCCATCAAGGTGATGACTAAGCGGGACAATTAGAGCTCAGAAACTAAACCGTGCTCCTTTATGGGGACAAACTTCACAGGTAATTCTAAGAACAATGCCTGTAAGCTGAACGTGATTATCAGCAGAAGTGGGAAGAACATTTGTTTATATTCTACTCCACACGTTATTATGGTTAAACATTGAGCAGTAAACCGGTGCAATTAATTATAGTTAATGACAATTTAATCATGTTGGAATTCCCAAAAATATGTATTTAACACCAGCAGAATCACAGGCTGAATAATGAAAAATAGTTAAAGACCCAGTATGTAAGATTTAGGGGATCTCACGATGCTTTCATTAGCAGATAATTACCTGAAATTAAGAATGATGTTTTCATTACCTTAGTATGAGCCCTTTATATTTACATGTAGCACCACCATGTTTCTACAGCAGCCCAGAACGGACAAACCAAACAACTTCCATGTTTCACCTGAAGACCAACACGCTTGTGAAACTGCAGCGTCGTGAGCCGCAGAGCGGAAAACCGTGTAACCGCCAGCCGCATTCTGACGTTCACTGCTCCTAAAATAGGCAAAGTGAAGGTCCTGATTCCTCAGTGTCACCACGGTTTTGCACTCAGCGGCTCATGTCAGAATCAGAATCAGAATCTGAATCAGAATCAGAACCAGAACCAGAATTAGAATCAGAACCAGAACCAGAATCAGAATCAGCTTTATTGGCCATGTGTGCGTGCGCATACATGGAATTTGTCTCCGGTTTCCACTCCGCTCTCAATGTACATACAATACACTATTTTACAATTAACAAGGAAAAGTATATAAGAATAAAAAAGGGCAGAAAAAAAGTAGAACAGATGTAGGTATAAACATGTAACAGCTATATACAATACAAGTATGAATATATCCCCAAATAAAAGTGTATATATATATATATATATAATACAATAGTGCAAACAGAGGTAGTAGTGCAATGTTATTTATTGTTCATCAGAGTGACGGCAGAAAGAAGCTGTTCCTGTCTGGTGGTTTTGGCGTACAGAGCCCTGTAGCTCCTACCAGAGGGGAGGAGTTGAACAGCTTGTGTCCAGGGTGTGAAGGGTCTGCAGTGATCTTTCCAGCCCGTTTCCTGACTCTGGAGGTGAACAAGTCCAGGATGGAGGGCAGGCTGGAACCAATGATCCTCTCTGCAGACCTGACAATCCGTTGCAGTCTGTTTCTGTCCTGTTTGGTGGCCGATCCAAACCACACAGTGATGGAGGAGCAGAGAACAGACTGATGATGGTGGAGTAGAACAGGATCAGCAGCTCCTGAGGCAGGTTGAAGTACAACCTCTGATGGGCCTTTTTCCTGATGGTGTTGATGTTGGGGGCCCACTTCAGGTCCTGGGAGATTGTGGATCCCAGAAACCTGAAGGTGTCCACAGCGGACACAGTGTTGTTGAGTATGGTGAGGGGGGGCAGTGTTGGGGGGCTCCTCCTGAAGTCCACTGTCATCTCCACAGTGTTGAGCTTGTTCAGCTCCAGGTTGTTCTGACCACACCAGAGGACCATCTGTTCAACCTCCCGTCTGTACGCAGACTCATCACCGTCCCTGATGAGGCCGATGACCGTTGTGTCGTCTGAGAACTTCAGGAGTTTAACAGACGGGTCTTCTGAGGTGCAGTCGTTGTAGAGGGAGAAGAGCAGTGGGGAGAGCACACATCCCTGGGGGGTCCAGTGCTGATAGTCCGGGTACTGGATGTGGTTTTTCCCAGCCTCACCTGATGCGTCCTGTCTGTCAGGACGTTAGTGATCCACTGACAGGTGGAGGCTGCACAGTGAGCTGGGAGAGTTTGGGTTGGAGTATTGCTGGGATGATGGTGTTGAACGCTGAGCTGAAGTCCACAAACAGAACCCTTGCATATGTCCCTGGGGAGTCGAGGTGTTGCAGCATGTGGTGCAGTCCCATGTTGACTGCATCATCCACCGACCTGTTTGCACGGTAGGCAAACTGCAGGGGGTCCAGCAGGGGCCCTGTGATGTTCTACAGGTGGGTCAACATCAGTCTCTCAAAGGATTTCATGACCACAGACGTCAGGGCGACGGGCCTGTAGTCATTTCATCCTGTGATGGAGGATTTCTTGGGGACCGGGATGATCGTGGAGCGTTTGAAGCAGGAGGACTTCACATAGCTCCAGTGATCGGTTGAAGATCTGTGTGAAGATGGGGGCCAGCTGGTCAGCACAGACTTTCAGGCAGGAGGGGGACACACCGTCTGGGCCCGGAGCCTTCCTGATCTTCTGTCTGTGGAAGAGCCGACTCACATCCACTTCACAGATCCTCAGTGCCGGTGGGGGGTCGTTGTGAGAAGGAGGCAGGGGGTGCAGGTGGTTGTTTGATGGTGATGGGGCAGGTGGGGGGTGTGAGAGTAGGCTTATCAAACCTGCAGTAGAAAACATTCAGGTCGTCAGCCAGTTGGTGATTCTCCTCAGTGGGGGGGATGGTCTCCTGTAGTTGGTGTACTTCCAGACCTCACCAAACTGACGAGGGGTCGTTGGCTGAAAACCTTTTCTCCATCTTCTCAGTGTAGCTCCTCTTAGCTCCCCTGATCTCCCTCGTCAGTGTGTTCCTGGCCTGGTTGTACAGGATCCTGTCCCCACTTCTGTAGGCCTCCTCCTTGGCCCGACGAAGCTGCCTGAGTTTTTCAGTGAACCAGGTTTATTGTTGTTGAATGTGCAGAAGGTTGTAGTCGGCACACACATGTCCTCACAGAAACTGATGTATGATGTCACAGTGTCAGTGAGCTCATCCAGGTCTGTAGCAGCAGCCTCAAAAACACTCCAATCAGTGCAGACAAAGCAGGACTGTAGCTCCAGCTTTGCCTCGTTGGTCCATCTCTTCACAGTCTTCACCACAGGCTGCCTGTAGGTCTGGAGAAGATGGACCAGATAATGATCAGAGAGTCCCAAAGCTGCACGGGGTACTGAGTGATATGCATCCTTTATTACAGTGTAGCAGTGGTCCAGTGTGTTTTTGTCCCTGGTGCTACACTTAATATGCTGTCTGTATTGAGGCAGTTCTTTGCTGAGGTTTGTTCTGTTGAAGTCCCCAAGAACACTGAGCAGGGAGTCTGGGTGTTTGTGCTCCATGTTGGTGATCTGCTCCGCCAGGTGTTGGAGCGCCTCACTCACAGGCCTGAGGATGTAAACACCGACCAGAATGAACGAGGAGAACTCCAGCGATGAATAAAAAGGTTAGCAGTCTATTAAAAGTGTTTCCAAGTGAGGGCTGCATGATTCCTTTAACACTGTGACATCTGTACACCAACCTTCGTTAATGTAGAAGCAGATTCCACCTCTCCTCGTTTTCCCCGACAGCGCCGTTACGCGGTCCGCTCGGAGGAGTTGGAAGCCCAGCAGATGTAGTGCGCTGTCCAGGATGTGCTCACCGAGCCAGGTTTCAGTGAAGCACAGGGCGGCGGATCTGCTAAAGTCCTTGTTTAGTTTGTTGAGCAGCAGCAGCTCATCCATCTTGTTGGCCAGAGAGCGGACGTTCTCCAGGTGAGTTGACGGGAGCGCAGTTCTGAGTCCCCGTCGACGCAGGTTAACGAGCTCCTGCTCGCTTCCCTCGTCGGCGTCTCCGATAAATTCCGAGTAGAGCCGCTGCTCCCCAACTAAAATCTCAAATTAGTTCAGGCAGTTAATTTGAGCCTTCAACTGTACATGACAATCTTCTCATAGCAGCATATCTCCCATGTGCAGTGTACTGAAGCTGTCCATGCTCTGCCACATCACTCACCTGACACCTGCCACTGTTTGCTACTGATACTGCTGTGTTTATATATATATATATATATATATATATATAAAGAGTAAGGAAACTAAGCAGTTCACTCTGATCAACTACAACAATAAGCTGAACACTGTGTTTGATGCCTATAGCTGGTAGAACCACTGCAGAACAAGCTGAAACACATCCACTAACATAGGAGCAAATGGTTCATCCAGACACATCCAGCAGACACAGACCAACATTATCGCTCATTTAAGGTCATGTTTGTGTCAGCTGATGAGTGCAAGTCCAATCCTCTTCTCTTTTACCACAGTTTTTAGTCTGGACCAACTCCTGAGGGAATATCAGCCACTTCAGCTGCTAAATGCTCCACTATGTTCACCAGCTAGTCTCTGACTGTGTCTGTCTGCGAAACAACGAAACAATAAGCTGAAAGAGGGTAAAACTCTGTGGAGCCGAGGGGAACTGAAGAGTAGGTGATAATTCTGGTGTTTGTCACTACAAGCAACACCTTCCGCATTACACACACACACACACACACACACTTTTAAACCAGTAGAAACTGCTGTATTGTTCCTTTTAAATGACCACAGAGTGTGAACACGTTAAGCCTAGCGGGCTGACTCAACCCTCACATCCACAATGAGAACAACTGAGGAGCAACTGACCGTGAGCCCTCAACTACCCTTTTCTCAAAAAACAGTTGGTTTCCAAGTCAGAGAGCCATGACGGTCAAGAAAAAGGAAGAAAATATAGCTCTACTCTGATTCAGCTAAAATAGCATCAAAACAAGGTGCTTCTTCATACTGTTCTCTATATTCGGCCACAGCCATTGCATCAGCGTTCAGAATGTCCCGAACAGATTCATTCACATTACACTGTTCAGTTACTATTGATCTTGTAATTTACCATCTGGCTATCTGGTCCGTGAGTCCCTGAAGGATCAAAGCCAATACCTGCTATTCAGCAATTACAGTCTGGTTAGAATGCATTACGGAGTTGGACATGATACTATGTAATGTATGCGTGTCCCACTAAGTCCTCACACAGCTAACCCCAGGACATCCAAAATCTATTTTCCAGCATGCGGCTTGCTGAGCAGTTCTTAGATTGGCTGTGGAGAGGTACAAGGAGATCAGTGGAAGTCTTTCCTGCTGAGTCAGTGGTGCTGATACAAGTAAAGATGAATGCCAAGGTCAGCAGGCCCAACACACTCTCCTCACTCCACCATTTCATCCTCCCAATGCAGCTCACATGGAGCTCTGATTAAAAAGCTCATCAGGAGATACATCATGGTCCGCACTAGGGCCGAGCCATACGTGGAATTGTGATGATATGATGATTTTGTGTTATTGTTTTACAAAATCCTGTTGATTTCAAGTTATTAAAACTAAGAAAGGATCACTTAAATGTTTTTTACTGTGTGGTTTTGGTTTTAAACTAGGTGATATACTGTGTATATCATATTGAGCCACATCTAAGATGATCTTTGAAAGAGTAGGGGTTGTATTATATTCCAGAATTAGACTATTAGGTAGTCATAACATCAGATATTCCATTTCAACGGAGAGTACCAGTGTAGCACCGACTTCTCTTGAAAGTGTTGCATACGAGTTGTTTTTATACTTGTTCTTGCTGAGCTAGTCTGTTGATAGTGTATTTTCAGCCATACAATGGCTTTTGTAAGCCCAGTTTACCCAACAGGAGTTTCTGAGGCTTGTATAATGTGCTCTGTGCCACGAAGGACAGACATTCCCAAGGAGTGAAAGGAGTGAGCCACGATGTATTAGCTCCTAACCCTGAAACACCAAATTCACCAACACTGTATATCTTCACAAGAAGCTGTGCGCATCAATGGCCTACTAATACGTTGTGTCACATGTCTCACTCATAGACTGTTTATATGTCCTGACGTCACCCATCGCTTTGTGGACCGCTGTTTTGAGGCCTGGAGTTCGGAATTTTGTCCGTCGCCATCTTGGTGTTAACGGGATGCCCCAGTAACTCGCTCATTTGTCTGCTAATCCGTCGGTATTAGTGCATTTCCATCTGGAGGATGCGTGTTTGTAGATAGAAATGAGGCAGTAACTGTTCTGAGTTGTTGCTCAGAGTCTATGGCTCTTGTGTCTCAGGTTGCTGTCTGACTGCTAGTGTCACAGAAGAAGTTTGTTCTCCATCTACACAGTGAACTAACATCATTCTGACTAATGCACAAACATGGGGCACCTTCATGAAACCACACAATAGAAAACATACATTTGTCCCTTTTAGATACTTTAGAGGAAATATCCTTTACACAGCCGATCTGTATGTAGCAGAACCTAAACAAAGCAAGTTCCTTTAAGTTAGGGTTTCCCCTCGTTCTACCACCGACCACCACTTCTGTTCTCAAATTGAATACTCTAAAAGATTCTTTAAATATCTATCAATTCCTTTTCCAAATATGAATCACTTCTGTTGTGTTGTTCGTTCTGATCACATGACATCTATCACACTTCATCCTGATAGAGGATCCTCCTCTGATGCTCTCCCACAGGTCTCTCCCTCTTTCCTCTCTGTTAAAGGGTTTTTGGGGGAGTTCTTCCTGTTCTGATGTGAGGGTTCTGGGTCAGAGGACGTCGTATGTGTACAGATTGTGAAGCCCTCTGAGGAGAATTTGTGATTTGTGATTTTGGGTCATACAAAAATGAATTGAATTGAATTATTTTTGGACATCCACATGAAGCATTCTGTACATCAGCATGACTTCATCCACCACACAGCACTTATTTAAAAAGAGAACTTTTGAAGCTGGTTCGCCTGATACTCCTCGACAGGTATTACAGAACAAAACTGAATCATGACCGCCGTGTGAACCGTCTGCCACATGAATCAGAGCACACAAGGCCACATTGCCTCCTCAGTAGCATATGACAGAGAACGAGGATGAGTTTTAACTGAATATTAAAAACAGCAAACACTGAATCAGTCAGCACGTTAGCGACACTTCAGCGGTCTCTCATTGTTGTTTCCTAATAACAGATATGGCTTTTTCCCAGCAGGCATTTTGACCTTCCATGGTAGGAAAAGAATGCCAAGTGATCAGCTTAAAAGCATCTCTGTCACATGAGGTTTGAACTAAAGAGAGGAATGATGTCTCATGCACCTAGAAAACAGCAATACACTTCAGTGTTCCTCATTCAAGGACAGGTTGTTGGTACAGTTATACTGCCAAAGCTTTGTCTGCCATTAGTTCTGTGGAGGAGGGGCATTGACATAATGTATTGCAGGTGTTGGAATCTGACTATGTGGCTTCGCCATGTGCTGTGAGACAAAGAGAATCAGGCCTTCCCTTTTGCCGAGCAAAGGTTTCATCCTGATTCTAGTTTGAGGAACAGCAAACCCCCCAGCCAAGAAAGTTCACACTCAGGTGTGAACTCGTCACGCAAGGCAACACTGCGATCTAATTGGCCGAGGGCCAATATGCTTGGCCCAAATATGCTTAATAATCGCCGACACTAACGGTCGCCGAGATCGTTAGCGTTGTGTAGAAGTTATTGTGTATTTCATGCTACTGATTCGTGCTGAGACAAGCCGCCGCTAGTGGGCTCGGGACTGGTTCCCATCAAGTCAGAGGTCAGAACCGCGTCTGTGACAAAGAGCCGCTGGTTCTGCTCCTCTGACTGAGAGAGCAGTTTTCCGAACTCCAGCGCATCTTTTGGAGGATCTGTTTTATTTTATTTTGTTTCGTTCCCTTCTCTTTTACTAACCCACACACACTTATAGCTTTGAGCTAATGTAGCTACGGGTTGCTAAACGGCTACAGTCACGTGTAGACACCGGGTCTCCTGTTTTGGCTATCCGCCATCTTGAGTCTCGCGCATGAGACGTCGCCACGTTCCAGACTACATCATACGTTGTTTTGGCTGCTCCCTCCCCCTTTTACACACACACACACACACACACACACACACACACACACACACACACACACACACACACACACACACACACACACACACACACACACACACACACACACACACACACACACAGTTTGTTGATTTTAGATAGCGTGCTCATGAATGTATAGTTGTTGTTAGTTTAGATATTAGTTGATTAGATCATTAGTATTAGAACTTAATAAACTCTGTTATATTTTGAAGAGCAGCTGTCTGTGATTACTTTGTGCATGTATTGTGATAATAGCTGTATATCTGGTCTGTGCTCGAACTTAAACCTTCACTTTCACTCTGAATGTGTAACAGTACTCAGACTATTGACATTGTGAGTGAACACTAATTATGAGACTTAGTTTATCGTTTGGTTATTGGTCCCTGTTCGCAGGGTGGTGCCCCGTTATTATTAATAATCATTAATAATCTTACTGACATTAATAATTCTATTGATGTCAATAATTTAGTTTCTTAGATGCTGATAACCCAAACACGCTCCTTTACGTTCCCAACACAGGGCACAGATCCCATTCAGGTCTGAATGGGTTTATATTCGATCATCTTTTGAAGATGTTCTACAAGCAGTGTGCAGAAACATCATGTGTGATACATTATAACATCCCTGCTTTGATTGAGGGAGTAAACTTGGATAAAGTCTGAATGGTGCATGACTTCCTTTTAATATCCACGAAACCATCAAATTCAATTTCATAGGCAAGCAGCTGAGGAGACAACTTTCATAATTCACTTTTTAGGCCCTTGAGGCCTTGCTGATACCCTGGACACAGTACAGAGCCTTCCATCTCCAATCACACTATTCCCCAGGCCCTTCCCCATGGTCCTCTCTCTATCTTTGCTGCTCATGTGTTTTTAACATTTAGAAACACCAGAAGCCCACGAAACGGTCAACAAGCAACTGACAGAATGGGTAAACATGTTATGTCTGTGGGATTTGGAAAAGCCAGATGAGACATTTCAGTGCTGCTGTTCTACACAACTGTTACTTAATGGTGGACCCACCATCACCCCTTAATGACAAGGACCCACCATTACCCCTTAATGACAAGGACCCACCATCACCCCTTAATGACAAGGACCCACCATCACCCCTTAATGACAAGGACCCACCATTACCCCTTAATGACAAGGACCCACCATCACCCCTTAATGACAAGGACCCACCATCACCCCTTAATGACAAGGACCCACCATCACCCCTTAATGACAAGGACCCACCATCACCCCTTAATGACAAGGACCCACCATTACCCCTTAATGACAAGGACCCACCATCACCCCTTAATGACAAGGACCCACCATCACCCCTTAATGACAAGGACCCACCATTACCCCTTAATGACAAGGACCCACCATCACCCCTTAATGACAAGGACCCACCATCACCCCTTAATGACAAGGACCCACCATCACCCCTTAATGACAAGGACCCACCATCACCCCTTAATGACAAGGACCCACCATCACCCCTTAATGACAAGGACCCACCATCACCCCTTAATGACAAGGACCCACCATCACCCCTTAATGACAAGGACCCACCATTACCCCTTAATGACAAGGACCCACCATCACCCCTTAATGACAAGGACCCACCATTACCCCTTAATGACAAGGACCCACCATCACCCCTTAATGACAAGGACCCACCATCACCCCTTAATGACAAGGACCCACCATCACCCCTTAATGACAAGGACCCACCATCACCCCTTAATGACAAGGACCCACCATCACCCCTTAATGACAAGGACCCACCATCACCCCTTAATGACAAGGACCCACCATCACCCCTTAATGACAAGGACCCACCATTACCCCTTAATGACAAGGACCCACCATCACCCCTTAATGACAAGGACCCACCATTACCCCTTAATGACAAGGACCCACCATCACCCCTTAATGACAAGGACCCACCATCACCCCTTAATGACAAGGACCCACCATCACCCCTTAATGACAAGGACCCACCATCACCCCTTAATGACAAGGACCCACCATCACCCCTTAATGACAAGGACCCACCATCACCCCTTAATGACAAGGACCCACCATCACCCCTTAATGACAAGGACCCACCATTACCCCTTAATGACAAGGACCCACCATCACCCCTTAATGACAAGGACCCACCATCACCCCTTAATAACAAGCCGCGACCCAAATCGAGGAACATTTTCAACTTCTCAAATGTGTTTAATGTAAAGATGGTGCAGTTTGAACCTGAGCTGAACATGTCCTCTGCAGTCGTAGTATAGGAGCTCTCTTGTGCAGAGAAATAGTTCCTGTCAGTCCCCGTCACACATGTTTCACGTAAACGAGTAAAACTGCTTTGCTTGTTATGTCTGTAGATTCGTCCATTTGTAATGCAGTAATGTCAGTCATGTACGACTTTAAAGTTTCGTAAAATGACGATATTTTTTTTTAATGCCTGGCGAGCGGCATCTCGTGCAAACTCTCTCTAATGCTGCGGATTGAGTCGAATCGAGTTTCTTTGCGACGTCCACGCCGTTCGCATTTTCCCAAAAACGTAGCGGCCGAGAGAGAGCCTGTCAGACGCTGAAAGAGCTGCAACAAAGCGCTGCAGGAACACCCGAGCCGGTGGGGGGGGGGTCTCCAAGCTACACCTTGCTTGTGCATGGAGGAAAGCGAGGCAAGGACGATAACAACAACAACATTGGGGGAAATTGCACCAGTGCCCGGTGTGCAGTGAGCTGTTCCCGACTCGCTGTCAACTTCTGAAACATCAGAAACTGACTCAGCACAAACTAAAAAAAGGAAGACCTTCAAAGCTGTGAACATGATCAACTATTAAAGGTTGTGACTTGAACTACCATGAACAAAAGGACAATAATTGTCTTTGTGACTTGAAGTACCATGAACAATATTAAAACATCATCATTTGTTTATGGTTGGCAACATATATAGTGAATACTTTTTTCCAGGTCTGTTGTAGAGTGTGGGTTGCACTTTTAAAGTGGTTTTAATAATACATTGTTGGATACATATATTCTATATACATATTATTGTGTTTGTGTACTACTGTGAAAATGTTGATAACTTTGGATGACCCCTCAGTCTAAGGCAGTGGTTCTCAAACTGTGGGCCGCAGTGGTATTACAGGTGGGGCGCAGGGGGAAATGTTATTTCAAGAACTTTATTGAGAACTTCACATATTACAAAAGTTCAAAGTACACGGACATAAAACTAAGTCATTAATAAATACATGGTGAAATGCCTGTACTTTGGTGTAAATGTTTACGTTACACCATATACAGCAGGGGTCGCCAATAGGCGGACCGCGGTCCGGATCCGGACCCAGACGCAGTTGCATCCGGACCCAGGACCTAAAACCGATAAATAATTCAGAATTATTCATATCAGACAGTGAGTTTATACTTTAACCGGCGCTGTTTATTCAGCCGTTACGGCACTTGTTCAGCGGTGCAGGAAACACACCGACCAATGCGTTGTGAATCACATCACGTGATGCAGCTCAGCCAATCAAATACGAGTATTCAAGTTTCCTGATTCTAGTGAGATTTACATACACCATGACACACGGGGAGAGACGAGGAAATAGAAAGAAGAGCAGGAATATTGCGCTAATCAGAGAAGTTATCTCACATAACGTTCTCCAAAAAGAGAAACGTGTTCAGAGAGAATAGAATTTATAAGCAAGAATGAACAGAATCTTATATGTTAATTCTTCCCACAGGCAGTTAAAACCAGCATGTCTCATATGTTCAGAAACCGTAACTGTGGATAAAAGCGGCAAATGAAGCGGACTACGAGGCAAAGCACAACTCTTGAGTCTGAAATGAAGACAGAAAATAAACCTAAGAGCCCAATATGATCAGAATCATAACACATGAATTCACTGTTCAACAATGATGTGAACAGAGAGAATAGAGCTGAAACAAGTCGTTTAATAACCACAGATAAAGTCCATGCACACTGATTTCTCTTTTTAGATGACAAAAATATAATATTGTGGCTTTTTTGATTGACATCACTTCACACCTGAATGAACTGAATTTAAAGCTGAAGGACAAATCAGTGAAATTAATTTTTAAAATGAATTACTTTATTTTAAGATGCACATTTTTTAAAAGCTTTCTGTTATGTCAGTTATTCTTTAATCCAGACATTATTTTACTTCAAGCGAGAAGAACATTTATTGATGTATTTCTATGTATTATTTATAATCCATCCAGTTACATTTGAAAACCAACAATAATAATTGTTAAAATATAATTGATGTGTACTTTCTTTATTTGATTTGACAGTTGTTGACTACACAGAGACGTTGTTACTACTACTAGGCTTCTTGAATATATATATATATATATATATATATATATATATATATATATATATATGGCACTAAATAGCACAAGTTAGATATTATTGTAATGTTTCGGACCTTTGCCCGAGGAGATTTTCTCAATCTGGACCTTTTGGAAATTTAATTGAAGACCCCTGATATACAGGTTACATTTGCGCATGCGCGACGGCCAAGATCCTTAGCGACTCACATGTGTAGCTTAGTGTGCAACATGAAGAGACATCGAGATGACGTCCGACTCCACCCGGAGGCTGAGGGTTACAGCTCACTGAGTGAGTTGTGTCTTGGTGTGGAGAGGGAGCATCCACTCATCGGACAGAGGGCTGTGGGCATTCTGCTTCCCTTCTCCACATCCTACCTCTGTGACATCAGCTCTTCTGCTGTTTCCTCTCAAAACAACATACAGATCTAAGCTCAACATTGAGCATGAACTGAGAGGCCGTATCAAGTCTGCAACCCCGTTTAAAAAGATTTGTAGTGGAAAGCAGCTCATTGCAGCCAGTAATACTGATACAACGTGATGGCTCACATATCTGCACTACTTTTGTTTTGAAAAGATATGCAGTGTAAAACTCAGTAACTCTTTATTGCCAAATATTTCAACTTGTTTTGTTTTTCACAGGTTGCACTTCATTGTTATTATCTTGAAAATATATTCAGTGCAAAACAGATTCATTGCAGCCACAATAAGCAATTTTTTTGCCAAATATTGCATTGTTCTAACAAAGTGATTGCACATTTTATTTGTTATTGTCTGATGGAGCAATCTGGTTTACTTGAAAGTGATTGCAATTTTCTTTATTCTATTATTTGAAAAAGCACAGATGGAGGAGTAACAAAATGTTGTTATTTCAATAAAAGTTCAACATGGACCATTTAGTTACAATGTTGTTGTGGCGGTGGGGCATGAACATTGTTCTTCCTCCAAAGTGGGGCGTGACCAAGGGCGTAGGTTTGCATATGGTCCATAGGGACTAGTCACGACCAAAGTTTGGGAAAGACACAATTGTCCCCACCAATATTTTGTTAATTTTAATTGCCTGTTAGAAAAAATTATTTTGCACAATATATTTGCAAACTCATTCGTATTATTATTAGTGCTGGGCAAGTTAACGCGTTAACTTGATCGGGAGCGAGCGAAGGACTTTGAAAGTTAGCGGAAAGATTAACGTGAGACAACATCTGGTTTCTTCAGACGAACATCCGGTTTTCAGAATAAGATGCCAACAAAGTATGAATTATATTCACAATAAGTATAAAACATGCTGCCTGCATCTCGTGAGTTAAAGGGAAAATACACCTAAATTGTGCGTAAAGTGTCTTTATTCTGTGATCGCTGGGTAACCATCATCACCTCTGAGTTACAGCATTATATTGATGAACAGTAGAGCTGCATTCACCTGCTCTGACTGTCATGAAGACACAAGATATAATAATAATAATAATACAGTGTGCTATAATATAATAATAATAATACAGTGTGCTATAATATAATAATAATAGTGTGCTATAATATAATAATAATACAGTGTGCTATAATATAATAATAATACAGTGTGCTATAATATAATAATAATACAGTGTGCTATAATATAATAATAATACAGTGTGCTATAATATAGTAATAATACAGTGTGCTATAATATAATAATAACAGTGTGCTATAATATAATAATAATACAGTGTGCTATAATATAATAATAATACAGTGTGCTATAATATAATAATAATACAGTGTGCTATAATATAGTAATAATACAGTGTGCTATAATATAATAATAACAGTGTGCTATAATATAATACTAATACAGTGTGCTATAATATAATAATAATACAGTGTGCTATAATATAATAATAATACAGTGTGCTATAATATAATAATAATGCAGTGTGCTATAATATAATAATAATACAGTGTGCTATAATATAATAATAATGCAGTGTGCTATAATATAATAATAATACAGTGTGCTATAATATAATAATAATAATACAGTGTGCTATAATATAATAATAATAGTGTGCTATAATATAATAATAATACAGTGTGCTATAATATAATAATAATACAGTGTGCTATAATATAATAATAATACAGTGTGCTATAATATAATAATAATACAGTGTGCTATAATATAATAATAATACAGTGTGCTATAATATAATAATAATACAGTGTGCTATAATATAATAATAATACAGTGTGCTATGATATAATAATAATACAGTGTGCTATAATATAATAATAATACAGTGTGCTATAATATAATAATAATACAGTGTGCTATAATATAATAATAATACAGTGTGCTATAATATAATAATAATACAGTGTGCTATAATATAATAATAATACAGTGTGCTATAATATAATAATAATACAGTGTGCTATAATATAGTAATAATACAGTGTGCTATAATATAATAATAACAGTGTGCTATAATATAATAATAATACAGTGTGCTATAATATAATAATACAGTGTGCTATAATATAATAATAATACAGTGTGCTATAATATAATAATAATACAGTGTGCTATAATATAATAATAATAGTGTGCTATAATATAATAATAATACAGTGTGCTATAATATAATAATAATGCAGTGTGCTATAATATAATAATAATGCAGTGTGCTATAATATAATAATAATATAGTGTGCTATAATATAATAATAATAATAATACAGTGTGCTATAATATAATAATAATAGTGTGCTATAATATAATAATAATACAGTGTGCTATAATATAATAATAATGCAGTGTGCTATAATATAATAATAATACAGTGTGCTATAATATAATAATAATACAGTGTGCTATAATATAATAATAATACAGTGTGCTATAATATAATAATAATAGTGTGCTATAATATAATAATAATACAGTGTGCTATAATATAATAATAATATAGTGTGCTATAATATAATAATAATACAGTGTGCTATAATATAATAATAATACAGTGTGCTATAATATAATAATAATACAGTGTGCTATAATATAATAATAATACAGTGTGCTATAATATAATAATAATACAGTGTGCTATAATATAATAATAATACAGTGTGCTATAATATAATAATAATACAGTGTGCTATAATATAGTAATAATAACAGTGTGCTATAATATAATAATAATACAGTGTGCTATAATATAATAATAATACAGTGTGCTATAATATAATAATAATACAGTGTGCTATAATATAATAATAATACAGTGTGCTATAATATAATAATAATACAGTGTGCTATAATATAATAATAATACAGTGTGCTATAATATAATAATAATACAGTGTGCTATAATATAATAATAATGCAGTGTGCTATAATATAATAATAATGCAGTGTGCTATAATATAATAATAATATAGTGTGCTATAATATAATAATAATAATAATAATACAGTGTGCTATAATATAATAATAATAGTGTGCTATAATATAATAATAATACAGTGTGCTATAATATAATAATAATGCAGTGTGCTATAATATAATAATAATACAGTGTGCTATAATATAATAATAATACAGTGTGCTATAATATAATAATAATAATACAGTGTGCTATAATATAATAATAATAGTGTGCTATAATATAATAATAATACAGTGTGCTATAATATAATAATAATATAGTGTGCTATAATATAATAATAATAATACAGTGTGCTATAATATAATAATAATACAGTGTGCTATAATATAATAATAATACAGTGTGCTATAATATAATAATACAGTGTGCTATAATATAATAATAATAATACAGTGTGCTATAATATAATAATAATACAGTGTGCTATAATATAATAATAATACAGTGTGCTATAATATAATAATAATACAGTGTGCTATAATATAATAATACAGTGTGCTATAATATAATAATAATACAGTGTGCTATAATATAATAATAATACAGTGTGCTATAATATAATAATAATACAGTGTGCTATAATATAATAATAATGCAGTGTGCTATAATATAATAATAATACAGTGTGCTATGATATAATAATAATACAGTGTGCTATAATATAGTAATAATACAGTGAGCTATAATATAATAATAATACAGTGTGCTATAATATAATAATAATACAGTGTGCTATAATATAGTAATAATACAGTGAGCTATAATATAATAATAATACAGTGTGCTATAATATAATAATAATAATACAGTGTGCTATAATATAATAATAATACAGTGTGCTATAATATAGTAATAATACAGTGTGCTATAATATAATAATAATACAGTGTGCTATAATATAATAATAATACAGTGTGCTATAATATAATAATAACACAGTGTGCTATAATATAATAATAATACAGTGTGCTATAATATAATAATAATACAGTGTGCTATAATATAATAATAATACAGTGTGCTATAATATAATAATAATACAGTGTGCTATAATATAATAATAATACAGTGTGCTATAATATAATAATAATACAGTGTGCTATAATATAATAATAATACAGTGTGCTATAATATAATAATAATACAGTGTGCTATAATATAATAATAATACAGTGTGCTATAATATAATAATAATACAGTGTGCTATAATATAATAATAATAATGTGCTATAATATAATAATAATGCAGTGTGCTATAATATAATAATAATGCAGTGTGCTATAATATAATAATAATATAGTGTGCTATAATATAGTAATAATACAGTGTGCTATAAGAGCATCAATTGACATCTATCGCTTTCGGTACGATTGGGCCACGACTTTGATGTTTTCTTATCTCTTCACGTTCATCATTGCCTTTCAGTCTCAAAAAGTGTGCACCTTTTTATACTTATGTTGCTGGAGTTTTCAAACTGCTGATCATCTATGAGAAAGTACCTGGTTAGAACAATGATATACTGTATTGGTAGTGTATATAACTCCCCCTTGTAGATCCTTCGTTAAAGTGCAGGGGCACTGACAGCTTATCTAGTCGATGGCGAGGTAAAGTAAGACAGTATATCGACACGATCACTCTCAAAGGAGTTTTGCCACTAGGGAAGGACAACAGAGGGAAGCCCCAGGAGTTAGGTCTGAGGCTGCAGGATGCTACATGGTTACAATCCCAGTGTCAGCGTATGGCACTCGTTCCAGCTCACCAGCTTTGAGGAAAAGCTTCATCACACCAGTGATGTGTAATTATTGCTTGTGTCAATCAAAATGATATCAAACCAAGTCCCTGTTCATTGTTAAGGCCTAACTACATCCTCTCCTGTAGTCTCTCACATCAACAGCGATTATTGGGGGTAACTGGTACACAACAAAGATTAAACAATGAAAGTAGGACTGCTGATAATATGGGTTTCACTTTTGTCCAAGTGTAATCAGCTCTTGAAGTGTGATATTTAATTGTGTGATCACACCAGAAGATTGGAGGAACAGAATAGGCCGACAGCCTCTCATTTCCATGAGACGTGGTTGTGAGAAGCAGCAGCTGAACTGAACAGAAAGATGACCGAGCTTAGGTTGAATTCAATTATCCACAACATGCTGATGCCGCTACCAATTTCAGATAAGGACATGATGATCTTCCCACTGTAACTGTCACGTCCGAGGGGCAGATCAGAGACTCCAGCGCAGACACAGACACAAGAGACGAGGTTAGGTAGAATGAAAGGTCTTTTTACTGCACCAAGCAGTCAAAGCAACTCCAACTGGGAGCGAGCAAAGAACAACAAAAAGGCAAAGTAACAAACCAAGGAACGCAGAGAGACAACACGAGGGATGAACACTGGAGACACGATCAGCACCCGGAGAGGAGCAAGGTCGGAACATGAAGCACACAGGGAACGAACAAAGACGATCTGACCACCAGAACAGGGAACGCAGGGGAGTATATGTGTGTGTGGTGATGAGGAGACTGAAGGCAGCTGGGTGGACTGGGCAGGTGAGCTGGATGAGTGCAATCAGGGGAAAGCCGTGTTAAAGGTGGTGACCATGAGCCACAATGTCTATGGTTCAAATTCTATTAGGGACCTTCGTTGCTTTCCTCATCTCTCACCATAATTTCCCGTCTTCTCTCCCGAGACTCAGTAATAAAGAGGTCAAAAAGATACTCAGAAACTAAAAGTGAACTGTCAAAGCAGCAGATACAGAGATATCCTAGCTTACCAAGCATGGGTCTAGCCCCAAAAGCCCTGTATCCTACATCTCCCATAATGCAACCAATAGACCCCTCTTCCTTGTAAACACAGAGATCTTTCAATCCCTTCCTCATCAGACTGAACATAAGCTCTTCCAGATCCCCAGAAGACATTATACAACTCTTTTCACAGTAAAGGTTCCGGTGTTGAGAAGTGGATGAGGTACTTCTCCATAGTTCGTGTATTATCTAGATGGAGTTTGAAGAAACAGACAGGAGCAAAGCAATATACTGTGGTGGATTTCAGATCAGTTCCCCATCTGAAATGATTCTAAATACGGCGTACACTTATATTGATACTGATTATAAAATCAATATCATATATCATAATATCTAAAAAATGTCCACAGCAGTACATTGCTTTGCTCCCATGCTGGTGTCTGTTTCTCCTAACTCTAGGTAATACACGGACTATGGTGTAGTACCTCGTACAATCCAAACTGTCCCTTTCATGTTCATAAACAGCCTTTAATCCTAACCTGTACCTGCATGAACTCACATTTAAACTAGTATAAACTACTGTACCCGTCTGTTAGCCTGCTCTAGTCTATCAGTCTTCATGACCTAATTAGGAGTAGCAAAAGCTTACGTAACTCTGCTCTTCAACGCCCCACTTCCACTGGCTATGAATCCACTGAGCACATCTTAAAGTGCTACATGTTAGCATGTTGCGTTGGGTCGAGTGGATGCTGAAAATAGGTCACCCTCAGCAAATTGATGAAGACAGCAGGTGTGGTAGCATTCATTGCCCAAGATTTATATAAGATTGATGAACAGAATGTGATGGATGAAAGGAATGGACAGGTGACAGGTGTGTGTAGAACAGGGTTATAGTTGTATCGTGGTGTATTAATGTGAAACAGAACTTTATTTAACACAAGCACCCAGGCATTGAAAGCACTCACATGTGCATGTTACTTCAATGTACTTTATGCATTAGTGTGTAGAGAGACAGAGTCAGAGCCGGTGTATGAATAATAAATCCTATTCATGAGTCTTGTTTGGGTCAAACACTTGCTTCCTCCTGAAATGAAGGCGTATTAGCACTTGGCCCTCTCCAGAGCTGGACTGGGCTGGTGATGATGAGACATGTGTGTGTGCTCAGCTGAGAGAATGTGTCCTCACGCATAGAGAGAGAGCGGAGAGTCTTGAGAGTTTGACAAATATTAGCAAAATAATTGATGAATGAAACACATCAACAACTGCATTGATTGCACAGACAGGGGACATCCTCATTAGAGGGGCTACTGGTGATTATGATGCATTGTTTATCTACACCACACAGAAGTATGGGCTAAATGAATATGGATATATATATATATATATATATATTTGTTTTATGCGGATTCGCGGGCCACATAAAATGAGTTTTTTTGTACCAGGATGTACACTGACTACACATGTTTATTTCTGCTGTAGAGTCATGGAGGTCTATGGGGATGGGCTCTCTTCAGAGTCAGCCTCAGTTGGACATTTGAGGAACAGCATTTTTTGGCACTTCTGTATTGGTTTCATTTTTCAGCACCGGAGGTTGCTGCTTGGATAAAATTAGAGTTGAAACTCTAATTTGCTTAAATAAATTGGTAATTTAGTTTACCAATAGGAGCTGTATTACCTTTGAACTTGTGGAAGACAGCCCAGAGTTCAGCGATGTCCGTGGCAAATGTGATGTCCGTGTCCAGGACGATGACTCTCTGCAGGACGGACGGCAGCGTCTTAGTCAGCACCAGCTTCATCAGGCCGTAGATTCCAGAGTAATGTTTGTTGGGGATCCATGACACCTCAGACTGAAAACGAACCACAAATGCAGGGTTCGGATCATTTGCTTTAACATGTATTGAATTTAAAAAACGTGTAATATTTGTTCTTAAAAGATGGTAAACAGAGCGAACAAGAATCAAAGAAGGAGGCAGTCAGATCATTAAGCACTACAGGATAGCATGTCTGAGGGAAGCTGGGAGTTAGTGAGGTGAAGAGGACTCGTGTTCTTCACCTTGAGCTCATCTGCATCGTAGAAGTCGACCTTGACTGCAGGGACCATCCAGGTATGGAACAGAGAGGACAGGATCTGCTGAGCAATGGAGTCTGTGATGAAATGGAAATGTAGTGGGTTCCGTCTGTGGACAGACACAAACAGAAACAAACATGAATGAGCTCAATGCTCGTTCACACCATCCTGGTTGAAATGTAATAAACTGATAATACAACTACACTAAAAGGGCCATTCTGTCTAATCCACAACATGTTGTGTGAAGTAGGGTTGAACAACGTCTGGAATAACTGGAGAGGAAAAGAAAACAGGAGAACCATGCACAGGGACTGTAGTAAATCCGTATTGATGTTAATCGACGTTAAGTCACTATTAAATAAAAGACTAAAGTAAAGTAACTCTTCTCAAACTAGTAATCACCATGCAGTGGTCAAAATAAGGATATCTATCCAACTTCACTAAACATGACCTAAACACGTACTCATACATACAGATGAACTCTTGTGCATCAGAATTGATTTATTCATGTTCTTACTGAGACTTTAAAACAATGTTCAATCCCTGAACTGGAGCAACCCCAATGTGAAGATCATTTTGAGTTTTTCTCGCCTTAGATTGGAAGGTATCGAGGTAGACAGGAAACAAGGGACGAGTGGGGTATAGTGTGCATGCAGGGCCTTGGCTGGAATAGAACGTTGACGATGCAATATGTCACTTAAAGGGTATGTCTGGTGCTATTCTATACGAAGGTGTTCCTCAGTGCCGTAATGCTCCGTTGTTCCAAAAACTGTAGTTTATCTTGACTCAATCCCACATACACTGTCCTGCTGCCATCAAATGTAGATTAATCCACTCCTAATAATAGTCCCCAACAAATGCATGATTTCCTCCTCCAGTAACCTTTGCCTTAAACTGCAGTGACCAGCTGCTTTAGGAATGACTGAGCCTTTTCAAAGATTAAACTATATATTTGTGAGTTGGAAGCCTCAGACTGCAGAAAGTATACAGAGATGGACTAACACATTGTTGAGACTAGTGCCAGCCTTTTCCTTTTTTACTGCAGATATTTAAAATGGAATTTTGTAAAATTAGTAGACTTTCAAGAGACAGATACAAAAAATTGTCAAAATGTCAAAACCCAAATTAGATGACGACTTGTGTTCCTCAATGTGGGTTAAACACCAAAAACCAGCATCTGTCCAGTGTGTAACACAGGTCTTGTCTTCAGCTTCTTTTGTTAGAAGATAGTGAGTAGAAGAACATTTACATTCCGCAAATTGTGGTTATGGAAAAAAGGTTTGAAAGTCGGGTGGGCCGGCGGTGGTTTAAAGGTAGAGCGGGTCGTCTTTCAATCGGGAGCAATGCAGGGACAGACCCTTAACCTGCATTCATACCGAAGGCTGTGCCTGCAGCGTATGGATGTTTAGCATTTAGTCCTGATGGGCAGGAGGAACAGTGTATGAGTGGGTGAATGAAATGTAGTGTTAAAGACCTTTGAGTGGACTAAAGACTAGAGAAGTGCTATACAAGTACGAGTCCATTTACCATTTATTCAAGTTGTGAAAATGATATTGACACAAGCCCCAGCCTTTACTTGTAAAATTGGTGGAGTGTCCCTTTAAGGTATGATGGCCACACACGTATTCAGGTGTTTCAAGAAGCAACACATTCTCAATGAATACGTCAGATGCTTATGGTATTCTCACAGGACCTTTAAGACTAAATGCTAACCCCACATCTACACTTTCATCTGGATACAAAGACCATGTCATATCAGTAAATGGTAAATGGAGTGTACTTGTTTAGTGACTTTCTAGTCTTCCGACCACTCAAAGCTCTTTAACGCTACATGTCATCATTCACCCATTCACACCAATTCATACACTGATGACAGGAGCTACCATGCAAGGTGCACCTGGTAACTAACATTCACACACCGGGTGAAGTGTCTTGCCCTAGGACACATCGACACGGACTAGCGGAGCCGGGGATCGAACCCGATTCCTCTGATTGAAGGACGACCTGCTCTACCACTCTTACAGATTGAAAGCTCCAGAACAAGCAAGTAAGGGGAGTAAACATTGTTTGGACAACTTTGACTATATAGTTCAGGAATTAGTGTGTGCAGGCAGCCCTGACACTGGTAAAGCAGACGGGGCACATTGAAGGAGGTGATTCATCAGACATGACGCCCAAAGCTTCATCCAAAGAAAGACGACACACTCCGTGTTACAGCTCACACAAATAGAAGACAGGGTGTGTGCCAAATAGGTATTCATTACTTCCAAATAGTGACACTGAGCCGAGGATGCGAGCACCCTCGGGTGTATTGTGCTGAATGACGTTGGGAATGAATGCGTCAGCTGCACTTGCTCAATAAGTACGGTGGGCTGGGAGCTGTCAGAGTGTATCGGAACTCTGGTTGCACACAAGCTGTCAGCAGCAGCAGTGCAAACAGAAAGGGTCTTCACATCCTCCGGACAAACAGCAACTAGCCTTTCACTGGATGCTTGGGATCATGCTGATAAGAACATCCTGATCATCAGTGCTGTGCCTATGATAATCTAATGATGTAATCTTCATCAGTAGACAGATACACTGAGCTCTCTTCTGCTCAGAGAGGAGTGAAGGATTGTCCTGAACCTGAGCGTTCACCTCCATGTAAAGAGGAAGTCACTTCTGTTTCTCTCTGGAGTCCTTTTGACTTTCTTTGTAGTCAATGTGTCATCTTGCAGTCAACTTGCATCTCTTTATATTTGTTTCATTGACTTACCAACAATAATTGTTAACAGTCACTTTATATAAAGCAGAGGGTCTGTATTAGGGGCCCCCTAAACCCTTTATCTTGTTTGTGTACTTAAAGTACTGTTCATTTGTATAACGTGGTGTATGCTTTATGATCGTTAGCGTTGTGTAGAAGTTATTGTGTATTTCCTGCTACTGATTCGTGCTGAGACAAGCCGCCGCTAGTGGGTTCGGGGACTGGTTCTCATCGAGTCAGAGGTCAGGACTAGGGGTGTCACGGTTCACAAAATCCACGGTTCGGTTCGGTACGGTACAGTGGTGCCACGGTTCGGTACGTTTTCAATACAGTAGAAAACTATAAATGCCAGAGAAACGTACTTGATTTTAAAATATATTTATTCATTAAAACTAACATCATAAAGCTATTCTTTGACTTTGAACAATGATGGAACTATACCTGAGTGACCCATCTTCTGGGGTAACACACACACACACACACACACACACACACACACACACACACACACACACACACACACACACACACACACACACACACACACACACACACACACACACACACACACACACACACACACACAGTTTGTTGATTTTAGATAGCGTGCTCATGAATGTATAGTCGTTGTTAGTTTAGATATTAGTTGATTAGATCATTAGTATTAGAACTTAATAAACTGTTATATTTTGAAGAGCAGCTGTCTGTGATTACTTTGTGCATGTATTATGATAATATCTGATATCTGGTCTGTTGCTCGAACTCAAACCTTCACTTTCACTCTGAATGTGTAACAGTACTCAGACTATTGACATTGTGAGTGAACACTAATTATGAGACTTAGTTTATCGTTTGGTTATTGGTCCCTGTTCGCAGGGTGGTGCCCCGTTATTATTAATAATCATTAATAATCTTACTGACATTAATAATTCTATTGATGTCAATGATTTAGTTTCTTAGATGCTGATAACCCAAACACGCTCCTTTGCGTTCCCAACAACTGTAAGCCGAATGAAGTATATTTATTATTTTGAACAAAGGTTAAATGTTATTTCACAAGTTTCAAAAAGTGCCCCCAATTTTTTTTTTAAATGCCCTGGATTTCAGTCAGTGGGGGCAAAAATTGCCCCCTAAAAAATTTGTAAATTTCCTACCCTGAGCTCAGCCAATCAAATATGAGTATTCTGACAAGTTTCCTGACTCGAGTGAGACGTACACACACCGTGACACACGGGGAGAGACGAGGAGAGAGAGAGCAGAGCAGGACTAGTGTAGTGAGAGATGTTAAAGTGAAATCACAGGACGATCTCCAGAAGAGAAAGATGTCCAGAGAGACCAGAGTCATTAGACTCTGACTGGACAGACTCTACAGGTGAATTCTTCCCACACTCATTTCTCTTTTTAGAAGATGATAAAAATACAATATTGTGTCTTTTTCACTTCACCCTGAATGAACTGGATTTAAAGCTGCAGGTCAATTCAGTGGAAATCATTTATCTAAAATGAATTCTGTTACGTTATTTATTTTTTAACCCAGCCGCTATTTTACTTGAAATGAGAAGAACATTTATTTATGTATTTCTATGTATTATTTATAATCCATCCAGTTAAATTTGAAAAATGAGAATAATAATTGTTAAAATATAATTGATGTGTACTTTCTTTATTTGATTTGACAGTTTACTACACAGAGACGTTACTACTACTAGACTTCTTGAATATATATATATATATATATATAAAATTTGGGTGATGGTGGGTACCGCAGCCAGACCAGTTGAGAACCACTGATTTAGACAATGGGGACACCCCTACCACCCATGAAGAGGATTTGTGGCATGTAACAATGTGTACTACTTTTGCCAGAACAAAACACAAGAGGTCCCTTACAGAGGTCATTCAAAGCTTTGTTGTTTCCCTGTTGGGATGGTGTACTCGGGGTGATGCTACCACCACCATGTTTCCCTGTTGGGATGGTGTGCTCAGGGTGATGCTACCACCACCATGTTTCACTGTTGGGATGGTGTACTCAGGGTGATGCTACCACCACCATGTTTCACTGTTGGGATGGTGTGCTCAGGGTGATGCTACCACCACCATGTTTCCCTGTTGGGATGGTGTGCTCAGGGTGATGCTACCACCACCATGTTTCCCTGTTGGGATGGTGTGCTCAGGGTGATGCTACCACCACCATGTTTCTCTGTTGGGATGGTGTGCTCAGGGTGATGCTACCACCACCATGTTTCACTGTTGGGATGGTGTGCTCAGGGTGATGCTACCACCACCATGTTTCACTGTTGGGATGCTGTGCTCAGGGTGATGCTACCACCACCATGTTTCCCTGTTGGGATGGTGTGCTCAGGGTGATGCTACCACCACCATGTTTCACTGTTAGGATGGTGTGCTCAGGGTGATGCTACCACCACCATGTTTCACTGTTAGGATGGTGTGCTCAGGGTGATGCTACCACCACCATGTTTCACTGTTGGGATGCTGTGCTCAGGGTGATGCTACCACCACCATGTTTCACTGTTGGGATGGTGTGCTCAGGGTGATGCTACCACCACCATGTTTCCCTGTTGGGATGGTGTGCTCAGGGTGATGCTACCACCACCATGTTTCACTGTTGGGATGGTGTGCTCAGGGTGATGCTACCACCACCATGTTTCCCTGTTGGGATGGTGTGCTCAGGGTGATGCTACCACCACCATGTTTCACTGTTGGGATGGTGTGCTCAGGGTGATGCTACCACCACCATGTTTCCCTGTTGGGATGGTGTGCTCAGGGTGATGCTACCACCACCATGTTTCCCTGTTGGGATGGTGTGCTCAGGGTGATGCTACCACCACCATGTTTCCCTGTTGGGATGGTGTGCTCAGGGTGATGCTACCACCACCATGTTTCACTGTTGGGATGGTGTGCTCAGGGTGATGCTACCACCACCATGTTTCACTGTTGGGATGGTGTGCTCAGGGTGATGCTACCACCACCATGTTTCCCTGTTGGGATGGTGTGCTCAGGGTGATGCTACCACCACCATGTTTCCCTGTTGGGATGGTGTGCTCAGGGTGATGCTACCACCACCATGTTTCCCTGTTGGGATGGTGTGCTCAGGGTGATGGGCAGTGTTGGATTTCTGCCACACATAGCGTTTTGTATTGAGGCCAAAAAGTTCAATTTTGGTCTCATCTGACCAGAGCACCTTCTTCCACATGTTTGCTGTGTCTCCTACATTTCTCATGGTTCACTTTCAACAGCGGCTTTCTTCTTGCCACTCTTCCATAAAGGCCAGATTTGTGGAGTACACGACTAATAGTTGTCCTGTGGACAGATTCTCCCACCTCAGCAGTGGATCTTTGCAGCTCCTCCAGAGTTACCATGGGCCTCTTGGTTGCTCCTCCGATTAATTTTCTCCTTGTCCGGCTTGTCAACTTGTCTTGGTAGGTTTGCGGTTGTGCCATATTCTTTCTATTTTCTGATGATGGATTCTATGGTGCTCCGTGAGATGTTCAAAGCTTGGGATATTTTTTTATAACCTAACTCTGTTTCATACTTCGCCACAACTTTATCCCTGAGCTGTTTGGTGAGCTCCTTGGTCTTCATGATGCTGTTTGTTCAGTGATGCTCTCTAACAAACTCTGAGGCCTTCACAAAACAGGTGTATTTATGCTGAGATTAAATTGCAGACAGGGGGACCTGTAATTAATTATGTTACTTGCAAATGTGACTTGTGAAGGCAATTAGTCGCACCAGATCTTTGTTCTGGGTTTTACAGTAAAGGGGGTGAATACATATGCACTCAACACTTTTCAGATTTTTATTTGTAAATCATTTTGAAATCCATGTCAACTTTCCCCCGACTTCCAGATGATGGATTATTTTGTGTTGGTCCATTACGTAAAATCCCAATGAAATACATTTCAATCTGTGGTTATACCATGACAACATGTAGAAAAGTCCAAGGGGGGTGAATACTTATGCAAGGCACTGTAGGAGGAAACACAGCTGGAAATTGTTTGATAAAAGCTGCAGGTCAGCTCATTGCAGGGTCAGGTGGTGTCAGTTGAGTGATTCAGCATGTTGTGTGAATGGATGTATAAATGTTGTGTGAATGGATGTATAAATGTTGTGTGAATGGATGTATAAATGTTGTGTGAATGGATGTATAGATGTTGTGTGAATGGATGTATAGATGTTGTGTGAATGGATGTATAAATGTTGTGTGAATGGATGTATAAATGTTGTGTGAATGGATGTATACATGTTGTGTGAATGGATGTATACATGTTGTGTGAATGGATGTATAAATGTTGTGTGAATGGATGTATAAATGTTGTGTGAATGGATGTATACATGTTGTGTGAATGGATGTATAGATGTGTGAATGGATGTATAAATGTGTGAATGGATGTATAAATGTTGTGTGAATGGATGTATAAATGTTGTGTGAATGGATGTATAAATGTTGTGTGAATGGATGTATAAATGTTGTGTGAATGGATGTATAAATGTTGTGTGAATGGATGTATAGATGTGTGAATGGATGTATAAATGTTGTGTGAATGGATGTATAAATGTTGTGTGAATGGATGTATAAATGTTGTGTGAATGGATGTATAAATGTTGTGTGAATGGATGTATAGATGTGTGAATGGATGTATAAATGATGTGTGAATGGATGTATAGATGTGTGAATGGATGTATAAATGTTGTGTGAATGGATGTATAGATGTGTGAATGGATGTATAAATGTTGTGTGAATGGATGTATAGATGTGTGAATGGATGTATAAATGTTGTGTGAATGGATGTATAAATGTTGTGTGAATGGATGTATAGATGTGTGAATGGATGTATAAATGTTGTGTGAATGGATGTATAAATGTTGTGTGAATGGATGTATAGATGTGTGAATGGATGTATAGATGTGTGAATGGATGTATAAATGTTGTGTGAATGGATGTATAGATGTGTGAATGGATGTATAAATGTTGTGTGAATGGATGTATAAATGTTGTGTGAATGGATGTATAAATGTGTGAATGGATGTATAAATGTTGTGTGAATGGATGTATAGATGTGTGAATGGATGTATAGATGTGTGAATGGATGTATAAATGTTGTGTGAATGGATGTATAGATGTGTGAATGGATGTATAAATGTTGTGTGAATGGATGTATAGATGTGTGAATGGATGTATAGATGTTGTGTGAATGGATGTATAAATGTTGTGTGAATGGATGTATAAATGTTGTGTGAATGGATGTATAAATGTTGTGTGAATGGATGTATAAATGTTGTGTGAATGGATGTATAAATGTTGTGTGAATGGATGTATAAATGTTGTGTGAATGGATGTATAAATGTTGTGTGAATGGATGTATAAATGTGTGAATGGATGTATAAATGTTGTGTGAATGGATGTATAAATGTTGTGTGAATGGATGTATAGATGTGTGAATGGATGTATAGATGTGTGAATGGATGTATAAATGTTGTGTGAATGGATGTATAAATGTTGTGTGAATGGATGTATAAATGTTGTGTGAATGGATGTATAGATGTGTGAATGGATGTATAAATGTTGTGTGAATGGATGTATAAATGTGTGAATGGATGTATAAATGTTGTGTGAATGGATGTATAGATGTGTGAATGGATGTATAGATGTGTGAATGGATGTATAAATGTTGTGTGAATGGATGTATAGATGTGTGAATGGATGTATAGATGTGTGAATGGATGTATAAATGTTGTGTGAATGGATGTATAGATGTGTGAATGGATGTATAAATGTTGTGTGAATGGATGTATAAATGATGTGTGAATGGATGTATAAATGTTGTGTGAATGGATGTATAGATGTTGTGTGAATGGATGTATAAATGTTGTGTGAATGGATGTATAAATGATGTGTGAATGGATGTATAAATGTTGTGTGAATGGATGTATAAATGTGTGAATGGATGTATAAATGTTGTGTGAATGGATGTATAAATGTGTGAATGGATGTATAAATGTTTTGTGAATGGATGTATAGATGTGTGAATGGATGTATAAATGTTGTGTGAATGGATGTATAAATGTTGTGTGAATGGATGTATAAATGTTGTGTGAATGGATGTATAAATGTGTGAATGGATGTATAAATGTTGTGTGAATGGATGTATAGATGTGTGAATGGATGTATAGATGTGTGAATGGATGTATACATGTTGTGTGAATGGATGTATAGATGTGTGAATGGATGTATAAATGTTGTGTGAATGGATGTATAAATGTTGTGTGAATGGATGTATAAATGTGTGAATGGATGTATAAATGTTGTGTGAATGGATGTATAAATGTTGTGTGAATGGATGTATAAATGTTGTGTGAATGGATGTATAAATGTTGTGTGAATGGATGTATAAATGTTGTGTGAATGGATGTATAAATGTTGTGTGAATGGATGTATAGATGTGTGAATGGATGTATAAATGTTGTGTGAATGGATGTATAGATGTGTGAATGGATGTATAAATGTTGTGTGAATGGATGTATAGATGTGTGAATGGATGTATACATGTTGTGTGAATGGATGTATAGATGTGTGAATGGATGTATAAATGTTGTGTGAATGGATGTATAGATGTGTGAATGGATGTATACATGTTGTGTGAATGGATGTATAGATGTGTGAATGGATGTATAAATGTTGTGTGAATGGATGTATAAATGTTGTGTGAATGGATGTATAGATGTTGTGTGAATGGATGTATAAATGTTGTGTGAATGGATGTATAAATGTTGTGTGAATGGATGTATAGATGTGTGAATGGATGTATAAATGTTGTGTGAATGGATGTATAAATGTTGTGTGAATGGATGTATAAATGTGTGAATGGATGTATAAATGTTGTGTGAATGGATGTATAAATGTTGTGTGAATGGATGTATAGATGTGTGAATGGATGTATAAATGTTGTGTGAATGGATGTATAAATGTTGTGTGAATGGATGTATAAATGTTGTGTGAATGGATGTATAAATGTTGTGTGAATGGATGTATAAATGTTGTGTGAATGGATGTATAAATGTTGTGTGAATGGATGTATAGATGTGTGAATGGATGTATAAATGTTGTGTGAATGGATGTATAAATGTTGTGTGAATGGATGTATAAATGTTGTGTGAATGGATGTATAGATGTGTGAATGGATGTATAGATGTGTGAATGGATGTATAAATGTTGTGTGAATGGATGTATAGATGTTGTGTGAATGGATGTATAAATGTTGTGTGAATGGATGTATAGATGTGTGAATGGATGTATAGATGTTGTGTGAATGGATGTATAGATGTGTGAATGGATGTATAGATGTTGTGTGAATGGATGTATAGATGTGTGAATGGATGTATAGATGTGTGAATGGATGTATAGATGTGTGAATGGATGTATAAATGTTGTGTGAATGGATGTATAGATGTGTGAATGGATGTATAAATGTTGTGTGAATGGATGTATAGATGTGTGAATGGATGTATAAATGTTGTGTGAATGGATGTATAGATGTGTGAATGGATGTATAGATGTGTGAATGGATGTATACATGTTGTGTGAATGGATGTATAAATGATGTGTGAATGGATGTATAAATGTTGTGTGAATGGATGTATAGATGTTGTGTGAATGGATGTATAAATGTTGTGTGAATGGATGTATAGATGTTGTGTGAATGGATGTATAGATGTTGTGTGAATGGATGTATAGATGTGTGAATGGATGTATAAATGTTGTGTGAATGGATGTATAGATGTTGTGTGAATGGATGTATAGATGTTGTGTGAATGGATGTATAGATGTTGTGTGAATGGATGTATAAATGATGTGTGAATGGATGTATAGATGTGTGAATGGATGTATAAATGTTGTGTGAATGGATGTATAGATGTGTGAATGGATGTATAAATGTTGTGTGAATGGATGTATAGATGTGTGAATGGATGTATAAATGTTGTGTGAATGGATGTATAAATGATGTGTGAATGGATGTATAGATGTGTGAATGGATGTATAAATGTTGTGTGAATGGATGTATAGATGTGTGAATGGATGTATAAATGTTGTGTGAATGGATGTATAAATGTTGTGTGAATGGATGTATAAATGTTGTGTGAATGGATGTATAGATGTGTGAATGGATGTATAAATGATGTGTGAATGGATGTATAAATGTTGTGTGAATGGATGTATAAATGATGTGTGAATGGATGTATAAATGTTGTGTGAATGGATGTATAAATGTTGTGTGAATGGATGTATAGATGTGTGAATGGATGTATAAATGATGTGTGAATGGATGTATAGATGTTGTGTGAATGGATGTATAAATGTTGTGTGAATGGATGTATAAATGATGTGTGAATGGATGTATAGATGTTGTGTGAATGGATGTATAGATGTTGTGTGAATGGATGTATAAATGTTGTGTGAATGGATGTATAGATGTGTGAATGGATGTATAAATGTTGTGTGAATGGATGTATAAATGATGTGTGAATGGATGTATAGATGTTGTGTGAATGGATGTATAGATGTTGTGTGAATGGATGTATAAATGTTGTGTGAATGGATGTATAAATGATGTGTGAATGGATGTATAGATGTTGTGTGAATGGATGTATAGATGTTGTGTGAATGGATGTATAAATGTTGTGTGAATGGATGTATAAATGATGTGTGAATGGATGTATAGATGTTGTGTGAATGGATGTATGGAGCAATTTGGGGTTAAATGTCTTGCCCAAGGACATATCGACATGGACCAACGAAGCCGGGGATCCAACAGCCAACCCTCTAATTAAAGGACGACCTGCTCTACCACTGAGCCACAGTCGCCCCAGACTCAGAACTTCTAACGGAATAGCAGATTATAATTTTTTCAAATCCTTTCGATTTAAAATGCCTAAATAAAAAAACAGATTACAATACAAAGGGGAATACAATAAACAATGTTACCTGTATTTCTTTTTTTATGTATGCATTTACTGTTTCATAGTTGTTTTGACAAAACTGACACACAGTCTGTCCCGTCTACATGGTTGCTATTTTCATTCTTAAGAAACCATCTGGAGCAACATAAGGCATACATACGTATATTTAAATATAAAATATGTGTGTGTGTGTGCAAGACTCATTTGATGTGAAGAATTGGTACATAAATGTCATTTCTGGAGCTGGTTGGTGTAAGAAGGGTAAGAAGTAAGAGAGCATTGCTGTACCTGTGGAAAAGGACAGATTTGACCAGTGTCACCACGTCTCGACTGGCGTTGTAACCTGCACATACGATGGCCACGTGGATGGTCTGTGGAGATCATGAGAAGATTCAAGGATTAGAGTTAAGGATTATAAGGAATAGATAGAAACATGTTCATTCTACATGTAGCAGAGAAGAAAATACATTTGCAGATTTGAATTAGCCGAGTAGAAAAAGAAAAAAACATATCACTTGTAGATTTAAAGCACAAAGTATTGATTTACTTAAAGTGTTTATAGCAAATCATACTGTGGAATATTCATTATCTTACATCAAAGTTTAATGGGAACAATTTTGATCAAGCATAGTAACACGATGTGAGGGTCCTGGGACAGAGGATGTTGTATATGTACAGATTGTAAGGTGAGGCAAATTTGTTATTTGTAATTTTGGGCTATACAAAAATGAATTGAATTGAATTGAATTAATACCAAGTCAACTACTTATGGATTGTTGCTTTGCAGCCACACATTCTTACACATTTGAGTCTTTATAGACAAGAAGTCTCATTGTTTGTAGTCCGACCAATGACGGTAGTGTCCTCTGCAAACGTCACAACAGAGTTCTCTTCATGTTTGGGGTAGCAGTCGTGGGTGTACAGAGTGAACAGGAGGGGGCTGAGTACACAGCCCTGGGGGGCTCTGGTATTCAACACTAGAGTGGAGGAGGTGCTGGGGTCTGTTTGTGAGGAAGTCTAAAAAAACAGTTACAGAGGGAGGTTCTCAAGCCCAGAGTGCTAACTTCACCAATCAAGTTCATGGGGGAGATTGTGTTGAAGGCTGAGCTGAAATCAACAAACAACATTCTGATGTAGGTGGTGTTATTTTCCAGATGAGTGATGGCTGAGAGGAGAGCAGTGGAGACAGCATCCTCTGTGGATCTATTGGTTTCTGTATGCAAACTGGTGAGGGTCCAGGCTGGCTGGGATGTTGTTTTTGATGTGCTGGAGAACCAGTTTCTCAAAGCACTTCATCAGAAGGGGGGTAGCCACAAGGTGATTGTCATTTAGACTGGACACTGCAGACGTTTTAGGTACAGAGACGATGGTGTCTCTCTTAAAGCAGGTGGAAACTCTCTCCTGTGACATTGACATGTTGAAAATATCAGTGATAACATCAGTAAGCTGGATGTTCTTAGTACAGGACCAGGGCTGTTATCAGGCCCAGCAGCTTTACTCATATTCACTCTCATCAGGGTTCTCCTCACATGCTCTGAGGATACTGACAGAGGCCGGTCCTCTGGAGGCAGACAGGCTTGAAAGGTGACTCTTTGTTCAGGATATCAAAGCGAGTATAAAAGGTGTTTAGCTCATCTGGTATCATCATGGTAGCATGGCCTCACACATGATGGGAGCTCCTGCTTTTATAGCCTGTGAGGTTCTGGATCTCCTGCTACATATCTTTAGTGGTGTTGGTGTTGAGGTCTCTTTTGACTCCTTGATGCCAGCTTTCAGTCTTGCTCTGGCAATGCTGTATGCTTCCTTGTCCCCTGACCAAAAGGCAGCTCTTTGTCTCTGGATAGAGCCCTCACCTCTCCATTCATCTCCCCTCCCCGTGTTAGACAGACAGATACAGGGACCGCATGTCTCATTCCAGCTGAGCAACAGAAACAAGAGCAGTTTCTTCTCAGCCAGTTTGCTACGATTTGGTCCCATCTAAAGTTAAAGCATAAGCCGTACCAATTTGTCCCGTCACAAAGGCTGTGGAGGTAGATCGGTCTTTGCACTACCTTTGGTGAAACACTTTCTAAAGGGAGTCAATCGAGCACCACAGTGGGATTCCTCCGTAGGGCGTCAGGGGGTACTCCACCAATAATGCATAATCGACCCCCCACTCTTCTGCAGCAGCAATGCTGTGTGATGAGAATGGAACAACACCCTGTTTTCCTCAGTCGCGGCCTCCCTGCCGCATCACGCGTGGCAATTTACGGTTTGTGAAGTGGTGTATGTTGTCTGCTTGTGGACCTTCATGTCACAGTGATGCTTAGACTACATGAGCTTGGCCCTTAACCTATAAGCGAAGCCTATACAACATATAAACGTTAGTCACCTACTGTAACTCTGGATTCAATGAGTTTAAGCGTAGCCCTGTAAACTGTGGGCCCATCCGGCTGGTTTCAACTGGGAGCAGAACTATGGTTGCACAGCTATAATATGTCGCAAGTCCGGACATCAGGAGGCCGGTGTAGAGTACAAGGGTGCCAAAAAATCTTCACGACTCTTGGAGGAATTGGCCTGTACTCATGTAATCTGTAGTTACTAGGTGATTAAGGTTTAGCAGGGCCACTTATATCGCTCCAATACTGATATTGAATATCGCTCCAATACAGACTCAAATAGCTGGATCGGGTATTGGTGACAATAGACGGATCTGGTGTCGGATACCATTATTTAAATAAATAACAATTCACTACATTTACATCTATGGAAGAAATGACATATAAAGACGCGTGTTGCAGCACTATGCTGTCATTTCAGTAGAGGACGAAGAGATGTCTGGCAGTATCCTTCCTGAGTCACGTCATGGAGACCAACCCTCGTCACTGTTGCTTGTGTCGAAGCTCGGGCCCAAAGGGCTGAGCGGAAGCCTCCGGCGGCTGCATTATGCACAGACAGCAGCCTCTAAACAATCCTGCACACAGAGGGATGAGGAGAGGAGCCGCACAGCGCATCGTCCACACAAGGCATAACCTAAAAACAGCACCCGTGGACTCATCATGACACAATTTTGGAAAACACATGTAAGGGGGATGTTTGTGAGAGTATGACAGAGGAATTGTGCTGCTGTCATGACATGAGTCCATGCTGCCTACTAACCAAGGGGCTACAGCGCCCCTCCAATCACGGCAGGCCCTGCACACGCTGCTGCGTGAAAGCCAAAGGTTACTTACCAAGCCTGAGCATTTCTATATAAGCGGCTGCATATTTTATTTTATTTATTTATTAAATTAAATTGCATCTATCTATTTACTTACTTATTTTTGTATGAAACACATTGTTGATGAGCAAAGACCTGTTGAGATCCTTGAACAGCAGCAGAAAGTGTTACAGACAACAAGAAATACATAAACGTGTGGAAATATGAGAATACCTACGCACAGTGACAAGTACCAACGGACTCATTCAGATCAGACATGGAGGAGAGCTTTCACCTTTCCTTTAGCTGTTTAACATTATGCTGGACTTCTCCCTAGCAAGCCTGGGTTATGGCTCCACTTTGGGCTCTCCCATGCCAGCTTGACATGTCAAAGCTGCTTGGACTTTTTCTTTTCCCTTCTCAGAGCTTCTACAGTTATCTCCTGCAGGGATCGGCAGCTGGGCTCAGCCACATGTTCCAGCACTGCTGGAAGGGCTTCGGTTACTGCCCTCTTGGTTCCCTCCTCTGCCGCCCTGAAGCAGCTCTGCTTTCCCCGCACTCGGCTGGCTTTTGAACAGTGCCTGACTCTAGCTGAGACCTGTGAGCAAGTGACAGCTGGTGTGGGAGGAGAGGAGAGGTGGTGATAAGAAACCATCTGAGGGCCAATCCTCTCTCAGAGAAAGCACAAGGTGTCTGTGTGTTGCAACCTCCTCCGTTTGATAATCGTAGGTTGGACATGTCTCTTCATCCAACATCGCTTTAAGTCTGTGGACAATCTGTAGTTTCTATCATTACCCCTGCTAACCAACTTCAACAGCAACACAGTGTGAAAGTACAAACATGTACAAAGTGTCCGAGGCCGGGTTTCAGTGCAACCCACATCTACATCCATCTTACACTGTGGTGCAGTAGTGAAGCTCCTCGGAGGCCTTGCTCAGTGGTAGTGTGGGCGAGAGAGAGAGGGAGTGACGGTGGACGCACTCGGAGGAGACTGCTGTTGGCGATCGGAGCATGTTGGCAGTAAAGGAGAAAAGGTTTCACGTCGTCTCAATGCTGCAGCTCCTCAGGACCCAGCTAGAGTTTTAGTTATCACAATAAAGGCAGAGCAATAGTCAGGATGTTTCTGCACAGTTTCCCACTTTCGTTACCGTAATCAGTCCGATTTCAGATATGAATGTTCACACCTGGTCTGCAGTGCTTTGTTTCTTGTGTATCTGTGTGTACTGGGATGGAACTGGGAGGGTGTGTGTTTGACTCCTGCAGGACACCAGGATAACATTGTTCAATGTTGTCATGACGATAGGACTTCCCATGAATAAACAAATAATGAAGTGTGCATATTTGTTACACACTTCATACGTCAGCCTGGTTGTCTTTAAATTCAGAACAATTGAATATTTCAAATAACACTAGGTCACTATATCAATTCATTAATATCTCACTGGAAACAATATTATATTCATGAGTGAAGTTTACAAAGAATGAAGAACACACAAATCAGTCAGTATCAGTCTGTCCTCCTCCCTCTCTCTCTCTCTCCCCCTGTCCTCCTCTCTCTCTCCCCGTCCTCCTCCCTCCCTCTCTCTCTCCCCCTGTCCTCTCTCTCTCTCTCCCCCTGTCCTCCTCTCCCTCCCTCTCTCTCTCCCCCTGTCCTCCTCCCTCCCTCTCTCTCTCCCCCTGTCCTCTCTCTCTCTCTCCCCCTGTCCTCCTCTCTCTCTCTCCCCCTGTCCTCCTCCCTCCCTCTCTCTCTCCCCCGTCCTCCTCCCTCTCTCTCTCCCCCTGTCCTCTCTCTCTCTCCCCCTGTCCTCCTCCCTCCCTCTCTCTCTCTCTCCCCCATCCTCCTCCCTCTCTCTCTCCCCCTGTCCTCCTCCCTCCCTCTCTCTTCCTGTGCTCCTGTCCCCTGTACTCCTTCTGTCCGCTGTCTTCCTTTTCTTCTTTCCCCTGTCCTCCTGTCCTCGCTCCTCCTCTCTCTGTCCTCCTGTCCTGTCCTCCTCCTCTCTCTGTCCTCCTGTCCTCCTGTCCTCGCTCCTCCTCTCTCTGTCCTCCTGTCCTGTCCTCCTGTCCTCGCTCCTCCTCTCTCTGTCCTCCTGTCCTGTCCTCCTGTCCTCACTCCTCCTCTCTCTGTCCTGCTTCCTGTCCTCCTGTCCTCCTGTCCTCCTCTCTCTGTCCTCCTGTCCTTGCTCCTCCTCTCTCTGTCCTCCTGTCCTCGCTCCTCCTCTCTGCTTCCTGTCTTCCTGTCCTCCTGTCCCCCTGTCCTCGCTCCTCCTCTCTCTGTCCTCCTGTCCTGTCCTCCTGTCCTCCTCTCTGCTTCCTGTCTTCCTGTCCTCCTGTCCTCGCTCCTCCTCTCTCTGTCCTCCTGTCCTGTCCTCCTGTCCTCGCTCCTCCTCTCTGCTTCCTGTCTTCCTGTCCTCCTGTCCTCCTCTCTCTGTCCTCCTCTCTCTGTCCTCCTGTCCTCGCTCCTCCTCTCTCTGTCCTCCTGTCCTCCTGTCCTCGCTCCTCCTCTCGCTGTCCTCCTGTCCTCCTGTCCTCGCTCCTCCTCTCTCTGTCCTCCTGTCCTCCTCTCTCTGTCCTCCTGTCCTCCTGTCCTCCTGTCCTCGCTCCTCCTCTCTCTGTCCTCCTGTCCTGTCCTCCTGTCCTCGCTCCTCCTCCTCTCTCTGTCCTCCTGTCCTCCTGTCCTCGCTCCTCCTCTCTCTGTCCTCCTGTCCTGTCCTCCTGTCCTCACTCCTCCTCTCTCTGTCCTGCTTCCTGTCCTCCTGTCCTCCTGTCCTCCTCTCTCTGTCCTCCTGTCCTTGCTCCTCCTCTCTCTGTCCTCCTGTCCTCGCTCCTCCTCTCTGCTTCCTGTCTTCCTGTCCTCCTGTCCTCCTGTCCTCCTCTCTCTGTCCTCCTCTCTCTGTCCTCCTGTCCTCGCTCCTCCTCTCTCTGTCCTGCTTCCTGTCCTCCTGTCCTCCTGTCCTCGCTCCTCCTCTCTCTGTCCTCCTGTCCTCTGGCTGCTTGGTCTCCACCAGCAGAGAACCAACACAGACCAACAGCCTCCAGACAGACAGCTGTTGTTTGAGCTCTTGTAGTGAGGCTGATACATACAGATAGTGTACATACGTGTTCCTGCTGGTTGAACAGGTGTATTAATACATAGTAGTAGTTATCTTCACTTCACCTGGTTCACTAACTGAGTATAAACTATTCAAACTTTACCTTTCTATGTCTATCTTCCTTGTGCTGCATTTCTTGTATGAAAGGTACTATGCAAATAAAGTTTTTTAGAAAAACATTATTAGGGCCCGAGCACCGACGAAGTTCCTATTGAAATCCAAAGAATTATTATTAGAGCCCGAGCAACCGACAACGTCAGGCCAGCGAAGGCCCTATTGAAATTGTAAGGGGTATTTTGATTTTGATTTTCGGAAAACGAGCGCATTTTTGGGGGACTTGCCATAATCCAAAACTCACCAAATTGTGCACACTTGTCAGGCCTGGTGAAAATAGCCATCTGATATAGGTTGCATAGTTGCCTTTTAAAAAATGTCTCTCTAGCGCCCCCTACAAGTTGGACCGGCGACGCCCCTCGGCCAGTATGTCCGATTTACTTGAAATTCGACACACATGTCGAGCTCTGCTAGCTCTACAAAAAGCCTCTCAGACCCCTAAGCTCCGCCTAGAAAAATGTTCCGCCATTTTGAATTTTGTGAAAAACTAATTTTTGCAAACTCCTACGCGCTTAGTCCGATTACTACCAAATTTGCTGTAGATTATTATTGGATCTCGATCATCAAAAGCTATCAAAAGCTTTTTGATATCTCTTAGCATTTACAAGATATGGACCAATAAACTTCTTAGGTGCGTGGCTTATATATCAATACATATAACTCAACCATTTGTCCTAAAATCACCAAATTTGCAGCATATGTGCACATTGCATCATGTAACATACCCTGACATTTTCATTCCATTCAACCAATAGGGGGCGCTACAGTAAACCTGCTATTTTGTGCATTTTGATCACTTTTTGCATTTTCAACCTTTGTACTTTAACAAACTCCTACAGAATTCATGCGATCAACTTCAAATTTGGTCAGGATGCTTTTAAGACCTTAAGTTTTTCAAATTCGTGAGTTTTCATGGAAGAACCTTGACGTGGCGTGGCGGCAATTTTGCCTCATTCGGCATGAAAAGGGAAGTTGTTGTAACTCCAAGGTACATGATCCAATCTGCACAAAACATCTTATGCATGATGCTATGCACCACACAGTGGTGGAATGAACTCCCCACTGACGTCAGGACAGCAGAGTCGCTGCCCATCTTTCATCAGGCTGAAAACTCACCTCTTCAAGAAGTACTACCCTGAGACTTCCACTCAGCACTTATTGTATTCATAGTAGTTTGTTGCACTTATTGTATTTGTATTAGTTTGTTGCACTTATTGTATTCATATTAGTTTGTTGCACTAATTGTATTCATATTAGTTTGTTGCACTTATTGTATTTGTATTAGTTTGTTGCACTTATTGTATTCATATTAGTTTGTTGCACTTATTGTATTCATATTAGTTTGTTGCACTTATTGTATTCATATTAGTTTGTTGCACTTATTGTATTCATACTAGTTTGTTGCACTTATTGTATTCATACTAGTTTGTTGCACTTATTGTATTTGTATTAGTTTGTTGCACTTATTGTATTCATATTAGTTTGTTGCACTTATTGTATTTGTATTAGTTTGTTGCACTTATTGTATTCATACTAGTTTGTTGCACTTATTGTATTCATATTAGTTTGTTGCACTTATTGTATTCATATTAGTTTGTTGCACTTATTGTATTCATACTAGTTTGTTGCACTTATTGTATTTGTATTAGTTTGTTGCACTTATTGTATTCATATTAGTTTGTTGCACTTATTGTATTTGTATTAGTTTGTTGCACTTATTGTATTCATACTAGTTTGTTGCACTTATTGTATTCATATTAGTTTGTTGCACTTATTGTATTCATATTAGTTTGTTGCACTTATTGTATTCATATTAGTTTGTTGCACGTATTGTATTCATATTAGTTTGTTGCACTTATTGTATTCATACTAGTTTGTTGCACTTATTGTATTCATATTAGTTTGTTGCACTTATTGTATTCATATTAGTTTGTTGCACTTATTGTATTCATATTAGTTTGTTGCACTTATTGTATTCATACTAGTTTGTTGCACTTATTGTATTCATACTAGTTTGTTGCACTTATTGTATTCGTATTAGTTTGTTGCACTTTTTGTATTCATATTAGTTTGTTGCACTTATTGTATTCGTATTAGTTTGTTGCACTTATTGTATTCGTATTAGTTTGTTGCACTTATTGTATTCGTATTAGTTTGTTGCACTTATTGTATTCATATTAGTTTGTTGCACTTATTGTATTCATACTAGTTTGTTGCACTTATTGTATTCGTATTAGTTTGTTGCACTTTTTGTACTCATTAGTTTGTTGCACTTATTACATTTGTTTGTTTCTGCACTGGACATTTGCTCTGGTTTATGCTCTTAGATGCTTGTTTAAAGGAGATGCACCTTTGACTTCTGGTGACTAGTAGTTCTCTTGAATATGTTGAATACACTTACTGTAAGTCGCTTTGGATAAAAGCGTCTGCTAAATGACTGTAATATAATGTACTTCAAGCTTGAGCACATTTCAATGCTACAATTTTGGGATAGTCATTGCGCAACCTACTGGCAAAAGGAAATGTCACATTTTATACTTGCATTCATTACTCCTAGCCTAGCTTTGACACATTGATGATGCATCATCATGAATATTGTGACTTCATTTTCCATGAAAAAGGAAAGCGCTACGTTTCAGGTACATGTATGAAACTTGGTAGACACATGTATCTTATGGAGACTTGCTATGGACCATGCTCTAAACCAGTGATTCTTAACCATGAGCGCCACCTAGAGGGCCGCAAAAATATTTCAGTTTTGCACCTGTGGGCCGCGGGACCGCATAGGTTATCAACAGTGACGGCTGGTCAACAGAGGGCGCTAGGGCGCCGCCCCCCCTTGAGCTACAAATAATGAAAAAAAAAAAATAATAATAATAATAATAATAATAAACTATACAAATTGACAATATTTGTGTTTTTGAAACATGGAATCACCCAGTAATATGTGTAAAATATGATATCTGCGGTAAATATATGCTTTTCCTGCACGTCCTCTCTGCCTGTCTTCAGGTCCTCTCCTCGTGTGCACGTCTCAGCTGCTGGGGCGCTGGAGAAACTGCCCCAAAGAGGCGGGTCTATAAAGCAGTTTAGCCAATGATGCTTTAATGCTGACTAAAGATATGTGACATACAATGACATAGCCAATCAGCGTCCTCAAATAGATTCAGCTTGGGGGAGATTTCGTTCTGCCCCAAGCTGCGCGTTCTCGTCAGGACTAGTCTCTACAGGAGAGCACTGCTCCTCCAAGACCCGTTTGAGAGGAGAACTGAGAGGAGAAACTACTGAAAGAGCTGATCCCAGATCAGCCTGACCTCACAATCGTACGGTTTCAATACAGCAAAAAAGCAGAAAAGCCAAATCCTCTCTGGTGAGACTCTCAAGGGGGCGTGTCTGATTTGATTCTCTGTTTGGACTTTTGTTTTCTTTTACAAAGCAGGAATTATGGTCTGGAGAACTGTGCTGGTGAAGGAGTAGTGTCACGGGGCTCAAAGCATGAAGCATGTTGGTACAGCCTGGTTCATCACTCCAGAGTAGAGATATACCTTTAGTCCTGTTTGAATCAGGAGGGAACAGATACCTAAACGCTGAGGGAGAGTTTGTAACCAATATCACGTGACTCTTCACTACACTGGGCGTGATGGTGCGGTGTAAACAGGAAGTAGATTGGTTGCTTAGTTAAAAACAACACGACAGAGTAATAAAGTAGTCTTTAATAATGAAAGTGTTTGATACTTAAGATCTTCTCTAAAATCTTCCTCTATGAACTCAAACAGACAGTTCGTGGAAAGTTTTAGAAGTTTTATTTTTCAGACTTAGTTACAGCGCTGGGGGTCTTGTTCTATCTCTCTCATCATATTTACATTAAATCAACACTGACACACAAAGGTTTACTAGATTATGATCATAAATGAGGTCAACACTCGTCTCTCACTCGTTCCCTCGGTGTCGTTGTTGTTCTCTCTCGTAGCTCTGCTAGTGTCTGAAGTCTCTGTCTACTGGAGAACAATCCATGTTCTGTTCCTTTACAGTTTATGTGTTAACTTGTTGTACATAGTTGTACAGAACAAAATAAACAATAATAAGAAAAGGAAAGTCCTCCGTTTTGTGTCCGTCCTCCCTAAAGCCTCTAACCGTGACTTCAGACGTCCTCCATAGGTCTGATATCTCCACTGGTCACGCTGCTCACTGATCGCTCCATTAACAGCTGCTTCCTCTGTAATAATGCAGACTTTAACTGAACAACAGCTGCTAGTAAAGACAACACGGTCAACACCTGTAATCAGTTGTTCATGTTGAATTAACCTGGTAGTCGATCGGTAATCAAGGCTGTTGTTTGTGAACATCCGTGAACGGTCACGTGATAGGAGCGTGGCCAATCAGGGAAGGACAGCACGGTACGTCGGGTGGGTTGCCATGTTTGAGTGCAGTGGCTCCACCAATTTCAGCTATATTTTATTTTTCAAAAGCAATTTAATATTATTCAAACGTATTGTTCGGTTCGTAATGCGTACCGAACAGTGAGCCCCGTACCGAACGGTTCAATGCGAATACGCGTATCGTTACACCCCTACTAATTTATCTTTTTAAAACAGCACGGACAGTTAGGGAGTGAGGGAGGAGGAGGTAAGGAGACATGAGAACACCAGGGTAGGGAGTGAGGGACATGAAGCACCTGTGTGTGTGTTTTATATTATAGTGAATATTATTATATGATATATATATATATATATCATACAATAATATTCAGTGTAATATAAAACACACACACACGTGTGTGTGTGTGTGTGTGTGTGTGTATATATATTTATATATATATATATATATATATATATATATATATATATATATATTATTATTATATTACACTGAATATTATTATATGATATATATATATTATAGTGAATTCCCTGTGAGGGTGACATTAATAAGATGTCCTGACGTGTTTATCAAAGTGTTATTTACTGCTTTTTTTGTGTTGGAATGAATGTTAAATATTTAACTGCAAAGTATTAATGCTTGTTTGATACCTTAATTTTTTTGCATTAAATCATTCTGGGATGTTTGCTGAAATTGATTGGATGTGGTACAGCCCTACCAAGAACATGTTCCACCAGCTCCACTGGTTGTCAATCAAGACACCAGAGATATTACTGTTATCCATAAGACGCTCAGTTACAATATAGCTTCCCACCACTTGGTGGCGGTAATGCGTCCAATAAGCAGAATAAGGCACTCAGTCAGCCGCTAGCCTAGGGGTGGGCAAACTTTTTGGCTCGGGGGCCACATTGAGTTTTAAAATGTGACAGACGGGCCGGAAAGAGAACTTACATTTAATTTCAGTGGGAACAGTGTTGTTGGTCACCCTTGTTAGCCAGCGCATCAACGTTTGGTATCAGTTTGGTTGTGGCAACAGATCTGAGGTGTTCATCAGTTAACTGGGATCTTACACCGTATTTTATCGCGTTAATGCATTTTGACAAAGTGTTTTTAGAGTAAAGGTTAATGACTGTTGTCTTTTTAGCAATTAGATTCTTTGAAGGATCATGCTGCTGATATTTGACTCTCACATGTAAAGTTATCAGAGCTCTGCTCTGTGAAGTCTTTCCTCGTCTCTCCCCCCTGTGTCACGGTGTGGGTACATCTCACTGGAGTCAGGAAACGTATCAGAATACTCTTATTTTATTGGCTAAACTGCATCACGTGACGTGATTTACAACGCATTGGTCGGTGTTTTTCCTGCACCGCTGAACAAGTGCCGTAAATGCTGTAAAGGAGCGTGAATAACTCCGCTGCATGAAGCAAAGGCCCCGACCCACTGAAAACGGGTCCGCTACGACCCACCAGTTGAGAATCACTGGTCTACAGGATCGTGACGAGCGGTGAACAGCTGTTTGTGTGGCGTCTCTTCCGTCTCTTCCTGTTTCCTTCACCTACATTCCCCTGGGTCCTAAGCCCCTCCAAGTACAGCTTCTTATCACCCTCTATGCACCAACGTACATTTATAACAAATACCACACATATTACGGTAATCAGCGTTGCATATGTGTCAAACTCTATCGGTGCATCTCCGGTCTGTCTTTGTTCATCCTGCATCGCTCTGTTCTGTTCTTTAATGTGACGTTACTGGAGCGACGGAGCCTCTCGCTGTTAGCAGACTGTTGTGCTAGCAAGCAGGCTCGCGAGTGAGCTGTACCCAGCATGCAGTTCGGCGGTGACATTTTATAAATGTACAATTATTAGTGTTACAACTTGTTTATGTGTCACAGACTGTTGTGTGGTGGTTAAAGAGCGTTAGTTGTGGGTTATTAATTGTTGTGTTATAAAGTTATGACCATGACTAGAGGTCCCTCTCAATACAGTTAAGAACACTAGCTCCAACCGTAGCGCTCATAGCAGCAAAACATACATTTAGCTTCCTGTTGAAGACAGACAGCAGTTGTTTCGGCTTTGCACCGGTACGATGGTGTGTGAAGAATTCATATCATACGGGAAATTAAAACCGGTATACCGCCCAGCACTAGTATTTATTATAGTTTGGACAATTTTGTACCAATATTTGACGGGCCGGATTCAAAAGCACAACGGGCCGTAGTTTGCCCATGCCTGCGCCAGCCTGTGGCGAAAGTTATGGAGAAGTATTTATAACGAAAAAATGAAGACGAAAGTGGTGCCAAACCCCCCCAAAAGTCAAGATTTTTGCGCAAGTACAATCCTGACTTCATTAAGTACGGCTTTGTAAACGGAGGTAACGAGGCAGAGCCGAGAGCCCAGTGTGTGGAATGTGGGCTAACGCTATCCAATGAAGCACTGAAGCCTTCAAAACTAAAGCGGCATCTCGAGACCAAACATCCAACGCTCGTAGGAAAGCCGGTGGAATTTTTCAAGAGAAAGGAAAATGGGCTACAGATGCAGAAAAGGTCTGTCGTGTCAAAGACTGGTAACTCTAAATGTGCGTTGAAAGCCAGCTACCTCGTAGCCAGACGTGTGGCACAGAGTAAGAAAGCATTCACCATAGCGGAGGAGTTGGTTGTGCCTGCCGCTGTGGATCTGTGCCGTGAGATGATTGGAGAGGCTGCTGCAAAGAAGCTGCTGACCATCCCACTCTCAAACGACACTGTGAGTCACCGTATCGCGGACATGGACTCAGACATACAGCATCAGCTTCTGGAAAGAATTAAAAGTAGCCCATTTTACTCTTTGCAACTAGACGAGTCCACTGATGTCACGAATGCTGCACTGCTGCTGGTGTTTGTTCGCTATCGCTGGGACAGTAGTTTGCACGAAGACATACTGTTTTGTGGAGAACTACCAACACGAGCTACGGCTCAGGAATGTTTCCGCTGCATGAACTACTTCACTGAGAACGGCCTGGACTGGCACAACTGTGTTGGGTGTGCAGTGATGGTGCAGCGTCAATGACCGGCAGGCATAACGGCGTCGTCAAGCAGATACTTGATCGTGCACCAGAAGCTAAATGGACCCACTGTTTTCTCCACCGTGAAAGCCTTGCAGCAAAAAAGATGTCCCCAGAGTTCCATGAGGTGATGGATGTGAGTGTGAAAACCATCAACTTCATTAAAAGTAGAGCTGTGAACTCCAGATGTTTTGCCAAGCTTTGTGAGGACATGGAAGCAGATCATGTCCAGCTGCTCTACCACAGTTAGGTGAGATGGCTCTCAAGAGGACTGGTCCTCAATCGTTTCTTTGAACTGAGGAATGAGGTCTTCTCTTTTCTCACTGAGAAAACATCTCCTCTGGCACATTACGATGCCGACACAAAGTTCACAGCTAAACTTGCCTCCTGAACCAGCTGAACATCTCACTTCAAGGGAGAAATGGCAACATATTTGTTGTTGCAGACAAAGAGAAAGGAGGTGTCTGACATTTTGGAAAACTCTCAGGTGAAGATCAGTGACTCAGTCTCTCAGCACCTCTCACAACTGGCAGATACATTTGATGAATACTTTCCTGAGGATCCCAGAGACGGACACATTTTCTGTGGATCCCACTGAAAATGATGTTGCTTTGCCCTCATATCTGGAATCCCAAGTTTCCACCGACAGCACTTTAAAGTTGCAGTGGGGCAAACTGGACCTGGGCTCCTTCTGGATTGCTGTCTCAAAGGAGTACCCATGTCTAGCACTGAGGGCTGTGAAACTCACGACTACATACCTGTGTGAATCAGGATTCTCCAGTGTGGCCACAACTAAAACCAAAGCCCCAAACAGACTGAGAGCAACACTGGAGGCTACTCTGAGTGAGCCTTTCCCCCATTCCACCAGACTGGATGTGATCGTGTCTCATTAAGAAGTGGACATAAAAAGGGAGTTCTTGTCAGAAAATGGACTGTTGTGACTGTTGTTATTGTTCATTTGTCACAGATATGAAGAGCAACTTCTGGTTCTGCCATGCAAAAAATAAATAAATGCTAAAGCATATAATTCACAGATTATAAGGCTATATTTTCACTTGCACTTTATTAAAATTGTATTTACAGTTTATTTAATTTGAAACTTATTATTTTGAATGTATTTATTTTACTACCATATATTATTTATTAATATTATTAATATTATTAGTTATTTTTGTGTTAATAAGCCTGACTTGAGCCTTTACATTTGTTCTTGTATTAGCTTGATTTGTTCCATGAATTGTTAGCCTGTTGGGCTTCTTGTTGTATATGCAGGTTTACATACACATGATTAATAAATGTCTTTGTGATGATCACATTGTATCATGTCATTTATTTGACAAGGTTTTTGCTTGTTCAGAATAAATGACTAAATCACAAAATCACTAAATCAAATCCACTTTGAATACAAATCAAACCAAGAGTGAGATCAATTAGTTAAACCAATACAGTGTTAATATTTGAATGGGCCCTGGGCCCCGAGGTCAAAGAGGTTAAGATCCCATGCTCTAAACCGGACCGGAAGTCGGCCATTTAGATTTTTGTGTCATTTTTCCATATATTTTGTCCTATTTCTAGGCGCTATACTTTAACGAACTCCTCCTAGGGACTTTGTCTGATCCTCTTCAAATTTTGTCAGTATCATCTCAAGACCGTTGTGATTAAAAGTTATCAAAAGCTTTACGTTTGACAGCACGGCTTAGCCGTAGCGAGCGGCTACTTTGAGTGATTCCCCGTGAAAAAAGCTGATGTAACTCAGCTGGACTTGTTCCAAACGGTCCCAAACTTCACATGCTTGATAACACTCACTGCCCGAGGATGTCTACAAGCTCATTTTCACTAGTACTCACAGCGCCACCTGCTGGCGAAAGGAAATCTGCATTTTGTGACAAACACCATCCGAATTACATGACTTTTACATGACGTGGTTTACACTTGATATAGAGCAACATATTGCATGTTTGCACGTGTTATGTAGCACCACACAGCGGATACAGGAAGTGGTGGACTATTTGCAAAGCATATTTTCCAGCATCAGGCGGTCCGCGGGAAAAAACGTCGGACTCACGGACGCGCTGTCCGACGGTCGCAGACGTTCTCGGCCGTGCAGGGGTTAGGGGTTAGCCCTAACCCTAACCCCCGACGTGCGGGAGGATGTGAGGGCCCGTTCATCGCTGCTCGCAGCTTTAGTTATTATTATTATTATTACAAAGACTGAAGTTTCAAATGATAATAATCTTCTTTGATTGAAGGTATTTACAATTCGATAGCTAAATAAAGGTATGTTCTTCATCAGTTCATCTCATTTCAACATGTTGGCCTGTTGACTGTATTCAATGTCGTGTTGCTCTTACTATGGAATGATTCACTGCTTGTGTGTAGAGAATATTACAGAAGATAAGGAATCACAATCACAATATTGGTCTAAAAAAACAACAATTAGATCACTTGCCATATCGTTCAGCCCTAAATCTATTGGATCAATTTAAATGTAAATTCTGCTGAGTACTGTGTGAACCCATGAGCTTGTTTCATAGTACTGAGCCGATGCAGAGGCTGTGTTCCTGGGAGGGGTGTGTTACTGATACTATGACACAGGTCTCACCTCACACTTATCCACCACTGGCTGCTGCACACAGTCTGAGCTGTTTCCCACCAGCGCAGCAGCCTTCTGGTCCTCATTATCACCGGTGCCCTCCTCTGAATGGGTTCGACTTTGGTTGCCGCGGTGACCACCGTTTGGACGGCGTGCAGACGGGCCCCTGGGGGGCCGGCTCAGCTCCCGGCGCAGAGCGCGGTTCTCCTCCTCCACTGCCCGGACCCGCAGCTCTAAGGCCTGTCGCTCGCCAGCTCCGCCCACCGGTGATGATGATTGGGCTTCCAATGGAGACAAGTGGAGGGGTTTCACTGTGGGGCAGAGACGGGGAAGAAGTGATTCAACATGAGCTACTTTAACGTTGTTAACCTATGTGTAGGCCATATGGATCATTTTATATTGATCAATAACATGATATACTAACATGATGTATCAAAAACATGATATACCAATATGATATATCAATAACATGATATACCAATATGATATATCAATAATATGATATATCAATAATATGATATACCAATATGATATATCAATAATATGATATATCAATAATATGTATCAATAACATGATATACCAATATGATATATCAATAACATGATATACTAACATGATGTATCAATATTATGATATATCAATATGATATATCAATAATATGATATACCAATATGATGTATCAATAACATGATATACCAATATGATGTATCAATAACATGATATACCAATATGATATATCAATAACATGATATACTAACATGATGTATCAATATTATGATATATCAATATGATATATCAATAATATGATATACCAATATGATGTATCAATAACATGATATACCAATATGATATATCAATAACATGATATACTAACATGATATATCAATAATATGATATACCAATATGATATATCAATAATATGATATACCAATATGATATATCAATAATATGATATACCAATATGATATATCAATAACATGATATACTAACATGATGTATCAATATTATGATATATCAATATGATATATCAATAATATGATATACCAATATGATGTATCAATAACATGATATACCAATATGATATATCAATAACATGATATACTAACATGATATATCAATAATATGATATACCAATATGATATATCAATAATATGATATACCAATATGATATATCAATAACATGATATATCATATTGGTATATCAATAACATGCTATACCAATATGATATATCAATAACATGATATATCAATATGATATATCAATAATATGATATACCAATATGATATATCAATAACATGATATACTAACATGATATATCAATAATATGATATACCAATATGATATATCAATAATATGATATACCAATATGATATATCAATAATATGATATACCAATATGATATATCAATAACATGATATACCAATATGATATATCAATAACATGATATACCAATATGATATATCAATAACATGATATATCAATATGATATATCAATAATATGATATACCAATATGATATATCAATAACATGATATACTAACATGATGTATCAATAATATGATATATCAATATGATATATCAATAATATGATATACTAACATGATATATCAATAATATGATATATCAATAACATGATGTATCAATAACATGATATACTAACATGATATATCAATAATGATACATCCATAATATGATGTATCAATATGATGTATCAATATGATATACTAACATGATGTATCAATAATATGATATATCAATAATATGATATACTAACATGATATATCAATAATATGATATACTAACATGATGTATCAATAATATGATATATCCATAATGATACATCCATAATATGATATATCAATAACATGATATACTAACATGATACATCCATAATATGATATATCAATATGATATTCCTATCATATCATATACATAAAGACTGTGTACTTTGTGATGTGTACTTTGTTTTCTGAGTTTGACCCATGTTCCGTCCTCTGACATGGAGGGGCGGGGTTTATGACCTATACTACGGCCGGCCACTAGGGGGCGATCAAGATGTTTTGTCTTTTGGGGAGCTGTCAAGGAGTCCATCTTTATATCAGTCTATGATAAACCTATAGAGCAGTGTTTTTCAATCACACCAGTGTGACGCAGTGTGCTTCTCTGCTGGCCTAAACAGAATCACAAAAAAAAAAAAAGTTTTATGTATTATAATTTATAAAAATCTTATTTTCTCATTGCACAGCTACTGTCTTCCTCAGGTGCTCTGCTTCCAGTGCAGCTTGTTTTAAGTAGAGCTTTTATCCAATCAGATTTCACCTCTGTGTCTCTAGGTAGAAGAGAGGCCCGAGGCCTGCAGACTCACAAGTGAATCCATGTGCAGTTTAAGTGAATGGGGACGATATTGTTGATTGTCATAGTGTTCAACCAATCAGATCTTTAGTTTGACATGTTGGGCGTATTCTTTGACGTGTCAGAGCCTGCTAGCTGGCCTACAAGTACGTGATTGGTCAGTGGGCTAGCCTGATATGTTGGGCGGTGACAATCCCAATATCTGCTGCCTCTGTCGAGCGGACATTTTCAGCCTCAAACGCATTAAAACGTATTCAAGAAATACAACTGGGGAGGCTCGACTGTCTTCACTGGCGTCCATGAATCCAGAAGGACTTCTAACTGGAACTAAAACGAGAAATAAGATAATGGAAAAAATATTTTTATAAATTATAATACATGTAGTGTATTTATGAAAAATGATTAAATTATAAAATAGCTATAACTTTGTGATTCTGTTTAGGTCAGCAGAGAAGGCCTTGAAGGCCCTGACGGCCCACCACTATTGGGGACCATCAGACCACCAGAGGAAAGGTAAATATGGGAATGGACACAAGTTTTGCTCTCACTTAAAACTACATCTACTACACTTTCACTGGACACGTTACACCTTCTTCCATCCCAGCAGTCAGCTGCGTTTACTGGTTGAAGTGCTAAAATCGTCATTGGATTTCTCTATTAAAGGGGAATTCCCCATAAATGACTTGAGTATGTGGGGCTTTACATTTAGGATCACAGTGTTGATGTATCTCAAGACGAAGAGTACACAGAGTACACATACTGCTCTACTCACAGTATTGATTGAAATCAATACTGTGAGTAGAGCAGGGCAGCCCATACTCTGCATTGAACCCGAGTCCAGAGCCACCTGCTCTGCTCTGTTCTGGCTGCTTCAGTGTGAATGCTGCAGACAGAAGGGATCTCTCTCCTCACTACATCTCAGAAACCTCAGCTCCCAGAGGGGTGGGGAGATCATTACAGAGTACAACAAGTTCTCCTTTCACAATGTCACTGGGGAAAAGTGACAGCCTTGAAGAACTCCACATATTACAGTATGCCAGGGACTCAATAGGCCTTATAGCTCCAATTCCATGTATTGATTAATCCCGTTGGGAAATAGAGGACCTTCTAGCATACCGTCTGTTGCTTTCACCCAACTAGGAGCGTTGGTAGTCCCCTTTGACACAGGCCGTCAGTTTAACATCCCTGTGCTGAACTAATGTATTAGTGGACGTTTGTCTTGGTTTTTGCATGTGTAAAGATTAGGGCTGCAACTAACGATTATTTTAATAATCGATTAATCTGTCGATTATTTTTACGATTAATCGATGAATCGGACAAAAACAAAAAAAAAGCATTAATTTCCAACCCTTTATTCAAAAACAGTATGCTTTATGCTTTACATCTGCCAATTATATCTTTTTTTTTTTAAATAAAGTGCACAAAAATATGTATATTTTTGTTTAAAGGGACCTGAGCTGTCAGAACAATAAATCATTTATAAAAAATAAAGAAAAATACAAATCAGAAAACTTAACAGGATTTGTTTGAACGTCAGAACTTGTTCTCTACACTACACTCACAGATGCACACACTCACAAACTCTCACACTCACAGACTCACAAACTCTCACACTCACAGACTCACAAACTCTCACACTCACAGACTCACACACTCACAAACTCTCACACTCACAGACGCACACACTCACAAACTCTCACACTCACAGACGCACACACTCAGACACACACGCACTCAAGTTCACTTGAAGCTTATTCATTAAATTATTACCATCATTGTAGTAAGTGCAAGTTAAGTTAATTTATACACCACATTTAAACACAGTTTAAGATGACCAAGTGCTATAAAAAAAATTAAAAAGTACAACACACACAAATATATTTGTCACCAATAACCGATATGGGACAAAGCACAGAATATATATACATGACAACAGATTGAAAAATGAATGGGCCAAAAAAGGCGAGTGAATAAAAGCGTGTCTTTAGTCCTGCTTTACTACTGTTATTAACGAGCTAACGCTAACTTGTCATGCTTGTCAAACTGGATAACGAGTAAACACCAGCACCAGAAGAGCTACTGGAGGGACGTTACGTCCCTGATAGCAGTCGACTCCGGGGCGGCTGATCCGCCGTACTGTCGCACTCGGTTCGGCCATGCACGCCGGATACGCCCCGCCTACGGATCGCGCACCGTCAAACAGCGTTACGGGTCTCCGGTGGTCTTTCCTCTACCTCCGCTCTGCTCTGCTCTGCGCTCAACTCAACTTTTTTTATACTCAAACATCTCCGCGACTTATTGAGTGGCGTAATAGTCGCGCGACACAACGAATCGATAATGAAATTCGTTGCCAACTCTTTTAATAATCGAATTTTATCAATTTTATCGATTCGTTGTTGCAGCCCTAGTAAAGATGCTAAATGGTATCAATTGAACAAATGTTGTGTTGGCTTGGTTTGTGCTCTAACAAAGTGTGTACATGAATCTACACATTTGAGTTTTTCTGCAGATGTATTGTCCCCTGTGGCCATAATAGAGAGAGGCAGGCAGTATGGGTCCTTTCAACCATGGAGGGCCTCTGAGCCCTCTCCACCTGAACCAAAGCACCTTCTGGACTCCATTTAGTCCAAGCTGTAATTCATTTGCAGAGTGGATTTGCTGAGTCTAATCCCACTGAACCGGCCATTTGTTTGTGCTACTCAGAGATGGCATATGGCATTTTCAGGGCAGCACCTGGTCTTTTATGCAGCCAAGCCAATTCATTTGGCTTTTAGTTATTTTTCATGAAGCTCTTCATCTACATGCAAATAACAGCCTCAGTAAAAACACATGAATGAAATCGTCCCAGTGGAGGAAAAATAAGTGTAATTTACATGTAGGACATGTTTTATCACTGACCAGGTTAATAATGCATGCTTAGCTTACATGTGTTGAACATTTTAAATTCATAAACAGTAAAACATTTCATTTAACAAATGGTCAATGGTTGTGTGGGCATGTGTTTTATGTCAGTAAAAAAGGACGATGGACAGAAGAGAGAATGCAGCTTTAACACATGAAGACCTGAAGGTTGCAGCTTGAGTTCACATCAACCACTAATCTGAGTACCAATCATTGAAAATATAAATAGGTTTACAATGGAGCTTTATTTTGAGCTAAACCCATGAATATTAATAATATAACACAGAAGTGTGCTAAACATGATGAGAAGTTCAGCCATGTCAATGGAATAAGGCTGAAAAGAGGAACAAAAGGCACAACACCATGCATCCACAGGGCTCTATCATTTCTAATGGACAACATTGTTTTCCCCTGGACCCCCCTAGAGGGTCTGAGGCTCACCCACCACAGTCCCACTGAATCCTGTGTGAAACAACGAGGGCTACGTGTCACATGTCATGATACAGGGGTCACCATCTCATATATTGCAATACTGTGATCTAATTTGAGTAAAACTGTCATAGTATAAAGAACACACCACCGTATGTAATGAGTGCACTGGTTTCCTGCAGTCAGGACAGTGGGATCTGCATTGCAATGATCAGTCATGATCACACTGTTAAATCCAAGATCACAGTCTGCCAGGAATCTATTTTTGATTCAAAATCCATACACATTTAAAAAAACATAACATTGCAATACAACAACCAGACAAGTACAAGACCAGTAAACTACTGAGAAATTCTACACAAGCCCCTGACTAGATGTACTTAGTGAACACAAAAGCTCATGTTCCTCTGCTCTTGGAGATGAAGAGCAGCTAACAGACACACTGCTACATGCTGAGTGATTCATGTCTGTTTGGAAGCCATGCTCCCAGTGCATTCACGTATGTAATCAGCTCTCACCACTGCAGTCAGGCAGATATCTGCTGGGCGGTGGCAACACATCCATCAAGTGATGGCATCTGTTCCCCTGGCAGACAGCTGGAGAGACCTCTACAAAAGTATAAAAGCCAGCCGCCATTTTGTCCAATCGCTTGGATAAGGAGGACGGAGCAAATACCACAGAGAAACCCTAACTTGCCCGAAGCCTAACCCGAGAGTGGCTTCCAACAGCCTGGCTTCATGGTGTTCTCCTGCATCGCACTACCTTCATAGTGTCCTCCTGCATCACGCAACCTTCACTTGTCAATTCATAATCTGTGACACCGTGGTCAGGTATGGTTAACCCGATCGACAAAAAAGTTTATCAAAGCGACCCATATGAGAATGAGAAAAATATCTGAACTCAAAGTCCCTTATCAGCCTATTCTGTAGCTTTCAGGCAAATATCTTTTGTGAGGAAAAAGTCACTCTGTAACATCACTTTATGGACGCGAGGGGACTGTGTTTTTGTAGACCAACAGAGTGGTTAGTCTTCTCTCGAGGAAAGAGCTGCATCACCTCAAATTCCTCTAAATCTCACAATTCAACTGCTATGCATATCTTATCAATAGAGCTAATAGTTAACCATAGGGATGTCTAATATTTGGAGCAAGTAGTTGGTAAAAAAAAAATAAAAGGTATAAAAAGACAAAGGCTACACCTGTTACTTCAATGTGTCAGACACATTTATTCAAGATCTCATAACCTCTGTTGCACATTTCATTTTGAGGTTGCAGGAACATTAATGAGGCTGCCACTACAAACTGCAGTTGCTCTGGCTGTTAAGCCAACAAAAGGTGATTACAAATCGATTTACAAAAGGACAACAAATTTATTTAATAAATGTAATAACACAAAATCCAAGCCCAACCCTTGTTACATACATACTTCAGTTGGTACCAAAATAGTATTCAGGTTCACTTCTCAGCATTGGCCTGTGATAAATAATGGTGCAATATAAGGACATGACCTCTATCATTTTTAAGTTATCAACTTATCGTACGATATAAGGACTTGACCTCTATCATTTTTAAGTTATCAACTTATCGTACGATATAAGGACATGACCTCTATCATTTTTAAGTTATCAACTTATCGTACGATATAAGGACATGACCTCTATCATTTTTAAGTTATCGTCTCATCGTACGATATAAGGACTTGACCTCGATCATTTTTACGTTAGCAACTTATCGTACGATATAAGGACTTGACCTCGATAATTTTTACCTTATCAACTTATCGTTCGATATAAGGACTTGACCTCTATCATTTTTACCTTATCAACTTATCGTTCGATATAAAGACATGACCTCTATCATTTTTACCTTATCAACTTATCGTACGATATAAGGACATGACCTCTATCATTTTTACCTTATCAACTTATCGTTCGATATAAGGACATGACCTCTATCATTTTTACCTTATCAACTTATCGTACGATATAAGGACATGACCTCTATAATTTTTAAGTTATCAACTTATCGTACGATATAAGGACATGACCTCTATCATTTTTAAGTTATCAACTTATCGTACGATATAAGGACATGACCTCTATCATTTTTACCTAATCGACTTATCGTACGATATAAGGACATGACCTCTATCATTTTTACCTAATCAACTTATCGTACGATATAAGGACATGACCTCTAGCATTTTTAAGTTATCAACTTATCGTACGATATAAGGACATGACCTCTATAATTTTTAAGTTATCAACTTATCGTACGATATAAGGACATGACCTCTATAATTTTTACCTAATCGACTTATCGTACGATATAAGGACATGACCTCTATAATTTTTACCTTATCAACTTATCGTACGATATAAGGACATGACCTCTATCATTTTTAAGTTATCAACTTATCGTACGATATAAGCACATGACCTCTAGCATTTTTAAGTTATCAACTTATCGTACGATATAAGGACTTGACCTCTATCATTTTTAAGTTATCAACTTATCGTACGATATAAGGACATGACCTCTATCATTTTTACCTAATCGACTTATCGTACGATATAAGGATATGACCTCGATCATTTTTACGTTAGCAACTTATCGTACGATATATGGACATGACCTCTATCATTTTTAAGTTATCGTCTTATTGTACGATATAAGGACTTGACCTCGATCATTTTTACGTTAGCAACTTATCGTACGATATAAGGACTTGACCTCGATCATTTTTACGTTAGCAACTTATCGTACGATATAAGGATATGACCTCGATCATTTTTACGTTAGCAACTTATCGTACGATATATGGACATGACCTCTATCATTTTTAAGTTATCGTCTTATTGTACGATATAAGGACTTGACCTCGATCATTTTTACCTAATCGACTTATCGTACGATATAAGGATATGACCTCGATCATTTTTACGTTAGCAACTTATCGTACGATATATGGACATGACCTCTATCATTTTTAAGTTATCAACTTATCGTCCGATATATGGACATGACCTCTATCATTTTTAAGTTATCGTCTCATCGTACGATATAAAGACATGACCTCGATCATTTTTAAGTTATCAACTTATCGTACGATATATGGACATGACCTCTATCATTTTTAAGTTATCAACTTATCGTAGGATATAAGGACATGACCTCTATCATTTTTAAGTTATCGTCTCATCGTACGATATAAGGACTTGACCTCGATCATTTTTACGTTAGCAACTTATCGTACGATATAAGGACTTGACCTCTATCATTTTTACCTAATCGACTTATCGTACGATATAAGGATATGACCTCGATGATTTTTACGTTAGCAACTTATCGTACGATATATGGACATGACCTCTATCATTTTTAAGTTATCAACTTATCGTACGATATATGGACATGACCTCTATCATTTTTAAGTTATCGTCTCATCGTACGATATAAAGACATGACCTCGATCATTTTTAAGTTATCAACTTATCGTAGGATATAAGGACTTGACCTCTATCATATTTACCTCATCAACTTATCGTACGATATATGGACATGACCTCTATCATTTTTAAGTTATCGTCTTATTGTACGATATAAGGACATGACCTCTATTATTTTTAAGTTATCGTCTTATCGTACGATATAAGGACTTGACCTCTATCATTTTTAAGTTATCAACTTATCGTACGATATATGGACATGACCTCTATCATTTTTAAGTTATCGTCTTATTGTACGATATATGGACATTATCTCAATCATTTGTTATTGACTTATTTTACCATATATGGACATGAGCTCAATACTTTTTGCTGCCCTCGATATTGACAGTTGTGTTTACATGAGTGTACGTTTACATAAGAGTGTCTCTAACATTCTAACCAACATGATGCCAGAATAAACAACAGGGTTTTCCCTAGCATTAAACGACTTGGGCATTTGGCAGAGAATGCACATTTAAGTTGAAAGAGACAGAGTCCATTATATTTATTGTTTTGGCTGTGTGGCTTTTTTCTTTTTACGTTTTGTTTTTTAAGGATATTTTTAGATTTTCCTCACATTCCAATGTCTGAATATCATTTAAAAAAAAAAAGTGTATTGCTATTTGAAAGGGTGTACTTGCATTATTATGCTGTTATAAAACAGTCTTAATGTTGTTTATCGTAATTTTTTCTCGGACAATATGTTGTCCAACAAAAGCCCAAACCTTGGAAGACCAACCCACAAAAGTATGTGAACATGGTGCCATAGATACTTTTAAGGCCTATAGTGTATTTCTCTATCGATAAGACCTTATTTTCTCTGCAGGTTTGCTCTATGTGGCAGTTCATTCAGACACAGCACCGAAGACCCCAGAGACTGGCCATCGCTCTCACTCCGTCAAACAGATAAACACAACCGAGAGAAGAGAAAGAGATAGAGACAGAGCAACAGAATGGGTTTAGAGCTGGAGAGAGGAGAGGAGGTGGGGAAGGGAGAGTCCGAGCCAGTGGAGGCACATTGTTCCTGTCTGACTCATTCAGGCCTCACCTACAGCTGATGCTCCCTGCAGCCAGGTCCTTTCACAACTTATCACAGTCCCAGAAACTACTCCCCACCGACAGGAGTTTACTGCCAAATCCAATAATTACTTTGCAGACTTTGGTGGCTATTGCATTATGGGAGCCTATTCACATATACATATACTCCAGTGACTGTGACCCCAAGTCAAAATTGTCAATTTAATCATAATTAATAATTGCACTACTGCAGCATTTCAATCCTGCAAGTCAAAGTCATTAAAGTAGCTCCAAGAACTCCCGGACTATATTGTCTGTAGGAAGTAATCAACTTTGGACAGGCCTCAGTAGTTCATTAATATAGCACCTCCAGGAGAAAAAAGGAGGGTATGGTGACTTTGTTACAGGATATTTCTTTCTTTAGACTGTCTGTTTGAGATTAAGGCATGGTATACAGTGAAAACTTATTCATTTTGTATTGTATTCAACAGAGATTGATCAAGGTGTTATTTCTTACACTATATGGATTAAATTAGTGGTGGTGGACAAATATTAAAGATTATTTTTGGAATCCTAACCAAATATTAGTAGTAAGTTATAAGCAACAGTTGAATAAAAACCGCTTTTTGTCATATTTGCTGTCACTATATCCTGACAGTAGTACATAAAACAGATAATCTATGAAAAGAATCTGATTCCTCTGCCTCCTTTTAGTTCTCCTAATGAAAACAACCAATCAGAGCCAAGGAGTCTCTAACGCAGCTGTCACTCACTGTGGCGTTATATACCTTCACCCCACCGGGCTCCAAGTCCACACACCAGGCACACAGTGTTTGTAAAACATGATCTGATTTGTGTTGGATGGATACTAAAAGACACAAAACATGCACACTGTGCTGCAATGAGTACCTAATGAGTGTCCGCGTTTTCACCAACGGCACAAGGATAACCTGGTCAGTTATCACCAACACAGTTAAAGAGGAAAGAAACCCCAGGTGGACAGGTGGGGGGAGCTAAGACACGCCCAGTCACATCTATTGTTGGCTTATTTTCCATAAGCATTAGTTACAATCACAGCACAAGCCTTTTCTCTTTTCTCTGTGGACTGTAAATGAAGCTAACAGCACATTACAACATCTGGTGAATCAGTGTTAGTGGCTGAATATCTGGTGAGAACAATGAGACGTGTGTGGATGAAGCATTAAGTTGTTCAGTTTTCTTATTTAAGGGCTGGCTGCTTAGCTAGCTAGCTTTCTAATTCCACCGTGATTTCATGCTACAGTTGCAGATCATAAAAAGCATTTAGCCAGATTTGACTGTTTTCAACCTACTGTTCATGATGGCCGCTACCCTTTCAATTAGCTTATGTTAATCGCTAGCATGCTGACTATTGTTATGATTCTGGTTAGGTAAGAGTGCTGTAAAAGTTCTGTTATGGTGACAAAATACAGTATAAACATGTATACAATTCTGTGAATTTAAGTTTACATGCATGGCTGGGCTCTGTGTATGTTAGCAACTAGCATTAGCGCTAGCTATGTGTCTATCTTGGTGACCAAAGCTGCTTCCATAGAAGTCACCTGGCTCCAGAACAGCCAATATGTTGAATTCAAATACGTTGCACTACAATGTCAAGATTAAGACCTGAATCCATCAACAACACTACTAAATACAGTGGTTTGGGGATTTAGTTACTCTTTAAGTGTCAAATCAAAAACAAACGCAGTTTTCAAAAGGCAAATGATTTAGTAAGTGGAAGGCAGAACATGTCTATAGCCTGTTTCATTACAAAGCACCACCAGTATGTTAGAGATCTGTGCTTACCCTGAAAGCTCCCGACTGACAGGTAAAGCCAGGTGAGTGCTGGGATGAAGAGCAGGGCGAGAGAGGCCGCCAGGAACTTCCTGCGCCCACGACACATTCCCAGCATCCTTTGGTCCGAAGCAAAGGGAAAGAGAGGTAAAGTGACCTCTATGTGGGTAGCAGCTGTTGTCCAGGCTGATTCATGGCACTAGAGGAGAGGGGAGAGAAGGAACAACTATGTTAAAGAAGATGCTGCCATTCCACATCCTGTATGGACAGCTGAGCACATGGCTTCATCCGAATACATCTGAACCACCTGCGCCAAAAGAACCATCTTGAGTAATATACTCAAGATCCTGTAGTAGCGGCCAGTGAAATGCAGACAGCCTGTCAGACACTATTGGCTCTATTAGTCGGTTTATACTGCTTTAAACTAATACAATACAAGTTGGATTCAGCGCCGTCTGCACAGTTTGCTGATGTAGGCTACGACTGAATTTACCAGAATGTGTCCTAATGTTGTCATGTAATAATAATAACTTAAGTTCAGCTGCTTTGCATGAAATCAAACCAGTTTAAACTCATACACTGGATGGACCCAGCTCTAGTTGCGGCACCATATTTGGTGCAATTAGTATAAACAAACCCAAGTTATGTAGCTAGCAAGCAAAGTACAATAATACAAATCTGTATTTATTTCACACCAATTTACTATATCCCAATCGAAAAAGACAGTAAGAGTGAGTTGTCCATATATCATGGCCTATACCAGCGGATGCAGCTCTACAGGATGTAATCAATATCAACCAAAGCGTTGCCTTGATAAAAGAACTGGTTGTCTGACCTCTGACAAATGATATAGATAGAGGATAGAAATGACCAATCAAATGGCAGAGTCACATTTTCTAGCTCATTAAATCATCCAAGCACCAAGCAGTTCAATCTTTTTCACCTGCCAGTCTGAAAAGATGAATCAGGCAGTCACATCTTAATCTGACTTTGATGACCTAAACTAATTTGTCAATTTCCAGTGCGATGCAGGGCAGAGAGTACAGCAGTCTCATTATATGATATTAGTCCAAATCCTCTTTCCGTTACAACCACATTTGTCTCATTACCCCATTGACCTCAGTCAGTTTTTAATCTCCACCAGAGACTGCCCAGGGATGAAACATAATACCTCTAGCTGACACTGTGGAGGCTGGCACATACACAAACCACAATGCCAATTATCATAGTGCCACCCAGTAGAATGCAGTAGAGGGAGCAGATTTCCAGCACTCTTAATGAACCCAGCGCTGACTGAATCTACAGTTTTTTATTGTGGCCCGGGCCATGTGAAGAGCTCAGAATGAGGCTAAAGGAGATTAAACTAGTCTCTCGAGTACGACAACCACTGCTTTGATAGGCCGACTACGAGTCATTTCAGTGGCTCCTTAGCCTTTGACCCCTGTGCGATATTGGCTCTCCACTGGTTACTGTGATTTACATTGCAAATGCTAAACTGAAGACATTCATTACTGTAGTTAAGAGAGGTGTCATGCCACTGATTGAGGGAGAAAAGGCATTATGGATGTAGCAGAAAGGAGGTTCAGGAGCTCAGACTGAAGGAAATGTTTGTTAAAACATAAGCCCGTCCACTCATTTCATTCAGCCGGAATCACAAGTGTTACACAAAGTAACACTTGTGAATTGTTATCAGATGACATGCACCATTAAAACGAATCGGAAAGATGAAATTGTACATGCTCCTCCACACCAGTTGTTGGCGTATACACCGTTCGCTGCTTTTTTAAGAAGTAGAAGCAGATAACAAAGTGGATGCTTGTTTTGGAGAGGTTGTGTGAGGAGATCGGCTGTGACCTACATTCATATAACTTTATAGGAACACAAAGACAGCCAAAGGGCGTGAACGCTAGGGTGAGTTATGCCACGGAAGCACGTGCACGTTTATGCGACCGGTACAAGTCAGCGACTGTTCGAGTCAAGTAAAAGTGGGATCCTGGCGGAAGATTCAACCAGAAAAGGTCTCGATAAATCTTCCTCTAGCAACCGTCTCAGACACTGTAGTCCACAAACTAACAAATTAAAGAGACTCCCTTCATTTGACTCTCTGGTCAAACTAAACTTGCACCATAGAACAACCCAATCCTCACTAAAACCCACAGACATTTATATTCTGAGGGAGATGAATCACATCCAATCTTTTCTAATTTTGCCCAGTACAAAAAGTAATGTGGTATCCATAGCCTGGCTTCAAATGTTCAGTCATAACTAGAGATGTCAATGGTGAGCCTTCCCTTGAGGCCCAACAATAAGCTCATAGAAAATAGAATTGTATATCCACAGCTCAATAGTAAATTGCTTCGTGTTGACACTAAAAGTGATGAGCGATGATTATGGGAGCAGAAGTTTATTGGTAGAAAGAGGCCATGGGGAAACATGCCAAGAGTCTGATAGAATTGTTGTGTGAAGGACGGCGATGCAGTGAAGATGGGAAACGCTCAAAGGTGACAGATTTACAGAGGTTAGTTTTCATTTCATCTGCAGACTTTTTCTATGGCACATCTAAAAGAGAGACTTGAAATGGACGAAGGTACCGAACACAACACAATTCAAACTCAAAACTATACTGTGCTATGCAATGAATCCTGTGCTATGCAATGAATCCTGTGCTATGCAATGAATCATGTGCTATGCAATGAATCCTGTGCTATGCAATGAATCCTGTGCTATGCAATGAATCCACAGACCTTAGTCTGCCACCTTCATTTATAGATCACGCATAAGAACACTGAAGATGAAGGCCCAGTGGTCAGTTCATGCACACGACCAAATAATCTCATCACTCCATACATGCAGACTGTTTTGGTTTATAGTAACCCGTCTCTGAGATTTGTGCCTCCTCCCTAACCCGACCTGTTAAGCGTGGAATATTAGCCTTGATAACCTGTCATGCCGATGACACACTGTGCAGTTTTGAGGATGGGTTTGCTGAAAGTTTTCAAGCCTTTCAGAATCAGATGGAATTGTTTTTGTTAGTAAAGAAATCTAAGTATTTCCAGCAAGCATGGCTCTGCTACTGCCAGCGCTCAACAGCTAATTCTGTCTGTCTAGAAAAATAGACAACACGCTCCTCCAGTTAAGTAAAACCACTCATGTGTCTTCTGTACAGTTCTGGTCCAACAGCGTCTACATTGCAGATCTTTCTTCATGTGGGGTAAGATGTAAAAGGTTATGTCAGCTTTCACTTTTTCAGAGATGTAAATTATTTTAAGTGTCATATTCCCATTTTGGCTGTGATGAAACAACTTTGAAAGAATAACAGTAAACATGTGAAAAAATAAAATAAAAAAGGATCCAGGCTGCTCAGCAATACAGTTCAGTTACAACTTAAAATGACTAATGGAATTAATCCCAATACATTGACATTATGAGGCAGCCTCCTCCCAAAACACAGAGGTCTTCATCTCTTTTTGATTCTTATTTGTTGCCAATAAACACATCCAGATTTTGAAATATTTGTTGCTTTCCTAAGTTATGTTCCCTGACATTGCAATAGTGAACATTGGTAGAATCATGTTTTGAGTAGAGTATCCCTTTTACTTTGTAACATGATATAATACCATCACCGCTGGTTGGATTTACCAATAATCTTTATAATATAGAAGATGAAATAATAAGTGGATGATGTTCATTAACATGTTAAGGAAGCTGAAGTGGGAAGATCATAAATAGCTCAAGACTAGTGTGCGAAACACAGGGGGACTCGGGGGGGTCCAAGACCCCTTCATTGACACTTCAATGTTAATTGTCTTAAATCACGAGACATTGTTTGTCACTTACAATTGTCACTACAATGTCTGTTAAAAAGCTTGCTATTGCCCAGCCGTTTTCATTATTCATACCGCTAAACATTTATTCACAAATATGACTAAATGACACGCAGCCAGAGCAACAGGACCACGATCACCACCGGGTATTTCACACACTGCTCAAGACGATCAATACTTATCACCATCTTCACAAAGCAGAGCATTTTGTTGCCATGGAGCCCAAGAAGTGGAGGCGGCCGGAGGCTTGGGTGCTCCATCTCAGAGATACTCTCTCCTGCTCACAGTCTTTTTATTTTGTCAAAATATACAGCATCTCCCTGTCACGCAGCCGTGTGACAGGGAGATGCCGTCATCATCATCCTCGTCGTCGTCGTCATCTGCAGACAAGGCCGGTGTCTTGGCAGGGATCACCAGAGGCAGCGGCGGTACGTCAGCGGCCGGGGCAGGGACCTCGGCGGCTTCTATCGAGAGCTCAAACATCGCAGCATCACAACGAGGTGTCAGAAATAAACATGGCTCTCTGCATGGTCCCTGCCGAGGCACTCGATGCATGTCGTGAAGATCCGACGGGCGACTGCATCCACGGACATTGGCCGTCAAATCACCATTCACTGATGAGAAAGACGTCGAGCAGCGTCGTGTGCTGCCTTATATACTGTATCCAGATAGACCCATCCTGTGTGCATCTATTGAACTCACTATTGATTATGTAAAGATATAGTGTAGTAAACTCTACCTGAGTGTTGTTATCAGAGCTTCTCTGTGCTGTGTGGGCATGTTAGTGCATGGGAGTGTTTCTGTTGTGCCCCACTAGCTAGCTCATGTGCGCCGCTCAGCAACTCATCCATCGCCATGTTGAGAGCCGTGTGGAGGCCATAGATATGTCCTGAATTTCATATTAAGCACCTTTAAAAATGCGATGAGACCGCAACACAACTTCACCAAGTGGTTTGCAAAGAACAAAGAGGACTCAACACTGACTTTTAAAATCGCTATAAGAAAGAACAACAACAATGATAAGATACTTTTAAACCTTTGTAGGAGCTTTCTTCTCAAACATATGCACTACTTTACTCTGACAATGCAATTGTCATACGTTTTCATCAAGTCATCAAAATCTCACTCCAGCCAGGTAACCAAAGTTGGCAACCTTGTATTAGACATTCAAATGAAATAAGTACCACTAGTATTCTTGATCTCCTCTGTCAGACAACATCAGGCAATCCAATCCCTGTCCAACAACACAATGTACCACAATATCAAAAACAGCTGAACCTCGGAGTGTCTCGAGACTAAATAGAACATCACAAGCTTTGTACATTTTATTGCAGTACTTTTATAGCAGGGCCAAGCAGGTAGTTTGGATTTATTTGGTGACATTTTAAGATCTCTGCCTCTGAGACTTCTGCCATCAAACCTATACAATGGGGGTGAATGGATTTTTGTTTGTGAAGCTCACAGCGTGACATGATCGTTGAAAGATAGAAGCCATTTTTTTGTATTTATACAAAGGCCTCTTCTTTTCATGCTGGATGCCAAAAACAATCCATTTAATAACCGACTTCAGACCCTCAGAGCTGCAGACTTGGGAATTAAGTCAGACTTAGGACACAAACTGAGAGATTGAGGGTCAATATCCTGTCTTCCTTGACACCTGCATTACAATTCTAGGTGGCCTTAAAACTGAGACCTGAACCTGGGCCATAACTATCTTTAAAACCTGATCAGATTGAACCCATCCGCCAAGTTTGAGACCTAACGCTCTATTTTAGCTTTACAGACACAGCCACCGTGAATTCCCCCTCCCTCTGTGAGGAGGCCCAGACCTATCCATGGCAGATCCTAGCTGGTATCTTAACCTTGTCCTTGGCTCCAAGGAGATCCTCCGAGGTGACCTAATCACAGCCTGTGCTTCATGCGCGGAGGTGTTGGCGGCGCCTGGTCCTGTTAACCTCAACTATAGGCACGCGTGACCATTTTAGACATGACCATCACAAAACGTTGACTGATAGAAGCACTATTAACAGATCTGAGGATTTTACAAAGAAGGCCAATTTAGAAACACAAGGTCTTAAAAATCTAATTTGAGTATATATTTTGCCACCCAAATCAAATAGTTTACAGGATATTCAACCTCTTTTTCTTTAAATGCATATAATACTGGACCTTTTTCTTAAAGGTAGTCCTAAAGTAGTCCATGAATATGAGATATGAGTTTACAGTTAATTACAATCAATCCTCTGCATTGAGGAGGTAGGTTTTTGGCATTTTACCGGTTGCACTCGTTTTCTTGCGTCTTCACAATATATTTAGTTTTTCCCCCTCTGGTTTTTCGGAGAATACTGCAACGAATGGCGCATTGAGCATTATGTGTGCGTTCTGAGCTTGCAAGAGTATAAACAAAGCGTTATGCCCCTGTGGCGCCATCCGGCTCCCCAGGTCCCCCCAGGTGGCACCTTGCATGGAAGTCTCTGAACGCGTGAACGGGGAAACGTCGGCGCGTTCGGTGAAATGTAAAAACGTTCTGTTTTATGAAATGTGTTTTGTGAAATGTCCTTTTTCTTATTACAGCCTCCAACTGTGCCGTTATATTAAAACATGAGGGAAATGAGTTGCCCCTCAGCTGGTACCGTGTTTAATACCCGCCAGCCCCCATTCAAATCAACGCTAACATGCATGTTAGATGTAATAAGCCCACGCAGAGCACCAGGGGACATGAACCGTGGCCAGTGTTCAGGGTTAGCCATGTTAACTGGCTGTAGCTGTCTCCATTACCCTTCTGTCCAAATTCAAAATGATCTCATTTGTTTATCCACCATGTGGCCTGCTTACTCTAGGGCCCAGGTGTGTGCCTTACAGGCCCCACTTCACACATTTGCATTCAAACTACATTGCTTTTAATCACATTCATCACCACTCATTGCTATTAAAATGTCTTTATCAGTTAAATCCAGCAGACAACACTGAACCACCCGGGAGTCTACTTAATGTGTCCATTTGTCTCCTTAAACATAACATGATGACATCATTTCCCTTGGTACTGAGCAGTCTCACTACGAGAGACCATCACACAGAAGACCGGACAAACAACCGACTCAAGGCAAATGAGTGATTTCATATATTTGTAGTAGAGGTAGGGACACATAAGAATCTCCATTCGTATCCTGTATGATTCAGAATCATACAGGATAACAGACACAAAGTTTAGATCACAACTGTGTAGCAGAGAGGCAGAACTAACCGTTAACGTTCACCGTTTTAAATAAAAGTCACATACACACATTTTCTTGTTCGGTCCGAAAAAAAATGGTATTCTTGATTTAATGGATAGAAACACGGGGACTATTTTCAGGCTCCAATGAAATGCTAAATTAGTTTTGGCTTCTGAATTTAAACATTAAACCAAGAATCTGAATCAAAAGATTCCCACCACACATTTTTTGTTTGAGTAGAAATGAAATATATGAAATAATGAATACGGTCACCCTCACATAGGTGTCCATTCAGTAAATGTTCCATAATGGCTCATGAAGACGTGATGGGAGCGAGAGGACAGAGGCACTGCTGGTGAACAGCTGGGAGATCAAACCTAATGACATCCTGTAGGGCTGTAGAGGATTCTACTTATTAGCAGAGGAGCCTTCTGCATGCTGCCTGCTGAATCTTCAGCCTCCTATTTTTCAGCTGCATCATTGTACTCAGAGAAACACAGCAAAACAGGCTACAGCCAATCACAAGCCCAGTCTCGTGCCATGATCCTGACCTAAGTGTACAGGACAGAAGGCTGATGGAAGAGGACAGAGCAGCGAGGCATGTGGCCTGTTTCTGCTTAGTGACGAACACTAGTGAAGTCAACTTCCTCTACCGAAGTCCAGCGTGAGCAACACTGTGGCTGACCACAAATAAGGCTCATGGGGTCACTCGAATCGGACCAGGACGCACTGAAATGTGATTATACCAGATTAGAGTTCACACGTGGGCTGTAGTAGACTCTAGTGTGTTCTCAGGGCTCTCACAGGCTGCATCACTGATGCACTTGAAAAAAAGACTTGTATGCATATGGAAGTATATGTAAAGTTTTGCTGGATATGTTCAGAATATTTATTGTTTGAGAAGAAAATAGTTTTTAGAGACTGATTTGAGCAGAACAAAGAGGAGTCTGACTGACTGTCTAGACTGTGCAATGTTAAGCCCAAACAGGACTACTAACATGGGTACAGTACTCACTTACCCAACATTACACTACTCAACTTTCTGACCGACTAATGCGGTTTTAATCGACGTTCAGGCTCGGTCTTGATGTTCCCCGGAAATTCAAGATGGCTATAATAATAATAATAAAACATTGTATTTATAGAGCTCTTTTCAGAATACTCAGACACTTTACATTCATCAACACTATCCTCTGCTAAACAAAACCAATTGGTAAGTAACGTAGCAAAACTCCCAATTCATTTACGAAAAACAGAGAGAACCCAGATTATCAGATAAATATGTGTCTTGCGTTCTTTAAATTGCATTCTAACAATCGTGGACTTGGATGACCGCGACCAAAGCTGTATGTGAGGGCAGTTTAGCGTGATTTTGTTAGCTTGAATAAAAGTAATGTAACGCTAACGTTATGCCAGTAGCTATAACCCGTTAACAATCCGTGTGCTGCTGCTTATAACAAGCGCTCTGGGTTGGTGAGTGAAGTTCATGAGACTTCAGTTATCTTTTGTCAGGCGTAGGCACAATAAGGCTAAAGTTAGCTTAACTGAATTAGCTGGCGAACGTGGCTGACGATCGCTCGCCTCGTATTCGTAGGAGAAAAGTGAGCTTCAAAGAAATGTCGTTGAGATGTCTTCTGAAATACTCTTTGTGGTTTTACGTTTCATTGTATGAGCCATGTACCCAAGGGTTCCCCCAGCCCTACAATTGCAGAGACTAGTTGCATCATTAGAATTGGCTACTGCCTTTTATTCATTTAAGGAACATTGTTTCACCGTGGTCATGAAACAACAAGTTTTTGATGTGTTGCATTCAAAAGTGTGTCACACATCTACAACTAGCTGCCAGTTAAAATAGGTACACCAAGCCAGAACGTAGTGTAGTCCAAAACAGTCCTGTAATACTAATAACATTATAATGGTTAATAAGGTTATACTGTTATCTCTGTCAGAGAGGTGTTGATTCCACTGCAATAAGAACTTTGACTGATAGATATTATTTCATTTTGTCCACCTCATTGATGAGGTCATCTATTGATGAGTACAGACACCTTTCTGTAGAATACAAAGTTGTTGTTTTATTGTCATTGTACAACAGTGTTGCACAACGACATGCAGATTGCAGTTTCAATACTGTTCAACAGCACCACAAACTAGAAGCTCCACAATGACCATGAAGTCGAATCAACACCTCTTTGAAATAACAACTGAAAATGACTATTATCTATTACTATTACAATAACTTATTTTATTATCATTATTATTCTACTATGTTCACTACTGCTGTTATTATCTATTACTATTACAATAACTTATTTTATTATCATTATTATTCTACTATGTTCACTACTGCTGTTATTATTAGTAGTCGTAATGTTTCCATCATTATTCTGCTCACTACTCTCATCATATTGTTGTAACTCTGTTATGTTGTTCGTTCTGATCACACTTCATCCTGATAGAGGATCCTCCTCTGATGCTCTCTCTAAGGTTTCTTCCTGTTCCGATGTGAGGGTCAAAGGTCAGAGGATGTTGCATGTGTACAGATTGTAAAGCCCTCTGAGGCAAATTTGTGATTTTGGGCTGTAAAAAATAAATTGAACAATGATAACCTTCATGAATATAGAATGTATTGCATATCGCATATTAGTTTCAGCTAGTACCTAATATACTGGCAACCAGGTGTATTTTTGGAGCAAATATAACGGAATCACTCACAACATTAAACCTTGCCCTTATTGCATCAGTGCACTGTGGTTTTACGTGTTCATTGGTTGTGTACACATGTAGGACTATAGAGTGTCAGCTGAATCAGCAGAAAGCAGCTATTGTATTGGTGTTCCACATAAATAGTAAAACATTATATTTAAAAAAAGAATCTGCATTTGATTGTGACTTCTTGCTGGATAGAATTTAAAATAGTTTGTTAAATCACTTCTTGCAGGAGCGTCTTTGAGTGAGGCTATCACCCTCTCTCACTACAACGTGAAGCACATAACCTGCACTCAGATATCCCTGTAAGGAGTCGGCTACTTGTCCAACACATTTTAGTTTAAAAACATAATTCTCCTATGCTTAGGTGGAGAGTCAATTTAGGCCCAGCGCGTGGTAATCCCAAACCAGCCTGTGTTAAAGAAAATAGAAAGATCTCAATACATTTGTGAAGTTAGTGTGGGGTTGAACCCCTGCATTGTGTTCCAAATCCCTTAGATCTTTATGTTGAGGGTCAGAGGAAGCTTCCATTTGTGTAACTTTGACTTTAGATCATTGCAGCTGGATGGATGAATAGTCTTTAGAACTACTAGACTCTTTGGTGCCTGATGGGCTGGAAAAATATTTGTATAATGATTATTATTCTTTATTCTAGGAACGATGATAAATAAAATGCACTCTGGCCTTTCGTGCCCTCCCAGTGTGTCTGAGCGAGGAAGACTGCATTCTTCAAGACCTGCAATGTAAGTTCTCAGTGCAGTAACAGAAATGTCAATATCAATCACTACAATGTTAACATAAGATATTGTACGGGAAACTTGAATATGTCCTCCAACATTTTACAGATTCAAATAGATTAAGATAGAATAGTCGTGTGGAGGTTCACTGTTGATGTTTTGTCCCACATGCAATTACTGGGAGGCAGTGGTGGGCCGTCAGTGTGATCTTTCATAATTACACTACATGTATTCTAATTATTTGTTATATGTTGGGCGTATTCTTTGACGTGCCATAGCCTTCTAGCTGGCCTAGCCAAGTACGTCAGCATTAACGTGCAGCGTGATTGGTCAGTGGGCTAGCGTGACTGTTGTGATGCTGAAGCAGCTAGCAGAAGTTAGTAGTGAGAGTTCAAGTTGAAAGATATGTAAGAAGTTATGACATTGACATGACATTTTTAGCATTTAGCTTGATGTAGCGTTGGTTTTTTTAACACTCAATGGCTGAAGGAGAAGAAACGGATTTCTGGAGGACATTTCAAGAAAAGCTGGACATCAGCCCTGACCCAGCCAGGAAAAGGATTTGTGCGCCACTTTCAGTCCAGCAACTACGAACAGTATTCCTGGCTGACAGCGTTGCATATTTTATGGCTGGGAAAGAGTTTTATTTGCGACTGAGTGTCTTGGTGTTTGGAGCTGTTTGGAGCTACTCTGGATTTGCTAACCTGAGGTGGCTAACCAAGGCAGCAAGACACCATCGCACGACAGGACACTTACAAGCTACGGTGCTTTTGAAAACTTTTTCAACCCGAGTGGATCTATAACTCAACGAACACGTTCGCAGGAGGACCTCTGGCTGGAACTGAACCGCACTGATGTTCTGTACAACCGCGGTATTAAACTCTTTAGTAACAAAGAAAGGAGGATGGACTTTGTCTTTAAGTGAACAGCAGCTCTGGTAAGTGAACTGCTTTGTTTTACATCTGCAGTAGCGTTACTACTGTGTTCATGTGTCTATGGTGTCGTTTTGATGATATGGTTAATATTGTTCCCTCTGATGTAGGGCTGCAACTAACGATTATTTTAATAATCGATTAATCTGTCGATTATTTTTTCGATTAATCGATGAATCGGATAAAAAAAGGCGAGTGAATAAAAACGTGTCTTTAGTCTTGCAGACTATACCACCCCTGCTTTACTACTGTTATTAACGAGCTAACGCTAACTTGTCATCGCTGCGGACACCGGGCGGATCCGCACATCGAACGCGCCTCGTTCCTCACTTCAAAACGGAACAGAAGTAGGATTCTGTAGTGACTTACCCTGCTGTTGAACTCCCTTCCTCCTCATCAAGGGCTCCAACATGTTTACGTTTTAGGTGCTGAATCATCACCGTGGTGCTCCCGTGCCATGTCGCTTTTGCATATCTTGCAATTAACACACTTTTTCGATTTATTTAGTGTGAAATGCTCCGCACCTTGGATGACTTAGGTCGTACTGATTTCTCTGCCTCCGCCATGTGTTTCAGAACAACGTTACGGTCTCTCCGGTGGTCTTTCCTCTACCTCCGATCCGCTCTTTTTTTTTTTTTTTATACTCAAACATCTCCGCGACTTATTGAGTGGCGTAATAGTCGCGCGACACAACGAATCGATAATGAAATTCGTTGCCAACTCTTTTAATAATCGAATTTTATCGATTTTATCGATTCGTTGTTGCAGCCCTACTCTGATGTGAATCATATTTGAATGGCTCGTGCTCTTCAGTGTGTGGATGAATATGTGTTTTAGCGCTGCAGTGTTGCTGGATTGATTTGTTGCTTTGTTGTCATATAAATATATGTGACTGGTTCTTGTGAGTTTGTTCTTGTCATTGTGTTGATTACATTGATTTTCGACTATATGCATTGTCCGTTAATGACGAAGCATCCCGTCATGCACGTATTCATGTATCTGCACTTAGGCTCGGGGGTGCGCTGCGTTATTTTCGACTTTTACTGGCTAAAGACTCTGTCAATCAACACCAGGCTTCTACTACCACATTCCTAAGACTCTGACGTGTCTAAAAGGTGTAATTTTCTAAAATTGACCAATCATAGGCTGGCTGAGCCAATACACACATGAAGACTGCAGCTCAGACGAGAATCATCCATGGTTTACAGCCTTAGAGAGGATTCTGGCTCTCAAAATGATGCCAAACTGCTGTATTAGGATAGATTGAACACTATTAGTGATAAAACAAGTGAAATATATAGTTGTATAGTATATAAAATTAGAATAGAACAGCTGCAACAGCTGGTTCCAAAATGAGAATTTGGCTTGACCTCGCGTGACCTCTCTGTACTGAAACCTCTATAACTTTGGCCTGCTTCACTTTCTCAAAGCCACATTTTTTTTTGAGACGACTGACATGTGCTATGATTTGGGAGAGTTGTTAGGCTTTCAGCTGCATTATTTCAAATAAATAATATCAATAAAAGTGCTTTTTTTCAGGCGAACCTGAAACTTTTCAATTTGTGTGCCATCTTCATTTGCTCTTAACCAGTAACATATACACTGATATTAACACATCTGAACAAATCTCACAAGTGTTATCTGTATTATAACATCACAATTATTAAAATAGACCTTGTAGTTACAGAATTACAGTCTTTTTAGTATGGGTATGCCATTTTCGAGCAGAGGCCTAAAAATAGGGCTCGTGCTTTTAATGCCGCCACAGATCCCCTGAGAGTCAGCCTCCACGCTCATTAAGGAAGCCGGACAGACACAATACTGACGCACGAAGTCTCCAGGGACACATGGAGACATCGACTGTCTTCTTATTGACTCATAGGTGGAGGAGTCTGTATCTAAATGCTGAATTCTCTGAGACGAGGTGAAGTTGCTCAACATGCATCCAACACACGCATGTTATTAACATCAAGTACCAGATCAGAGCTTGCTTTCTTTGACGCGTTGCTTGAAATGTTGTGACTCTGGTGTACAAACTGAGAATGAAGTCGAAGGCCTTCAAAGTGGAATGTCACCAATGCTGTTTCTTAGTTCCTAAAAACATTTGAGTTATTCCATCTGACAGCAGCAATAGATGGCTTTAATTGTTGTTCAAAGAATACACATGTTTGATGTCAGCGATAGTGCTGCAGTTAAATGTTTCATTCTGCCTCAATACAGACGAGAACATCGACGCACACACTGATCAGTGATGCTCTGCTCGTCTCATTTATAATCTTTGGATTTAAAATGGTCAGATCAAACAATCTCAAGACATCACCTTGAGCTCGAGGACATTGTGGTGGTATTGTCACTATTTCCTGACATGTCATAGGCCAAAATGATTAATCAATGAACTGACAAAATATCATCAATAACGACAGTAACCATTGGTAGCAGCCCTACTCTGGGACCTTGCGGTTTATATCATTTTTTGTGACATTTTGAGGCTAAAGGCTTAATTGAATAATTCATGACTGGTCATCATTAGTTGCTGCCCTTTGATGGAGTTTGTAACGCTCAAGTGTGTCTTTCTGCCTCAGTTGTAAGACCAGTCCACTCCGGGTCAGGGACCACTGGGTCTTAGACCAACCCAACCAAGACGGACACATTGCAACTGCCCAGTGAAAATCATACTTCATCTTGAAATGTTGTGATTTCCATTAAATGTTCCTTTCTGGTCTGAGAAATGTGTCTTCCTCATGCCTTACATGGAGTATTGTACAACCCATTGGACAGTATGAATACATATCAGGTCACAAAGCTGAAGCAGGGCTCCTCTTTGCTCATAGGAAGTGGACGTTCTGAGATACACGCTTCATTGGGACAGCAGTGAAATACAAAACCAGTTCACTCAAAAGAAAAGCAATGGTCATTTTTCCTCTGTGTAGTTGAAATCAAGTGATTTTCATACTGGAGTGGTCCAGGCACAAATAATGTGTGGTCAAGAGGAAAACATAAAGAAACCATTTTATATGAATGTAGTTTGATATAGCTTACTGCTCAGGGTGTATACATAGATCTTAACGTGACATTAAAGCGGGGTTAGCTTAACATTCCCGCTGTTCACCGTTTCTGTGCGCAACTGTTGCCTCCGACTCGCTCCGTGGACGGCTGTCGATGCGCCCGCGAGCTCAGGAACAGCACGCGCAAGGACCAGACAGGGACACACATTAGCATACTTATAAAAGACAAAGGAGGACGAGTTTTGCGTCGTCTTTCCAGATTTTTAGAAGACAACGAGTCGCACAGCTTCTAAACCCATGTGCTGCCCCCCCCCTCCCCTCCTACATGTGGGGTTTGGGGGGATTAAAGGACCGCTTTGCCCGGGTTGAGCCTGACGTTACTGCTGTAACTCGAGACGTAAAGAAACCAACAGAGACGCTTTCATCGGAATTCAAACACACGGACTCTTAAAGGTTATAATAACAAGTGAAAATCACACATTTCGTGCTCAAAATGTCGCGGTTTAAAGCCGAATGAGGGTCTGCTGGTCACACGTGAATAACTGCGGATTTCACTCACCTGATGCAGAGGCTTCAAACTGCTGCTGTTAGAATGCCTTCAGTGAATACTGCCTTCAGTGAATACTGCCTTCAGTGAATACTGCCTTCAGTGAATACTGCCTTCAGTGAATACTGCCTTCAGTGAATACTGCCTTCAGTGAATACTGCCTTCAGTGAATACTGCCTTCATTGAATACTGCCTTCAGTGAATACTGCCTTCAGTGAATACTGCCTTCATTGAATACTGCCTTCAGTGAATACTGCCTTCAGTGAATACTGCCTTCAGTGAATACTGCCTTCAGTGAATACTGCCTTCAGTGAATACTGCCTTCAGTGAATACTGCCTTCAGTGAATACTGTCTTCAGTGAATACTGCCTTCAGTGAATACTGCCTTCAGTGAATACTGTCTTCAGTGAATACTGCCTTCAGTGAATACTGCCTTCAGTGAATACTGCCTTCAGTGAATACTGCCTTCAGTGAATACTGCCTTCAGTGAATACTGCCTTCAGTGAATACTGTCTTCAGTGAATACTGCCTTCAGTGAATACTGCCTTCAGTGAATACTGCCTTCAGTGAATACTGCCTTCAGTGAATACTGCCTTCAGTGAATACTGCCTTCAGTGAATACTGCCTTCAGTGAATACTGCCTTCAGTGAATACTGCCTTCAGTGAATACTGCCTTCATTGAATACTGCCTTCATTGAATACTGCCCGGTAATAAAGACAAACAGAGACGTCTATCGCAGTCAGATCAGGTCTGCTGGCGCTGAATGAGACGGTGGTCCGCCGCGGACTTGTTCCATGTAGTTGGATCTTTATCGGGGTGTTTATCCTCAGCTTTAACATCGGAGTCCTTATCTTTCCTTCACAGATCTCAGACACATTGGTGGTGTCTGCTTCGCTCTCCTCGCGATCCCATTAACAGCAGCGGGTCTGGATTACTGTAACCTGCGGCAGGCAGCGACACACTGTCGGGGAGGAGAAACGGAACGAGGCGGCCTCGACAGCAGGAGCACGGAGACCCGGTCGGGGCTCTGCTGAAGCTCAGTTAGCTCAAATTCCTTCTCGGTGTCTAGTCAAATATATATCCCTTCCACGGAGGTAGTCCAGCATCGTCCTGCTTGTGTCTGAGTTTTCGGCCTCAACACAGCAGCTTTCTTCCTGACAAGCATCCATCGTCCAATCACAGCGCTGCATTCAGAGAGGGGCCGGAGAACAACACGGACTGGATCACTACGGACTGGAGTCTGGACCACTACGGACTGGAGTCTGGACTTCACCAGGACTGGAGTCTGGACCACTACGGACTGGAGTCTGGACCACTACGGACTGGAGTCTGGACTTCACCAGGACTGGAGTCTGGACCACTACGGACTGGAGTCTGGACCACTACGGACTGGAGTCTGGACTTCACCAGGACTGGAGTCTGGACCACTACGGACTGGAGTCTGGACCACTACGGACTGGAGTCTGGACTTCACCAGGACTGGAGTCTGGACCACTACGGACTGGAGTCTGGACCACTACGGACTGGAGTCTGGACTTCACCAGGACTGCTCCAAATAGAAATACACACGTGGACATCATTGTTGGTACCCTTCCGTTAAAGAAAGAAAAACCCACAATGGTCACTGAAATAACTTGAAACTGATTAATAAAGTATTAATAAATACAAATGTACTGAAAATGAACTAATGAAAATCAGACATTGCTTTTGAATTGTGGTTCAACAGAATAATTAAAAAACTAATGAAAATGGCCTGGACAAAAATGATGGTACCCGTAACTTAATATTTTGTTGCACAACCTTTTGAGGCAATCACTGCAATCGAGCAATTTCTGTAACTCTCAAGCTGTAGCTGTGTTTTGGGTCAGTATCCTGTTGGAGGACCCGTGACCTGCGACTGAGACCAAGTTTCTGACACTGGGCAGCACATTTCGCTCCAGAAGGCCTTGGTAGTCTTGAGACTTGCCAAAAAGCTCCAGTTTTGAAACTGGAATTTGCCAAAATGCATATTGACAAGCCACAAAGCTTCAGGGAGAATGTCCTTTGGACAGATGAGACAAAACTGGAGCTTTTTGGCTCATCAGCTCTATGTTCACAGACACGGAGCATATCAAAAAAGAACACTGTACCTACTGTGAAACATGGAGGAGGCTCGGTTATGTTCTGGGGCTGCTTTGCTGCATCTGGCACAGGGTGTCTTGAATCTGTGCAGGGTACAATGAAATCTCAAGACTACCAAGGCATTCTGGAGCGAAATGTGCTGCCCAGTGTCAGAAAGCTTGGTCTCAGTCGCAGGTCACGGGTCCTCCAACAGGATAATGAGCCAAAACACAGCTAAACATTGGACTATTGTGAAGTGGCCTTCTGTGAGCCCTGATCTAAATCCTATTGAACATCTGTGCAAGGAGCTGAAACATGCAGTCTGGAGAAGGCCCCCTTCAAACCTGAGACCGCTGGAGCAGTTTGCTCACGAGGAGTGGGCCACACTACCTGTCGACAGGTGCAGAAGTCTCATTGAGTTACAGACATCACTTGATTGCAGTGATTGCCTCAAAAGGTTGTGCAACTAAATATTAAGTTAAGGGTACCATATTTTTCTTTATTATTCAGTTGAATCACAATTCAAAAGCAATGTCTGATTTTCATTAGTTAATTTTCAGGACATTTTAATTTATTAATACTTTTGTCAGTTTCAAGTTATTTCAGTGACCATTGTGGGTTTTTCTGTCTTTAACGGAAGGGTACCAACAATGTTGACCATGTGTGTAGATAAGGAGTTGGACGGACATTCTCATTAAAATCAAGTGCACATGGGACAAGTTTGCCTCCTTTTTGCCAAAAACCTCCGTAGCTTTATTCAACAAACCTACTTAGTTAGGTTTAAAAATGATCATGATTCGGGTTAAAATTAACTCTTTTCTGGCAAAAAGACCTGAAGGAAAACTTCTCCCATGTTCAAATCAACGTAGCAGGATGGTCAGAGTCGTGGACATTTTGATATGTACCTTTGCCATTGCGACCATTGTAGCGGGCTAACTTGCATATAAACTAAATCAGCTTACGGCAAGTAGCACACTCACTGAGATGAGGTTTTAACGACTAAAGCGAGCATTACGAAACGCAGAGAGCCAGAGGTAATGAGAAAATGTAAGAACTTAATGCTTCATCTACACACTCTTGTCACAGCGCAGGAAAGCACATTCCTATCGCCAGCTGAGGGACAACTTTGTTCCTAATGCCTAATATCAACTAAAGTAAACTGAAAACGTCTTCACCAATTTAATGATGCGCCACATTTAGAAAAGACCTTCACCAATTTCATGACATGAGTATGTAAAAAGCATCTTTACAAATTTGACGACACACGCCACGTTTAGAAAACAGAAATTAAATCAACAGCACCGGCAACATTTAGAAAACGTCTTCACCAATATGACGACATAAGCCACATTTAGAAAGCATGTTAAATAATTCAATAACTTGCAAAGCATTTAGTAAACATCTTTAGTAATTTCAAGACACGCGGCACATTTAGAACAAATCTTTACCAATATCATAACATGAGTCGCATGTAAACAGCATCTTCACCAATTTGACACCACGCCCCACATTTATAAACATCTTTGAATACAACAAGTTAAGAAGAGGCAGGCAACTCAAAGTAACTATGGACTCAAAGACCTGTCTCCAAAAGAAATCAGGACGTAAAGAACTATTTCCAGTTCGAAAACACATCAGAAAGAAGGCAAAAAGCAATAATATCAGTGGACAAATTATACATAAATGGACAGTTGTACCAAGATAAGGATGTAACCCCCTGGCTCTTCTAGACCCCCCACATCCCCTCTCTCTTCCTTTGCATTTCAAAAGGCTTCAGTTTTGACTATGGGCCACCCAGTATGAAATCATACTTACAGCACCTGACCTCACTATCCGCCGATGCAGCACGATGAACCCTGCAACCAGGCTGGTGCTGCCAGTGGATGGGACCCCTCATGACTGTGTCCAAGCAACAGACACCTTCAGCACGTGATGATTTGTACAACCAGCCAATCATCGCAGATCTCACCTTGTTTGTGGATGGCTCATGCTTTAAAGATGAGACAGGTAACCACGAGGGTTATAATGTTGTGCAATTGCATAGAGATAACACCTTCTCAGAAGTACAAGCTACTAAGGTAGCTCAACCATGTTAAGCACAGCTTGCTGAAATCAAAGCCTTAATGGCTGCATGTAAATTGGCACAGGGAAAGCACCTTAATGTGTATACAGATTCAGCATATGCATATGATGTTTTGTCATGTGCATGGAAACACAGGGCTTCCTCAGAGCAGACAGCACCCCTGTAACTCATGGGCAAGCTTTCGCTGTGGCTCAGAGGTTAGAGCGGGTCGGGTTCGATCCCCGGCTACTCTTGTCCATGTAGATGTGTCCTTGGGCAAGACACTTAACCCCAAATTGCTCCTGAAGGCTGTGATTGGGTGTAAAGGATAGTTAGTTCTGATGGGCAGGTGGCACCTTGCATGATAGCCCCTGCCATAAGTGTATGAATGTGTGAATGAAACGTACTGTTAATGCTCTTTGAGTGGTCGCTATACAAGTACAAGCCCATTTACCATTTACACAGACATGCACACATACGACCCCCATAGCAGTGGTGGGCCAGCTAACCCTTCTCTGCTGGCCTAAACAGAATCACAAAGTTATAGCTATTTTATAATTTCATATTTTTTCACAAATACACTAAATGTATTATAATTATTTTTCCCATTATCTTATTTTCTCATTGCACAGCTACTGTCTTCCTCTGTTGCTCTGCTTCCAGTGCAGCTTGTTTTAAGGAGAGCTTTTATCCAATCAGATTCAGCCCCTATGTCTCTATGTAAGAGAGGCCCGATGTCCTCTAGGTAGACTTTGTAGTTTAAGTGAATGGGGACAATTTTGTTGATTGTCATAGTCTTCAACCAATCAGATCTTTAGTTTGACATGTTGGGCGTATTCTTTGACGTGCCAGTGGTACCGAGGTAGCCTCCTAAGTACGTCTGCATTAACGTGCGCCGTGATTGGTCAGTGGGCCAGCGTGACTTTTGTCAAACAGAAAGCTAGCTAGCAGATCTTAGTATTTAGTAAGAGTTCAGGTTGAAACATAAGAGAAGTTATGACATTTTTAGCGTTTTGCTTGGTGTAGATTCTTTTTTTATTTTACCTAGCTTTGATTTTTTAACACTCAATGGCTGAAGGAGGAGAAATGGATTCAGGAGTTACAGACTTTGTTAACAAAGAAAGGAGGATGGACTTTGTCTTTAAGTGAAGGCAGCTGTGGTAAGTCAACTATTTTTGTTTTTTTACATCTGCAGTAGCATTTCTACTGTGTTCATTTGTCTATCGTGTCGTTTTTATGAATAATATGAATGGCTCGTGCTCTAGCGCTGCAGTGTTGCTGGGTTGATTTGTCATGCTTGACATTTTATGTTGTCATATAAATATATGTGACTGGTTCTTGTCATTGTGTTAATTACATTGATTCTGACTTGTCCGTTAATGACGAAGCATCCCGTCATCGCGGGGTTATTTCAGACATTTGATTCTGTTTGAATCAGTAGGGAACAGCTAACTGCTGTTGTTTCCCTGCTAAGCTAGTTAGCTTAGCCTCCCTGAACACATGTGGGGCCTCAGCTGTTTTTTGTTATTGTTCTGGGTTCAAAAGGTCACACATCCCGTTGCCTGTTACGTGAGCGCAGTCCACCGAAAACATTATATTTCCCACAATTTAAGCTTCTGCATTTTCCAAATGCACTAGTATTATTCAAACGTGTTGTTCGGTTGGTAAACCTCGTACTGAACGGTTTAATACGAATACGTGATGTTACATCCCTAGAAACAAATAACCGTAGCTCAGTAGGACAGCACAGAAGGCCCTGGTATAAAATGCACGGCCCGCCACTGCCCCATAGTAAGTCTATATATACCACCACTCCCTTCTCTCTATCGATAACTATCAATATTCATTATTATACTCAATGACAAATGTGACACAAATTTTGTTAAGCTTTTCTTTCTTTTTTTACTGACTTACTTTGTTGCTTGTGTTTTTGTGCCTATACTTTGTCTGTTCTGTGTCTGCAGGTCCTGCTGTGCCATACACACACACCTTTTAATATGTATACATTATTTTTCAGCCTATAATAACCAGATCAACATGTCATCCATCAAATTTTTAACATGAAATATCCGTGGAATTTATTCTCAGGCAAGAAAAATAAAACAGGTTTTGAATTATCTGGCCAAACTGCAAGCAGATATAGGTCTGATACAAGAAACACACCTATGGTAGTGGACAAGGTCTTTGCTCAGCGGCAGGGGAGAGATGTGTAGGAGTGGTTCAGGAGAACAGTGTCAGGGTGAGTTTAATTGGCACAGCTGTTACGTGTAAAGCAGTAGCAGACTGGAGCTCTAGTGGCTGATTGACGCACAGACAAGGACAGAGAGACGGGGACGCAAGCCCGTCAGTGATTTTCGTTAGGTGTACGCTCGACTGCTTGCGCTCAGAGGAGCCGGGTAACGTAGGAGAGCACACAACATTTTGCATTGGTGTTGATTCAATCGTTGATTCATGTCTGAAGCAATGTGTGAAGCAATCAATAAAATACATTTGTTTGAATGTTACTTGTTTAAGGCTTTGTTTGTGCTGAGGAGGATCCGCGAGTAGCAGACGACATAGCAGAGACGGCTACGCTGGGCGGTATAACGGTTTTAATTTCCCGTATGATATACATTTTTCACACACCGGCATACCGGTGCATAGCCGAAACAACTGCTGTCGCTCTTCAACTGGCAGCAAAATATATTGTTCGCTGCTAGGGGCGCTACGGTCGGAGCTAGTTGGCTCTACTGTATTGAGAGGGACCTCAATACAGTATTGCAAGTGTGAATTCCAATCCTCATCCGTCTCCTTCCTGGGGTACATCGTGGGACAGAGGATCGTGCAGATGGATCAGCTGTTACGTCCTGGCCCGTCCCTGACTCATGTAAACAGCTTCAACGATTCCTGGGGTTCGCTAACTTCTACCAGAGGTTCATCCACGTCTATAGCACTGTGGCTGCCCCACTCACTGCCCTTACCTCATCCAAAGTGCTGTTCCAGTGGTCACCCTCGGCTGAGGAGGCCTTCCAGAACCTTAAGGCCCGGTTTACTTCTGCCCCTATCATCCATGTCCCTGACCCTGAGAGACAGTTTGTTGTGGAGGTGGATGCCTCCGATGTTGGGGTGGGAGCCATCCTATCCCAGCGGGCTGCCAACGACCAGAAGCTCCACCCCTGTGCCGTCTTTTCTAGGCGGCTCTCACCAGCTGAAAGGAACTATGACATTGGTAACTGACAGCTGCTAGCTGTTAAGCTGGCCCTTGAAGTGTGGCACCACTGGCTTGAGGGGACCAGTCTGCCCTTTTTGGTATGGACTGATCACAAGAACCTCGAGTACATTCAGTCTGCCAAAAGTCTGAACTCTCAGCAAGCCAGATGGTCCCTGTTTTTTACCCGATTCAACTTTTCCCTCTGTTACCGGCCCGGTACCCGCAACATCAAGCCTGAAGCCCTGTCCCGCCAGTTTGTGGATAAGGGGGATTCCACCCCTGGCAATGACAATATCCTTTCTGCCCCCGTCTTGGTTGCTTCGATCACCTGGGAGGTAGAGGAGAGAGTCAAGGCCGCCCTGGAGGACCAGCCCGGTTCTAGCTCCTGCCCTCCTGACTGCCTGTTCGTCCCTCAGACCCTGAGATCCGATGTCCTCCAGTGGGCCCACAGCTCCAGACTCACTTGCCACCTCAGGAGCCAGCGTACCAGGGAAGCTCTGCAGGAGAGGTTCTGGTGGGCTACTCTGGAGAAAGACACCCGGGAATTCGTCAACACCTGTCCTTATCTGCAACCAGCACAAGCCATCCCACGAGGCCCCCGCTGGTTTCCTGCAACCTCTGCCTGTGCCCCATCGGCCCTGGTCCCACATCTCCTTGGACTTTGTTACCGGTCTACCACTGTCCAACAAACATACCACCATCCTGACAGTGGTAGATCGGTTCAGCAAGATGGCCCACTTTGTGCCCTTGCCCAAGTTCCCTTCGGCCAAAGAGACTGCTGAGCTGGTCCTGCTGCATGTCTTCTGGCTCCATGGTCTCCCCACTGACGTGGTCTCTGACCGGGGACCTCAGTTTACGTCAGTGTTCTGGAGGGAGTTCTGCACACTCATCGGGGCCACAGCCAACCTGTCATCGGGATTCCAGACACAATCTAACGGGCAGACTGACCGCAAGAACCAGGAGATGGAGACGGCTCTACGGTGCTTGGAGCTCCTGTGGGTGGAGTATGCCCACAACACCCTGACCAGCTCTGCCACTGGAATGTCTTCGTTCCAGTGTGCCTACGGTTTTCAACCTCCACTGTTTTCGGCCCTAGAGAAGGAGGTTTCCTGCCCCTCTGCCCAGGCCTTCGTCCGCCGCTGCCGCCGTACCTGGGCCGAAGCCAGAGTTGTGCTCCTCCGCTCAGCCAACCGGTATTCCACAGCGGCCAACCGGCGCCGCTCCAAAGCCCCCATCTACCAGGTTGGCCAGAAGGTGTGGCTATCGACCCGGGACCTACCCTTGCGGGTAGAGTCTAAGAAGTTGGCACCCAGGTTCATTGGGCCATTCGAGATCCAGAAGGTCATCAATCCTGCAGCAGTGAGGCTCAAGCTGCTCCGGAACATGCGGGTCCACCCGTCATTCCACGTCTCCAAGGTGAAGCCGCTTCGAGAGTGCCCACTGGTTCCTGCTGCAAAGCCTCCGCCGCCACCTCGATTCATCGATGGAGGTCTTACCTACATGGTTCGCCGCCTGCTTCGTTCCCGCCGCCGTGGGAGAGGCCTGCAATACCTGGTCGACTGGGAGGGCTATGGTCCAGAAGAAAGATCCTGGGTCCCAGCTTGACACATTCTGGATGCCCCTCTCATCAGGGAGTTTCACCGCTGCCATCCTGACCAGCCCTCCAAGGGCTCTGTGCCCACTGGGGCTACCCAGCTAGACTCTGTTCCCTCTTTTCCATCTGTAGCTTCAGACGTTGGGGAGGATGAAGAGGAGCCGTCTTCTGACCAGGACAACTCACCCACCGATGATGAGGAGAGGATGGATATGTCTGATGAATATTAGCCCTCCTCCAGGCCCCCTCTTCCCACGGCTTGGTTGTGGTTGTTTTGGGACGTCGGGAGCCGTCTCTTGAGGGGGGGGGGGGGGGGGGGGTTCTGTCACAGTTCAGCTCCACTCCCTCCTCATCAGTCTAACTCCCTTGACCTGTTCACTCACCTGTCTTTGATCACTAATCAAACCACTATATAGACTCCTGCCTCCCAGACACACATTGCCAGATTGTTCTTCGCTTTTCCATGCCATACTCTCCAGCACTATATCTGATCTCCTGTTACTGACCCTGCCTGCCCCTGTTCTACCCGTCTCGCCTGACTCCCGGTAAACCCACCAGCCTTCTGTTCCTGACTGTGCATTTGGGTCCATATACAATATACAACCGGTCAGGTCCGCTCCACTCGCAGTATCTGTTCGGCGAGTGTCCGCTGTGCTTTCTGCACGTTGCCCTGCGGCGGCATGTAAACACCGACTAGAATGAATGAAGCAAACTCACGGGGGGAGTAAAAGGGTTTACAGTTTATGATAAAATATTCCAGATCAGGAGAACTGTGCTGTAGAACCACTGTCACTGTCACTGTAACAAACAGATTCCTCCATCCTTCTATTTGCCGGAGAGCTCTGTGTCGCGATCTGCTCTGAACAGCTGGAAGCCAGCCAGCTGGAGCGCAGAGTCCGGTATCGTTCCACAGAGCCAGGTCTCAGTAAAGCACAAGACGGAGGATGAAGAAAAGTCTCTGTCTCTCCCCACCAGTAGCTGAAGTTCATCCAGTTTGTTGCACAGTGAGCAAACGTTGGAGAGAAATATGCCCGGCAGCGGCGTACGAGAACCCCGTTTGCGAAGACACACGAGCGCGGCGGCACGTTTCCCTCTCCTATGGCGCTTCACTGCATGGGTTATGGTGAGCACACCTTTGACGAGAAGGTCCAGTAATTCCACAGAAGTTAAAAGAAAAGTTGGAAGTTGTTGGAGTTGTTTCCCTGATGTTTATGAGCTCATCTCTGGTGAAAGAGCTCCGAGTATCAGTACTAGTTTTCTGAATTATACTATATTAACAACAAAAACAACACAAAACAATGCACACCAACACGTCGAGGCAGCCATCTGCGGTGCCATCTTGATCAAACACCCAGAGTGTTGCCTGGAGCATTAGATAAGCAGCACACAGTGTCACATTGAAAAAGATCTTGAACTGGACAAACACCTTGCAAACAGAGATGATTAATTCAATTGAATTATTTGGGATCAGCAGTTAGACTATGCAGGACTGACGAATCCACAAGTCCGGAGAGGCAGCCGGTAAGGGTACTGAACTTTGGAAACATCTAAGATACTGTTTCCCTGTCACAAAGATCACTCCTGCCATCAGTTTGGTTAGCGTAATGTTAGCTTTCTGCCACGGGGATCGGTAGCCAATTTACGAGCAAAGATAGTTTAATTCTTTAAACAGATATTATCGTGATGTGTTTTTTTAATTAGCAAGGGTTGGAGCAAAACGCCTCTTAACTGAGTGATATTAGTTTTGGTAATATCTAGAGCATTCAGTAGTCACTGTCTCTCCTTAGTCTCAATAGTGACTTTCCGACACATCTTTCAAGAACAGCCCGGCCAATCTAACAAGACCAACTATATAATGATAACTATGATGAATAAGGATGTGAGCATCCACACTAATGAACAATATTGCTCTGCAAACAGTAGCGTCAAGTACACGCCGCACACTCTAGCAGTGTTGAGCCCCAAAATGGAAATTGATGACCTGTTACTGTTTTACGTTGTACAGAAAAAGAAAGTCCTGTAACATGAACGCAGCATCCCGAATGACAGGCACAGAGTAAAGAGACAGAGAAGGCCGGACGGCCAGTAAAAACTAACGATGCAAAGGCCCACCAGGATTTGTCAGATGGCCAGTACATCACTGTGGGCACAAGGCTGGGATTAGGTGTCAGTGTTTCTAGCATTCAAGAATTGCAGAAAAGAGCGTCAGTAGTTTTTAATCAGAATCAGAATCAGTGATTTTTCCCAGCCTCACCTGCTGCGTCCTGTCTGTCAGGACGTTAGTGATCCACTGACAGGTGGCTGCTGGCACAGTGAGCTGGGAGAGTTTGGGTTGGAGTATTGCTGGGATGATGGTGTTGAACGCAGAGCTGTAGTCCACAAACAGAACCCTTGCATATGTCCCTGGGGAGTCGAGGTGTTGCAGTCCCATGTTGACTGCATCATCCACCGACCTGTTTACACGGTAGGCAAACTGCAGGGCGTCCAGCAGGGGCCCTGTGATGTTCTTCTGATGGGTCAACACCAGTCTCTCAAAGGATTTCATGACCACAGATGTCAGGGCGATGGGCCTGTAGTCATTTAATCCTGTGATGGAGGATTTCTTGGGGACCGGGATGATCGTGGAGCGTTTGAAGCAGGAGGGGACTTCACATAGCTCCAGTGATCGGTTGAAGATCTGTGTGAAGATGGGGGCCAGCTGGTCAGCACTGACTTTCAGGCAGGAGGGGGACACACGATCTGGGCCTGGAGCCTTCCTGATCTTCTGTCTGTGAAAGAGCCGACTCACATCCTCTTCACAGATCCTCATGCTGCATTCACACCAAACGCGGCGCGAATTCATCGCGCTGCAAATTCGCGTCCATCGCGCCGCCGGTCTCGCTGGGGACCATTTGTGTTCATTCGTGCGAATCGCGCTGGAGAGGGGGCGGGGCTTATTGCTCTGAAATCCCTAAACTGTCCGCCATTAACCATGGAAAAAATAACCTGTATTTCTGCTTAGTACGGTGTTGTGGAAGTCCCAGATATCACGGGAAACTAAACGCCGTCATGTCTGGGTTAATAACATTGTCCAGAGGAGCTCCGTGGATTGTATCGAGATGTATTCACTGTGTCTAGCAAGCCACACGTCCGCTGTTTACTACGGCTGTATGAGCCCCAAATAAACAGATTTGGCTGTGATTTAACTGCAATAAACCGACAAAAGGGGACTCCGAAATAACTACCTAATGATGCCGATTTGTCTGAATTCATGTTTTGTTAGTTCTCTCCGCAAGACGACAAGCAAATAACTTTTAAAATACTTGTTTTCTCAATGGAGCTCGAATCGATCGGTGCTAGGCTATGCTAACATGGTAGCAGCTCCATCAACACTCACAATAACGTCATCTAGACGTAAATACGGCAGCGTCTTTTTCATTGTTTGTACCATCTGGTTTACACACACACACATTTATACACATAGTTTGGTCCGGTCTCTACTGATACGAGGTATCGTAGAGCTCCGGGTGAACACAGACGGCTCCGGTATTTATTTCCTGATTCAGCAACGGCAGGAAGTCAGTGATGACAGGGGAAACATCTCAACGCTGATAGGCTATCGCGCCACAGCGTCACGCGATTTTTTCGCAGAAGTTCAAATATTTCAACTTCTGCGTTTGAGGCGTTTTGGCGTTTGACGCGATTCGCGTCCATCGCGCCGCAAATTCGCGTCCATCGCGCCGCGCCATCGCAGATTCGCGTCACTCCAGTCTCATCGCGTCTGTGCATAGACTTTGTATGTAATCTAGACGAGCGAATAATTCGCGCCTCGTTTGGTGTGAACGCAGCATCAGTGCCGGTGGGGGGTTGTTTGGGAAAGGTGAGGAGGAGGCAGGGGGTGTAGGTGGTTGTTTGATGATGATGGGGCAGGTGGGGGGTGTTGAAGTGGGCTTATCAAACCTGCAGTAGAAATCATTCAGGTCGTCAGCCAGTTGGTGATTCTCCTCAGTGGGGGGGGGGTCTCCTGTAGTTGGTGAGTACTTGCAGGCCTCTCCACACTGACGAGGGGTCGTTGGCTGAAAACCTTTTCTCCAGCTTTTCAGTGTAGCTCCTCTTAGCTACCCTGATCTCCCTCGTCAGTGTGTTCCTGGTCTGGATGTACAGGATCCTGTCCCCTTGCAGTAAACCAGGTTTATTGTTGTTGAATGTGCAGAAGGTTGTAGTCGGCACACACATGTCCTCACAAAAACTGATGTATGATGTCACAGTGTCAGTAAGCCCATCCAGGTCTGTAGCCAGCAGCCTCAAAAACACTCCAATCAGTGCAGACAAAGCAGGACTGTAGCTCCAGCTTTGCCTCGTTGGTCCATCTCCTCAGTCTTTACCACAGGCTTTGCAGATTTTAGTTTCTGCCTGTAGGTCGGGACAAGATGAACCAGATAATGATCAGAGAATCCCAAAGCTGCACGGGGTACTGAGTGATATGCATCCTTTATTACAGTGTAGCAGTGGTCCAGTGTGTTTTTGTCCCTGGTGCTACACTTAATATGCTGTCTGTATTTAGGCAGTTCTTTGCTGAGGTTTGCTCTGTTAAAGTCCCCAAGAACAATGAGCAGGGAGTCTGGGTGTTTGTGCCTCACTCACACAGGCCTGAGGATGTAGACACCGACCAGAATAAATGAGGAAAACTCCTGCGGTGAATAAAAAGGTTTGCAGACTATTAAAAGTGTTTCCAAGTGAGGGCTGCATGATTCCTTTAACACTGTGACATCAGTACACCAACCTTCGTTAATATAGAAGCAGATTCCACCTCCCCTCGTTTTCCCCGACAGAGTCGTTACGCGGTCCGCTCGGAGGAGTTGGAAGCCCGGCAGGTGTAAATGTATTACTTTTCCTTTAAGATACACTTTTGTTGGTCAGAAAAGTTGTAGATATTTGCCTCAAGCTGTCAAGGGTTAAGACTCTCAGCTTATTTGTGCCAGCAGCGGCTCTCCCTCCCACACCTTTGTAGAATTAAACCTTCATCCTGCACACTGTGTGCTTATTTGCCTCTGCTCTCTGTGGTCCAACCCACAAATATTAAGCACTCCACTCATAAAATTCTCTGTAGGGGACTTTCAAATAAGAAAACAATTTTGAGAAAATACTTTCATGGAGCTGACTTGTCACTGAGGTAGCTTAAGAGTCCTGGTGTTGTGCACATAGAAGTATGGCGACCTTCAGTGTTTGTGCTGTAACTCCTCAGCAGGGAAGAGGAGGACACCCTGCAGCATGATTAAGTATGCCCTGCTGGCTGCTGCATTAGTATGGAACGTCCTCGCATGATGATGTGACCCTCGGCTGCTGTCAGGTATGTAAGACGGCTTCATCCAGACTGGGAGTAGCTGCAAACACTTCTTTAGGACGATAACAGACAGGAAGCTCAACAAAATGGGACCAGAGAGAGTCCTAAAGTGCTTCCTCATTGTCTAGACACCGTATAGACCTCTGTGCCCGCCCCTCCACAACACACACTCTCTTTCTCACACAATCTCTTTCACACTATCACTTCATCAGCGAGTTCATTTCCATTCTGAGCGCTCAGTGATGCTGGGTCAAAGCCCTGATTGTGTGTAGAGCTGATGAAGGCAGAGACTCTCACTTCCCAGTATCTTTATTATGTAGGAGGAGGCTTCCCTCGGGCTCCCTCCTCTTACATCACAGGCTTCTGGCAGCAGGGAGGACATAAACGTATTCATAGCAGCCACAGCAGCCCTTGGATTGTTTGAAATGGGCCTGCTAAGGGATGAAGGAGGAAAGTGAGCTAAGAGAATATAGGTGGGGGGTATTGGATTGGATGCAATTCAGCAAACTGGCCATCTTTGTTTTCCTTAGCCAATTCCATTTGACCAAGGGGAAAATGTAAAGCGTGTTAACAAAAGCTTTTTTAAGTCATGTTTGTTTTCTGTATAGTCATCATCCCAGGAAAGCCAAAGCCAAACCACAACTCCAAATAAGAGTGATGTATGTAACTATGGTTCTATGAATTCTGTAAGACCACCAGGGACGGAAAAGGTTATATTAATCAATTTGCAGAGAACTGTAGAAAACATTGGACATAGCTGGTGGGGGAATGTAACTAATTACATTTGGTGCTTTTGAGGGACTAAAAATGCTCGAAACATAAGCAAACTTGGCACACAGATTTAAAGCCCAAAATGTTACATATTATGGTTTTAATGCTTCAGAGTGGCAAGTCGGCTCGATAGCGCCCCCTACAAAATTTGGACGATGCAGCCCTCGCAGTACGTTTCACATAGATTTACAAAATTTGGTAGGAACATGTATCACATGTCGACTTAAAAAAAAGTCTGAGGGGTCCATGCTCTAAACCCAACCGGAAGTCAGCCATTTTTAATTGTGTATGAATTTCTCCTGTTTGTTTTGCCATTTCCAGGTGTTGTACTTTAACGAACTCCTCCTAGGGAATTAATCAGATCAACTTAGAATTTGGTCAGAACAATCTAAAGACCTTACTGATTAACAGCTTGAGGTTTCATCGAACAACGTGGATATGGTGTGGCAGCCATTTTACATGGTTCGCCATCATCCATCAAGCTGTTTTAACTCAACTGTATTTTGTCAAAACTGTCCCAAACTTGACATGCTTGATAACTATCATGACTTTAGGACTTCTGCATGCCAATATTAACTCATAGTCATAGTGCCACCTACTGATAACCATGGCCGTAAGCAGGATTCTATAATTACAGCAGTAGAAATATGACGGGCAGTGTGAGGCCCCAACACAAATATGAATTACAACTTAGTTTGCCTCCCCTGAGGTCTCATTAAGGCTAAATGATTTATTTGCAAAACAGTTTTCATGCAGCATGCCAACCTCAAATAGAATGTTCCAAGAGAGAACCTTTGCTTTTCATACAGTATTTTTCAGTCTCAAGTCAGTCAGTCTTTTATTACTCCAGACACAGAGATCAGAGGACAGAACAAAGCTAACACAACAGGAGGTCCAGGCAGAATTAGCCTCTGTCATGGGGGATGGCTTGGTTCACCCCGTGGATCCCTGCTCTCCCCTGCAGTATGAAACAGAGCAAGCTCAGTGAGAGAGAAACCAGTGCCTGTTTACATCAGCAAAACCCTCCTCTCTCTTTGCTTCCGGCTCTATGGGGAGTTTTAATTTTGGCTGGTTGATTTAATATCGAATGAGAAACAGAGGAGTGTGGATGTGTGTGTGAGGGAGAGAATGTTATACAGCTGGTTGTAATTACTCCCTGAGGGAGTTATCCTCCCCCAGAGACATTTGCCTCAGTAGAAAAAAGATAAAGCCATGAATTCAATCTAAATTACACTCAATGCCAATTACCTTAACCATATTAAATGCGCTACCATCTGAGTCTGATATGAGTGTGTTTTGAATAAATGTTCCATTTTAAAAAGTCCTGTTTTATTTTGTGTTACTTACCTCTCCTCTTGTTTTAGATCTTCTTTTTTCAGTTTATTAGTGGACTACAAACCAACGTTTAAGGTGCATGCCGCCACCTACTGTACCGGAGTGTGTAACACAGTGGTGGGCCGTCAGGGCCTGCAAAGCCTTCTCTGCTGGCCTAAACAGAATCACAAAGTCATAGCTATTTTATAATTTAATAACTTTCCTTAAATACACTACATGTATTGTAATTTATAAAATAATTTTTCCCATTATCTTATTTTCTCATTGCACAGCTACTGTCTTCCTCAGTTGCTCTGCTTCCAGTGCAGCTTGTTTTAAGTAGAGCTTTTATCCAATCAGATTTCACCTCTGTGTCTCTAGGTAAGAAGAGAGGCCTGAGGCCTGCAGACTCACAAGTGAATTCCTTTGCAGTTTAAGTGAATGGGGACGATATTGTTGATTGTCATAGTGTTCAACCAATCAGATCTTTAGTTTGACATGTTGGGCGTATTCTTGGACATGCCAGAGCCTGCTAGCTGGCCTACAACTACGTCAGCATTACGTGCAGCTCTGCAGTGAGGTGCAGTGTGTGCTGTGATTGGTCAGTGGGCGAGCACGTGACTATCGTGAAACGAAACTTAACGCCAGCAAAGCTTAGTTGGAGTAGTGAGAGTTCAAATTGAAAGATATGGAAGAAATTATGAATTTTTTTGCATTTTGCTTGGTGTAGATTATTATTATCTTTACCTAGCTTTGTTTTTTTAACACTCAATGGCTGAAGGAGAGAAACGGATTTGTGAGTTGGGATTTAACTGGGATGAAACTCTTTGTCAACCAAGAAAGGAGGATGGAGTTTGTCTTTAAGTGATCAGCATTTGGTAAGTCAACTGCGTTTGTTTTTTTACATCTAATATCTGAATGGCCCTTGAGTGTGTAGCAGAATGCGTGTTGCTGCTGTTGTTTTCCCGTTAAACTAGTTAGCGTAGCCTCCCAGAACACTTGCGGAGCCTCAGCTGTTTTTTGTTGTGTTTTTTTTTGTTCCGGTTCAGAGGTCATACAGACCGTTGTCTCCTACTTGAGCGCAGAAAACATTATATTTCCTACAATTTAAGCTTCTGCATTTTCCAAACGCACTAGTATTATTCAAACGTATTGTTCGGTTCATAAGTCTTGTACCGAACGGTTTAATACGAATACGTATATTGTTACAGACCTAGAAACGAATAATAACCGTAGCTGTGGCGCCATCATGAGGTTATAAGGTGGTGTTTCAGCTGCAGGACAGCTGTGAAGGCCCAGGTATAATGCACGGCCCGCCACTGGTGTAACATCATGACTTTAGTAATAGGATTACACCTCCGAAAGCCTGGACTATATCCCAACGGAGATCCTGCGTCCTGAGGAGCCCAGCGGAATAATCATCTTACCTGCGAGGCGTCGGAGGAGGCGCAAGGAAAGGAAGCAGAAGCGGGGCAAGAGAGCTGGCCTATGAGCTAGGCTTCGAGCCAACCCCCACAGACCATCAATACCGAGTCTATTCCTTACAAACTCCCAGTCACTCGTCAACAAAATGGACGAATTAAGACTGAGGATTACTTTGCACCGCATGGACAGCTGTGTGATGATTATTACAGAGACCTGGCTAAATAGCACCACCCCGGACGAAGCTATCGCGCTGGCAGACCGCTGTGTTTACCAAGCAGACAGGACTGCGGACTACGGGAAGAGCAAAAATGGAGGTGTATGTATATACGTAAACAATGACTGGTGTACATCTACAGACATTATAAGAGAACACTGCTCCACAGTGGAGTGGCTCTGAAATGCAGACCTTTCCACTTGCCGAGAGAGTTTACTGCTATCTTAATCACAGCTGTTTACATACCACCACATGCTAACGCTAATTAGCCCTGGAGGAGCTGCATGACGCCATCAACAGCCAGCTGAATGCACACCCAGAGGTAGCTGTGATCATAGCAGGATACTTTAATCACACGGACTTAAAGACTATAATGCCCAAACTGCACAAAAATGTAAGACTTCCAACCAGAGGCAAGAACATTCTTGATCAGGTTTACACAAACGTCCCAGACGCATATAAAACTGCACCATCCCCCCACCTTGGCCTATCAGACCACATCTCACTGGACCCCATCCTATAGACCTCTAATCTGCAGAACAAGACCAACTGTTAAAACTGTCCAAGTCTGGAGGGAAGAGTCCACTTCACTACTGCAGGAATATAGCTCATCTGTCTTGGCTTACATAGCCTTCTGTACTGAGACCGTGCTTACCACCAAAACCATCAAGGTGTTCCCAAACCAGAAACCATGGCTGTATGTACGGAATGTACGGTCTCAGCTCAGAGCACGAGATGCTGCCTACAGGTCAGGAGACAGCCTGGCTTACAGTAATGCCCGCAGAGAATTAAAGAAGAGCATCAGAGAAGCCAAGAGCAGATACCAGCAGCGTATCAAGGGGCATTTCGAAAACAACGACCCCCGCAGCATGCGGAGAGGCATTAAAGTCTTAACAGACTACAAAAACAGCACCTCACAGACCAGCCATGACGCCACGCTTCCTGATGTCCTGAACCAGTTCTTTGCTCGCTTTGACAACCACACCAGCAGAGTGAGAACTAAAAAAACAACCCTGTACTCGTCCTACTGCGCCACGAGGTGAGATCCACTCTGATGAAGATTGACATCACCAAAGCAGCAGGACCAGACAAGGTATCAGGCCGCACACTGAAGTCATGTGCCGACCAACTAGCAGGGGTGTTTACCAACATCTTTAACCTCTCACTGCAACAGTCTGTGGTCCCCACATGCCTCAAATCTACTACCATTGCCCAAAAAACAGTCAGAGGTCTCAATGACTATCGCCCAATAGCCCTGACACCAATTGTGCTTCGAGAGACTTGTACTATCTCACATCAAGGCCAACATCCCCACTGATCTGGACAGCCACCAGATTGCCTACCGGGGAAACAGATCTACGGAGGATGCTGTCTCAACAGCACTTCACACATCCCTGTCCCATCTGGAGCATTCAAACACTTACGCCAGGATGCTATTTGTTGATTTCAGCTCCGCTTTCAACACAATAGTCCCCCATAAACTGGTAAACAAACTCAATAACCTTGGATTATCCACTACACTCTGCTCATGGATTATGGACTTCCTTACAAACAGACCACAAACCGTCAGAATGGGCAACCGCACATGCTCCACCCTCATCCTGAACACTGGAGCGCCGCTCCTATGACTGCACACCCATCCAGTCATTACATTGCAGTCATTTAGCCTACGCTTTTATCCAAAGCGACTTAAATCAGCTATGACCTTTGCTAATACCTGAACAAGGCTGTGGGCGGCGGGTTGGAGCCCAATTTTCTGCCACATCTACAATGGCTCCACTCACCTCTCTATCCGATTGTGTCAGCTGCGCCCGCCTGGTTGATAAAATCACATAGCTGGAAGGAAGAATATCCACGCTCTACAGGATCCAGGATGCCAAGAAGCTCATGGACACCATCATCTTCGGTCCAGCACAAACCAACACAGCCAGTGGCGGTGTGCATGATTCCACCGCTTCCAGTCCTGCTGCGGGACCTACAGCCCCAGGTCACCCGAGATCCCTACGCCAGCCTCCTCTTGCACCAGGACTCGCCGCTCTGTACCGCTCTTTACACCAGCACCGCAGCAAACCTCTGTCTCCCGTTTTCTCAGTCCTTCCCCGTCCACTCTGTCACTACTGGTTAAATCTTCGCCTCCTACATCCACGCGTATTACACGCAGTGTTGTCTCCTCGTCCCCTCTTCTCCCTGACCACATTGATGGTTTGGGGTCCATAATCAAGAATATCCATTTCTTCAACGCAGCAACACACCGTTTCCCTGGAGCGATGGCCCCCGACATCCTGTGAAAACTGCCTTGCCTGCTGCGCACACTCCTGTCGACCGTTTGGCGAATTATTGTTCATGTGGGAATTAACGATACAGCCCTCCACCAGTCTGAGTTGACCAAGATTGATTTAAAAAATCATTTACATTTTTTTTAAACAGCTGTGGACTGCTTTTATTAGTGGTCCAACTCCGACACTCTGCCGTGGGTCACAACGGTTCAGCAGTCTTCAGCCTCCAGTCCGCTTGCAGGGCCCACAACGTAGGCTTCATTGACAATTTGAATCTGTTTTGGGGCCGCTCTTCATCTTTTAAGAACGATGGTATTCATCTCAATAAGCTGGTTAGCCGCCTGCTATTGGTTCATTTGCAGCACGCTGTACAATCCTGTCCGCGCAACTGACTATTTACTTTCCACACACCCCGTCCTACGATGCCACCTCAGAGCACAGTTTCCCGTGACTGCTCCCCCTCCTGGCTCTCCCTGTCATTAACCCCTTCAGCTGCAGCTCTCCCCATTCAGACTATTGTGACAGAGAGGCTGCCCTATCCACACCGCATTCACAAAGCCATAAACAAAAACAACCTCTGCTACATCCGTCCCAGGGATGTTCATATCGGCTCCTAGCGCAAGTTCATCATCTACAACCCCACTTCTGTCAATTCCATCCCGTCTCTGTGGACTCAGCACCTTCCTCATTACGTCATCATACCAAACAGCACGTGAATCCAGCCAACCTCAGAACCCAAATCCTCACAACCAATCACAAAACACTCCATGAAGCTTGCTCTGTTCAACACCCGGTCACTAAGCAACAATCAATCTATTCATCAATTAATTCATCACTGACAACAATCTTGATATCCTCTGGCTCACTGAAACCCCTGGACTACTACGCACTGAACCTAACCACTTCTACTGGATATCATTACCTGGACAAACCACGCCCTGATGGCCGCGGTGGAGGAATTGCCGTTCTTTACCGCCAACTCATAAAAAACAGCCTGACTACCATCCAAAGTCCATCTTCATTTGAACAGCTGACATTCAAACTCTCTGGTCCTAAACCCCTGGTCATTTCAATCATCTACCGGCCCCCCAAACCCAATCCTGCCTTCCTCTCTAACCTCTAACCTGAATTTCTTACCCAGCTCTGCTCCATCTCACCTTCCATTCTGCTGCTCGGTGATTTTAACATCCACATCAACTCCTCAGACTGTAAAACAGCCACAGAATTTCTAGACATGCTTAGATGCTTCAACTTCACGCAACACATTGATTTCCCCACCCACAACCATGGTCACATCCTGGACCTGGTCTGCTCCACTGGAATCACCATCCACCATCTCTCCGGCTCTGACCTCACCATCTCCGACCACTTAGCTATCATCATGGAGATCGACATCCCCATCCCAGAACCCAAACTCACGCGCACCATCACTCTCCGTAATATCAAGTCCGTCTGCCCCTCATCCCTGTCAGCCTGTCTCACTGACAAATTCTCCACACTCACCCCCTCCCTTAGCCCCTCTCCCACAGACCTGGTCAACCTCTACAATAACAAAACCGGCATCACAGTACACACCCTGGCTTACAAGGAATACATACAGCAATACAAACTGGCTCTCAATACTGTTCGCTCCACCTACTACTCTGGCATCATCCACTACCAGCGTCGGAAATACACGAGGGCAAAGTGCAAAACTGCCCCTAAGAAATATAATGTTGCCCCTGATATCACTAGGAGAGGGGCAAATGACCCCATAATTTCCTCTAACAATAATGATAATTTAATGAACTTGTCAAAAACATCGTAGCCTATATGACCCGGTCCAGTTGCCATAGAATATTTTACCGAACGTTCAAAAAAATTAAATAAATGGAGCGCTTCTTAATCAGACCTGTGACTGCGAGACTGCAGTCAACTCAGCAGACACTTACATGTTAGTGCACCTATATGCTGAAACTCACGGTAAACGCATTCAAACGGCACAGATCGGGAGCGAGCGAAGGACTTTGAAAGTTAGCGGAAAGATTAACGTGAGACAACATCCGGTTTCTTCAGACAAACATCCGGTTTTCAGAATAAGATGCCAACAAAGTATACATATTGCATAATGGAAATTAGATTAAATGAATTATATTCACATTAAGTATAAAACATGCTACCTGCATCTCGTGAGTTAAAGGGAAAATACACCTAAATTGTGCGTAAAGTGTCTTTATTCTTTGATTTGAGGGTTGCTGGAAATGAATAATACCTGACTGACAGTCAATTAAGATATTTTACTAAACAAAAACTCTGAACTGAATTTGTATCTTCAAATGGCACATTTTTTAAATGTTTAAGGTGCTACAAAAATATTTTTAGAGCACATTGCTAACGTTAGTTAGCTTGTAAGCTACGAACGTCACGTACCTTAACGGATCACTTACATTTTATTTTTTTAATACAAACGAGTATGGCTACGTGTGAAGACTGCAAACTCGCGGACTCGCAGTTAAGGGACGATTTTCACCGCCTGGAGTCTGAAGTCCGGAAAAAGGAACAGCTGATCGACGGATTCGTATCTGTAGCGGCGGCCCATGCAAAGCATATCTCATCTATGCAATCTCAGCTGGTCTCGGACACTGCGGACACTCTGCCCTGGCTACCCTCGCTGCACACCGACCCTGCGGCCGGGGAGTGTAGTCAGTCCCCAGACCACGAGCTGAGAGAACCCGCTATAGATCCGACCCATAGCTCCACTCCGAAACCGGCATCCTGGACAGAGGTGGTGGGCCGCGGCCGCCGGAGAAAACCAGCTGGGAAGCTACCGCTAACCACCTCCAACCGCTTCGCAATCCTGACGGACGATACTCCCGCCACGTCTATCCCACCTGTGGCCAGCGCTGATCTGACGACTCGCCGCTCCGCCACCGGGAAGGACCGCCGTACGTTTCTGAGGGAGGCTGTGGTCAGACGCTCAGGAGGATCCCCCCAGGCTTCCTCTACCCTTCGCACCTGCTCGTTGGCGCAGACGGAGGTAATTCAACGGTTAGAGGCTAGGCTTAGTGAGATAGAAGCACGGCTCCGCACTATGGAGGCTAAATCATTAGCTACCGCAGGTGTAGCCGGTGTGGACCCAACAGACGTGGCTCCTGCTAGCCGTCTCCCGGCAGCCCCCGAGCAGCCGGGGGGCCGGGTGACTGCTCGCAGGAAGCATGAGTCTAAAGCGAAGCACTCGGCTCACCAGCAGCCACTTCACGTTTCAGAGAAACCAACTCTGGTTATAGGCAGCTCTATTTTGAGAAACGTGAAGCTAGCGAATCCAGAGGCCACAGTTACATGTATACCTGGGGCCAGAGCAGGCGACATTGAGTCCTATCTTAAAGTACTGGCTAAAGATAACCGTAAATACAATACGATTGTTATTCACGTCGGCGGAAATGACAGCCGACTACGGCTCTCTGAGATCACTAAAGTTAATGTGGAATCTGTGTGTACATACGCAAAAGCCATGTCGGACTCCGTAGTTTTCTCTGGCCCCCTCCCGAATCTGACCACTAATGAAATGTATAGCCGCATGTCATCGTTCCACCGCTGGCTGTCGTGTTGGTGCCCAGCAAACGATGTGGGCTTCGTAGATAACTGGGAGACTTTCTGGGGAAAACCTGGTTTGCTTAGGAGTGACAGCATTCATCCCACTTTGGATGGAGCAGATCTCATTTCTGCAAATCTGACCCAGTTTCTTTGTGGACCTAATCCACGACAACCCAAAACTCAGACCAGAAAGCAGAGTTGTAGTCTTACACACTTCTCTGAGCTTCCATTACAGCAGCTACTTACCCAAAACCCTACAGAGACTGTGTCTACCCCACGGCCACTTAAATGAATTAAATCAAAAGTAAACAGTCGAGGAGTTATACTACATAACCTAATCCAAGTTAAAACTAACGCAACAGTGCAACAAAATAGGATAATTAAATGTGGACTCTTAAATATCAGATCTTTGTGATCTAAAGCTGTATTAGTAAATGAGTTAATATCAGATAATCATATTGATTTATTTTGTCTTACTGAAACCTGGCTGTGTAATGAAGAATATGTCATCCTGAATGAATCAACTCCTCCAAGTCATATTAATACTCACATTCCTCGAGGCACCGGCCGAGGAGGTGGAGTAGCAGCCATCTTTGACTCAAGCTTATTATTGAACCCGAAACCTAAACTAGACTATAACTCATTTGAAAGCCTGGTTCTTAGTCTTTCACACCCAACGTGGAAAACAATACAGCCAGTTATATTTGTTATAGTGTACCGGGCCCCAGGTCCGTATTCTGAATTTCTATCAGAGTTTTCTCAGTTTCTGTCAAGTCTGGTCCTTAAAACAGATAAAGTAATTATTGTAGGTGACTTTAATATTCATGTGGATGTTGAGAATGATAGCCTTAGTACTGCGTTTATCTCATTATTAGATTCGATTGGTTTCTGTCAGAGTGTACAGAAACCCACTCACTGTTTTAACCCTCGACCTGCTTCTGATTTATGGCATCTCAATAGAAGATTTAATAGTCTTTCCACAGAACCCTCTCTTGTCGGACCATTATCTAATAACTTTTGAATTCCTACTAACGGAGTGTGCGCCATTAAGCAAGAGTTATTACACTAGATGTCTATCTGATGGTGCCGTAGCTCAGTTTAAAGAAGCGATTCCATCTTTATTCAACTCAATACCATGCTTTGATATAACAGAGGACTCCTGTGATAACTTTAGTCTGACCCAGATTGATCATCTTGTCGATTGTGCTACAAGCTCACTGAGAAGGACACTAGACTATATTGCTCCTCTAAAAAAGAAGGTAGTAAAACAAAGGAGGTTCGCTCCATGGTATAACCCTCAAACCCGTAAATTAAAGCAGACATCGCGAAAACTTGAAAGGACATGGCGTTCCACTAATTTTGAAGAATCTCGGTTAGTCTGGCGAGACAGTCTTAAGATATATAAGAAGGTCCTCCGTAATGCTAGAGCAGCCTATTACTCATCATTAATAGAGAACAACCCCAGGTTTCTCTTCAGCACTGTAGCCAGGCTGACAGAGAGTCACAGCTCTGTTGAGCCGCGTATTCCTATAGACCTCAGTAGTAATGACTTCATGAACTTCTTTAATGATAAGATCATAACTATTAGAGAGAGCATTAACAATGTACTGCCCTCGACTACTACCGATCTTTCCTCAAGTGGGGTACCCTTAGAAACAGCTGCAAACCATGATATATGTTTAGATGGCTTTACTCCCATCGATCTTGATAAATTAACTTCAACAATCTCTAAGTCTAAACCTTCTACCTGTCTCTTGGATCCTATACCGACTAGACTGCTTAAAGAAGTGCTACCAATAATTATCACGTCTCTACTAGATATGATCAACCTGTCTTCACTAACAGGCCATGTACCACAGTCCTTCAAAGTAGCTGTAATTAAACCTCTTCTTAAGAAGCCCACTCTCGACCCAGAGGTGTTGGCTAACTATAGACCGATCTCTAACCTTCCCTTCCTCTCTAAGATCCTTGAGAAAGCAGTAGCTAATCAGTTGTGTGACTTTCTACATAACAATAGTTTATTTGTGGATTTTCAGTCAGGATTTAGAAAGCATCACAGCACTGAGACAGCTCTGGTAAAAATTACTAATGACCTTCTAATTGCATCAGACAAAGGACTTGTCTCTGTTCTTGTCTTGTTAGACATTAGTGCTGCGTTCAACACCATAGACCATTACATCCTGTTACAGAGACTTGAACATTATATCGGCATCAAAGGAACCGCACTGAACTGGTTTAAGTCCTATTTATCGGATCGATCTCAGTTTGTATATGTAAACGATGAAGCCTCGATGAGGACCAACGTTAGTTATGGAGTTCCACAAGGTTCTGTGCTTGGACCAATTCTGTTCACCTTATATTTGCTTCCTTTAGGTAATATTATCAGAGAACACTCTATAAACTTTCATTGTTATGCAGATGATACTCAATTATATATATCAATTAAACCAGATGAAACCAACCAGCTCACTAAACTACAAGCATGTCTAAAGGACATAAAAACCTGGATGACCTGCAACTTCCTGATGTTAAACTCAGACAAAACTGAAGTTATTCTACTAGGCCCAGAACACCTCCAACATCAGTTATCTAATGACATAGTTTCTCTAGATGGCATTGCTCTGACATCCAGCTGCACCGTAAAGAATCTCTGAGTAATTTTTTATCAGGATTTGTCTTTTAATTCTCAGATAAAACAAATTTCTAGGACTGCCTTTTTTCACCTACGTAATATTTAAAAAATCAGACACATCTTGTCTCATAGCGATGCAGAGAAATTAGTTCATGCATTTGTTACCTCTAGACTAGATTACTGCAATTCCTTATTTTCAGGCTGCTCTAATAAATCTCTTAAATCTCTCCAGCTGATTCAGAATGCTGCAGCTCGTGTACTAACAAGAACTAAGAAAAGAGATCATATTAGTCCTGTATTAGCTTCTCTGCACTGGCTCCCCGTAAAATCTAGAATAGAATTTAAAATTCTTTTACTCACCTACAAAGCCCGAACTAGTCAGGCACCATCATATCTTAAAGAGCTTATAGTACCATATTACCCTACAGGAGAGCTGCGCTCCACTAATTCAGGGTTACTTGTAGTTCCTAGAGTCTTAAAGAGTAGGATGGGAGCCAGAGCCTTCAGTTACCAAGCTCCTCTTCTGTGGAACCAGCTTCCAGTTTCAGTCCGGGGGGCAGACACACTCACCACATTTAAGAGTAGGCTTAAGACTTTCCTTTTTGATAGTGCTTATAGTTAGGGCTGGCTCAGGTTTGCCTTGGACCAGCCCTTAGACAAACTGGTATAGGCTTAGACTACAGGGGGACTTCCTAGGATACACTGAGCTCCTCTCTCCTCTTCTTCATCTCTGTCTGTATGAATTGATGTCCCATTAATGCTCACTACTAACTCTACTTCTTCCCCGGAGTCTTTGTGCTTTCTCGCCTCACAGGTTCCCATGGATCGTGGTTTCATCTGGACCCTGGTCCTTCCACCCGCCATGGCCCTGCTGACACCTACTACCAATTCTTATTATTTTATTATTAACATTATCAACCATATTACCATTACCACTAATGCACATTACTGACTTTGTTTCTTCCCCGGAGTCCCTGTGCTTTCTCTCCTCACAGGTTTCCATGTATCGTGGTTTCATCTGGACCCTGGTCCTTCCTCCCGCCTTAACCCTGCTGACTCCCACTAATAAATAACACTCTTATTATTACTTACATTACTATTTCATATTACCGGTCCCATTAATGCACATTATTGACCAGCTTCTTCACCAGAGTATCTGTGCTTTATCGCCTCGCAGGTACCTCTGGATCCGGGTTGTACCTGGACCTGGTCTTTCCTCCTGCCGTGGTTCTGTCATACATTGAATGTGTTGAAATTACATTGCATGTGTTGAAATTACATTGCATGTGTTGTAATTCTGTTATGCTGTTCAACACTTGACATCTATTGCACTTCTGTCCATCCTGATAGAGGATCCCTCCTCTGTTGCTCTCCCTAAGGTCTCTTCCTCTTTTCTCCCCGTTAAAGGTTTTTTTTGGGGGAGTTTTTCCTGTTCCGATGTGAGGGTTCCGGGACAAGATGATGTCATGTGTACATATTGTAAAGCCCTCTGAGGCAAATTTGTAATTTGTGATTTTGGGCTATACAAAATAAATTTAATTTAATTGAATATGTAATCAAGGCATCGTTGACTTAATAATTGTTAATAGTTGTTTAAAAAATTTAATAATAAATAACCACAAAGAAATAAGAATAAAATTGAATATGATTGTCTGATTTATGTTTTCTGTTTGTTTTTTGTTCAAAAAATCTAAGAAAACACTTTGAATCTGTAGACTACTGCCTAATAGTCTTATTATTGCCATTTGATGACAATTGCTCATATACTGTAAGCCTAATTAAGTATATTTATTATTTTGAACAAATGTCACGGGGCATGGTGAAGGACTCAAGTGCAGACCAGGCAGAGTAGCGTGCAAACGAATATTTATTTAACAAACAACACAGGAAACTCACAGGACATAACAGGGGATCCACGGACAAGACAGGAGACGAAGGGGATAATCCAGCAGGAACGGGCAGGCAGACGGGAAAACCGGGAACAGGACGGGAAAACCGGGCAGGAAGGCATGAAGCACATGGGGGTAATGATCTGGCGACGAGTGACTGAGAGGCAGGAGTTTAAGTAGTGACTGAAACAGGTGAGCAGGTGAGAGTAGGGAGCTTGATGAGGTGAGAGTGGAAGACAGGTGCGCTGAATGAGGGAGTGCTTGATTAGTAACCAGAGACAGGTGAAGGGAGTGCTGACAGGTAGAGTGAGGAGCTACAAAAAGACACAGGAGGCAAAGCCTAATCGTGACAACAAAGGTTAAATGTTATTTCACAAGTTTCAAAAAGTGACCCCAATTTATTTTTAAATGCCCTGGACTTCAGTCAGTGGGGACAAAAATTGCCCCCTAAAGAATATGTTAATTTCCTACCCTGTCCACTACGGTTCCGCCAACCCCAAGGTCCTCTTCTCCACAGTAAATAAACTTCTCAAACCTATGGACAATCTCTCCCAGTCCTCCACAGCAGAGAAATGTAACTCCTTCCTGTCATTCTACAAAGCAAAAATGTATACCATCTACAACCAACTGGCCACTTCCAGCTCCGCCCCGTCCAACCCTGCATCTGTAAATCCTCCACTAACTGACCGGTCACTCTCCCGATTCTCCCTGATCTCCCCCTCAGATCTCAATAAATCACTTTCTGGCATGAAGACTCCGACCTGTGACCTGGACCCTAACCCTTCCACTTTAGCCATGGCTTGTCTCCCGGCCCTCCGCCCACTCCTCCTCTCTGTCATCAACTCCTCCTCTCTGTCATCAACTCCTCCTCTCTGTCATCAACTCCTCCTCTCTGTCATCAACTCCTCCTCTGTCATCAACTCCTCCTCTCTGTCATCAACTCCTCCTCTCCGTCATCAACTCCTCCTCTCTGTCATCAACTCCTCCTCTCTGTCATCAACTCCTCCTCTCTGTCATCAACTCCTCCTCTGTCATCAACTCCTCCTCTCTGTCATCAACTCCTCCTCTCCGTCATCAACTCCTCCTCTCTGTCATCAACTCCTCCTCTCTGTCATCAACTCCTCCTCTCTGTCATCAACTCCTCCTCTCTGTCATCAACTCCTCCTCTCTGTCATCAACTCCTCCTCTCTGTCATCAACTCCTCCTCTCTGTCATCAACTCCTCCTCTCTGTCATCAACTCCTCCTCTCTGTCATCAACTCCTCCTCTGTCATCAACTCCTCCTCTCTGTCATCAACTCCTCCTCTCCGTCATCAACTCCTCCTCTCTGTCATCAACTCCTCCTCTCTGTCATCAACTCCTCCTCTCTGTCATCAACTCCTCCTCTGTCATCAACTCCTCCTCTCTGTCATCAACTCCTCCTCTCCGTCATCAACTCCTCCTCTCTGTCATCAACTCCTCCTCTCTGTCATCAACTCCTCCTCTCTGTCATCAACTCCTCCTCTCTGTCATCAACTCCTCCTCTCTGTCATCAACTCCTCCTCTCTGTCATCAACTCCTCCTCTCTGTCATCAACTCCTCCTCTCTGTCATCAACTCCTCCTCTCTGTCATCAACTCCTCCTCTCTGTCATCAACTCCTCCTCTCTGTCATCAACTCCTCCCCGTCTACTGGCTCCGTCCCTCCCGTCCTCAAACTGGCCTCAGTCACACTCATCCTCAAACAGCCTGCCTTGACCTCGACATCCACAACAACTACAGACCCATCTCCAATCTCCCTTTGCTGTCTAAAATACTGGAACGCAAGGTTGCCCACCAACTAAAAACCCACCTCGACTCGAACCAACTCTAAGAACCATTTCAATCTGGATTCCGATCACAGCACAGAAACTGCCCTAATCAAAGTCACCAGCGACCTCCTCCTCTCCTCTGATGACCACTCTCTCAACATCCTAATACTACTTGACCTCAGTGCAGCCTTTGACACCAACAACCACTCCATCAAAGATATAAAAACCTCCACTGGCAAAGATAGAGCAAAGAATCCGGTTCAAGATTCTCCTCATCACATACAAAGCCCTTCATAACCCTGAACCCCTTCATACCTTTCAGACCTCCTGCATCGACATGCTCCCAACCGCAACTTCAGATCCGCCAATGCTAACCTCCTTACCCCCCATACTCTGTCCAAGCATCGGACCTGGGGGGCAGGGCCTTCTCTATTGCTGCCCCCTCCCTCTCGAACTCCTTCCCCTTGCACCTCAGACATTCTTCGCCACTCGCCACTTTCAAAACTGCACTTAAAAACAACTATTTAAATCTGCTTTTAACCTGTAAATTAGTTATATGTTTTTTGTGCTTTTCCTTATTGTTATGTCATCTATTTTGTCTATATTGTAATTGCTTCTATTGTTTCTGTTTTTTAGCTTGTAAAGTGTCTTTGAGTACCTATAGCGCTATACAAATAAAATGTATTATTATCCTCGCAATCTCCCTCAGCATCTGAGCCAACGGCACTACCGGCTGCATCTGCTGCGGCTCCTTCATCCTGTGCTGAGGTGTGATTTGGCACCAGTGTAGCTAGTGCTGGGCGGTATGACCAAACATTTGTATCAAGATTCTGGCGGTTTCACGGTATATCACGGTCATCATGTATAAAGGCTTTGATTACTATAGGGTTTGCTTGGCCCCACAAAATGTTACAATATATGAAGGAATCAGAATGCATGAAACAGTTGCAGAATGTAAACAATTTGTATTGTGCAAACTGCAACGTATTAAAGAAAAGAGTAGGTAGGGAAACAAAACATTTGAAGAGAAATTGAATGGATTGAAACAGCTTCAAGAGATGTGTAGTTTCCTCTAGGGAGAAAGAACCACTGGAGGAGAACTGGAGGATGAACAGCAGACAGCAGCTGAAGCGTTAGCACCAGCGTCCCTCCCGGATCCTCACTTGATGAGTGTTTACAGATGGCTGTGACAGAGGTAGGTAGAGTGACAGCCGCGGGACGCTGGGAGCAGTTTCCTCACATAGAACAAAAATGGAGACTGTCTGGAACGGGTCGATCGAGGCAATCAATCACCTGGTGGAGGCCTTCCCTCATGGACAGCACAGCTAGCAGCAACATGCAAGCCAAACTATTCCTCTTATATCACATGTCCTGGGAGTACAGGATCATCTTATCCTGATGCACTGATTGGTAATAACTGTAATAAATGTGTGTGGTCCATTTAGAGTGAATTAGACCAGAAAGCAGTGTATGCTTTAGGGTGGGCTTACTGTGATTGACAGGTCGCTACTACAGCGTTGTCTGGTCTGGGAGTTGTCCGTGTTTTCGTCTTACAGCTTTAACCCTTTCGCAAGTTTAATTGTAACATTTGTTGCAAAAAGCCAAGATGGGGACGGCCTACAAACAAGATGGCGATTTCATAAAAACAAGACAGTCTATATGCTACAGACATTCATCACAACATGCTACCTGTATTCAGTATTTAAGAATTGTATGAACAGCTTTCAGTGTGCAGAGGCTGCTCTGAGTCTGAGACCTGGTTTACAGTATGAGGGACAGTTCTCAGGACGTATTTCACTTCCAGGAAGCAACATGACTTAAATTGCTGAAATTCCACCCCTGTTCTCTCCCTGTTAGTCAGTAAAGAGTATGAGTATGCAAAGAGTACTAGCTCCTTTATAGCTAAGCTCCTAGCTCCTTTCAAGAGCAGAGAGTCACAAAAAGGTTTTAAATCACAGATACAGTGAGTGAGGGATCATTCAAGTCTGAGAATAATGTAATTGTAATTAAAATACTATACAACTATACACACATATGTTACATCATGCACACGTGATCTCATTATTTCTGTCTCCTTTTTTGCATCCGACTAAATAATGTGATGCACAATAGATGTTTACTTTGTTGTTGATTGCTTGGAGGATCTAACCCTCCTCTACGGCCATTAAACTAACCATTTACTCACTCAGCATCTTAACCGGCATGCCAAATACCGTCCCATAGACAAGAGGAGAGGCGATTAGAGGCAGAGATCACGGGTGCTCCAATCACAGGATTAGAGGAAAAGTTAAGATGGTTGATGTTGTCAGAGGATGAAGAAATCCTTCACACACCTACTCATGCTGCAGCAGCAGGGTTTAGGGGTGCGGCAACATCCCTTTCAATTAACACCTGTAGCTCTCCTGATAGGTTTGGCTTGGTGGTCTGACTCAGCTGTCTGAGAAGAGAGAGAGAGACAGCAGTGACAATGAGCGGTGATTGCTCTTGCAAAGGACTAAGATCGCCAACTCTTCCCTTCATAAAAAGATTTGTCAGTCTATTTATGTAAAAATCAGCTGTTATCAAAAGGACTGCTAGTCCAAATTCCCCCAGCACACACTACTCCCCACAAAAGATTTGTCTGGTCACGAAAAATTATAAACAAATGTAAAATTTATAGTGATTTCAAAATATTGTCTCCCAAATGATGATCTAAATGCTGTTTCAAGGCTTCCCCACACTGCTAACAAATAAAGGTATATAAAAATACAAGCCATGAAAAACACACTGAGATGTGTGAGTAGCTGTACGATATGAACACCTCTTCAGGTTAGGCCCTGTCATTGTGGTTATGGTCAGAAGAAATATATTTGGGTGGGTAATAAAATGTAAAAAACGTTTTTTTAAATATGCTTCACCTGTCTGAGTCTGTGGTTTGTAGGCAGTAATGCTTACTTGGTAAATGTTCAGGAATTCAAAAGGACAGTAAGAGGTAAGAGTCCGCTGTGAGGAGGCGTGGCCTCCACCTTCACCTCCACAGCAGTGATACACTTGCGGCCTCTAGTGGTGAGGTCAGGGGAAACGTTCAAATGAGGTCGAAGAGTTTTATAAATTCATTTTGCACTTGAAGTTTGAAAGCTTAACTTCTCTGTTTCGTCTGCATTTTATGATAAGATAAAATACAATAATATCATATCAAAGCCAGCAGACAGACTACCTAATCAACAACTATCCATCATTTATAGGAACTGCTCCCAGAACAATCCAGGAATTCTAGAAATATTGAACCTGCAAAGCTACCATTCAGAATACAAATCTGTTCATCACACAAGCAAATGATACATTTAGATTAAGAAAAAGTGAATTTAGAAACACTCACCAATTTGACAACACATACGGAGCAACAGAACAAGTGTAGCCTTTCCTCTGGCACCACCCAATATACAGGAATAACTGCTATGAGAACAGTTCAGTCTTTCAGGTAGAGCCACTCTTAGGCTTACATTTGGAGTTAACTGAAATGTATTATATATCGGTAAAACCCTTTGAAATGTAAGGAGGTCCCAGACAAACACTCATAAAACAAATGCAAACAGTACAGTACAGTACAGTACAGTACAGTACAGTACAGTACACAACGCTGTATAACACAACAGTGACAAAGCAAACCACAAAACACGAAACAAAGAAGAATCTAAATAACTAAAGGAGAATAGAAGAAAATACACTAACATGCAGTAAAAGCACGCTCACATAAGGTAACATGCACTAATATAAACTAAAAGGCACGCTCACATGCACTAACATGCACTAAAAGGCACGCTCACATGCACTAAAAGGCACGCTCACATGCACTAATATAAACTAAAAGGCACGCTCACATGCACTAACATGCACTAAAAGGCACGCTCACATGCACTAAAAGGCACGCTCACATGCACTAATATAAACTAAAAGGCACGCTCACATGCACTAACATGCACTAAAAGGCACGCTCACATGCACTAAAAGGCACGCTCACATGCACTAAAAGGCACGCTCACATGCACTAACATGCACTAAAAGGCACGCTCACATGCACTAATATAAACTAAAAGGCACGCTCACATGCACTAACATGCACTGAAAGGCACGCTCACATGCACTAACATGCACTAAAAGGCACGCTCACATGCACTAATATAAACTAAAAGGCACGCTCACATGCACTAACATGCACTAAAAGGCACGCTCACATGCACTAACATGCACTAAAAGGCACGCTCACATGCACTAAAAGGCACGCTCACATGCACTAACATGCACTAAAAGGCACGCTCACATGCACTAATATAAACTAAAAGGCACGCTCACATGCACTAACATGCACTAAAAGGCACGCTCACATGCACTAATATAAACTAAAAGGCACGCTCACATGCACTAACATGCACTAAAAGGCACGCTCACATGCACTAACATGCACTAAAAGGCACGCTCACATGCACTAACATGCACTGAAAGTCATGCTCATGTAACCCTCTTAGAATCCGCAGGATCCTCAAATAAATTGTTGGACCAGGACCCTGGTACGTAGGAGAAGTTATGGTTTGACTTCAAAGAATATATTGAACCTTGTGAAAAAGAGAAATAAAACATTTTAAATTGACATCTTGTACATTGACAATGCTCTTCTCGACATATTACTCAGCACATTTCCGTTGAAATGGTAAAAGTGTCTCTGAAATGTTGCAGCGTTCCTTCAGTTTGTTCCTTTCGAGTCCTTCCTTGTTTCCTTATACAGTCGGTTCAAATAGTCAGTCAGTTTCAGTTCCAAAGTCAAAAGAATAAGTCGAGTAGTAAGAAGTATTGCTTTCTTAATCCTACCACACTGGTGCACTCAGGTGATGAGAACATCTTGACCCTACTCCTGGCTCTCCATCTCCCTCATCAGGGAGAGTTCAATACCCAGAATCAATCCAAGAACCTAGCCTGTATAAGGCAAGGCCATTACTATCATGAAATTACAACCTATGTTATAATGAATTACCTATCAACAGTCTCAAAATAATACACAGCAATTCTGACATGGAGCATTGTATCCTTCTTTAACCATGAATTATGATTATCTAACGTTTTAACCATGGATTCAACATGTTGTGTTTCTCTTTTGAATCCTGAACAACTTCACATTCATGTTTTTAAAATAGTCTCAATGCAGATATTCAGTAGTTCTCTTAAACTTACTTCATATTCGTGTTAACACTGGCAGTGCATAACGTTGTAAACATGCACAATATATAATATATATATAACACTAAAGAAAGTAGCAAAACAACCAACAGCAAATCATTTTGCTACAACCCATATCCACATTTTCCAGCAAATGATCAATGCAAAAATATGCTGCTTTAAGTAAACAACACTCTCCATTTCACAGCAGTGGTTTTAGCGGCAGCTTCACATATCAATGCCCTCACCCGACAGACAACGTGGCTAATACAGTTAGCATGCTAGCTTCATTTAGCAAAAACTCACAATGACGCTGCCAAAAGATCTGTGAATCCCCTCTCTCACTAAACACTCAGTGTCTGTGACGGTTTCAACAGTTGTCAGTCATGACGGCTAAACTCATTCATGAAACAAATAGTGCTCATTCCCTCGCGTATTCTCTTACTCGGTAACATCAAACTTCTTTTGGTAGGGTGGGACTTATTTTACTTTCCCCAATCGGGAGTCTGCATTCCCCGAAATAACCAACCCTAACTAATTAAAGACTTCAATTATCTGCTGGGTTACATCACAAATAGAAAAATAATCCTAAAAATGTAAATATTAGGGACACTAACATGCACGCTCACATGCGCTAACCTACACCAACATGCAGGCTCTAAGGCTTCCTCAACTTTACCAAAAACTCTTTCTTCCACATAATGTTGCAAGCAAACTCTGACTTTAGATATTCATTCAAAAACAAATGAATTCAATCACCAATGAGCATCTCTTCCTACAGTCTTTTCCTTACAGCCAGAAGGCAGAAAAGTAAAAGCAAACGTGAGTACGAGTAGTTTATTTCTCTTTTGAAAGGGGAAATGTCTGAAACAAACATATTACAACAATATTGCTTATTAATGCTGAATAATCTCTTCTTCACAGGTCCATCTTGTTTCAAGTATATAATGGTATCATCCTGTACAGTATAGCACAGTATTGTAAAATCATAGAAATAAAAAATTACTCAAATGTCACTTTTCTTTATGTTGTAGAATTCAGTCTGTAAAAGCATCAATCTGTTCCCTCACAGACAAAATGCAGGTAATAATAATAATGCATTTTATTTGTCATTGAGTGCCACAAGGTACACTTGCAGGATGCGACTTGCAGGTTACGACTCCTTTATATTCCAGTGCTGCACAGTATGGTGAACCCTCTCATTATGACCAACCATCATCAGCTTCATGCCAGAGTCTGATCACAACTTAAAAACTCCACCCTGAGAAAAAGCCTGGGGGGTTTAGATTTCTAAGAGCCTGAAGTCAAGTTAAGTTAAATGATGAGATCGCATGTGGTTTTCAAATGAATTGCATTATTTTCCTCCCCAGACTCCAGCTCATATCCAGTTAGGTCCCGTTGGCAGTTGAGAGATTGCTGCAAGCATTTGTGGATTAATGATGAAGTCCTATTTCAGTGTGGCAGAGCACAGAGGAACCTCACTGTTATCATTCTGTCTGAAGTGACATCCAAGCACTGTCAACTCCACAAAGAGGCCATGATGAATACTGATGCACGTTCAGCTCTTTGTAGCTTTTGCTGTGATGCTAACAGTCACACACAACAGGTTTTTGGAATGCATTGCTTCAGTTTGTGCTTATCTTACAGGGTGATGAATAGGCAGCCTTATGTGTAGGAATAATACATGTAAAAGAGACAATAACATGGAGAATGCTGTGCAGGACTTTACATATGGGTTAAAAAGAATCATCAGAACCTCCACAGCTACACATGCTTTATGAACATATATGGTGCCATTATGTTTGTGATACACAGATATGTTTATGCTGACACAAAATAACCATGGTGGGCAACACAAAAATGGATTTGATTAATTTGATTTTGATTATTCAAAACACCCAAACTGAATGACTGAATGACTGAATGAATGGATAAATAGGTTCTGCAGTTCTGGCAATGGATGTGTCAGCAGGTTCATGTGGCTCTGCTGGCAGCATCATTCCTGCTTTTCCAAAGCAATGTAAGTGTGAGACAGGCACTCCCCGTTAACAGCATTGAGGTTCAAGGGTGGGAGAGGTCCTCTGGACAGAATGTTTGGCAAGTCTTCTGGGTCAACAGTGTCACAGGTCAGGGGTCAGGTGTTGTGTTCCACAGAGATGGAGGACCCACAGGCAACTGAGGAAGCCTGACAGGAGGCACTCATGGTGGGCGGAGCGAGGGTCAGTGATCCACGGGGGTCGACACACTGCTGCTGAGAACAAGAGAGCAAGGAGTAGAGAGCATGGTTGACCTACAGTGTATAGGCATCCAGGGGTTTTACATAGACCATAATGCCTAGCAGCCATCTGTAGTAGCAGGGTAGCTACAGTTAGCATAGGAATGCCATGTGTTTATGGTAACAATGTATAAAATGTAAAGGTAACCATTTAAAACACACATTCTTTTGTATTTTGTAAACATGTACAAATGCATTTAGGAAAACACCAGGTTCCTTTGACGTAATTACATTACAGGCTCCCAAACTCTTCACAGTTTTATAGCAATATAGCTATATAGGTACATTATTCATGTCATGTGCTGTGCTTAGCATTTAAAGCTAGGGTAGGTAATCTTGAGAATCTAGCAAGAGTACGCTAGATTTTCATTTTAAATCAGTTCAATTCAATTTATTTGTGGAGCCCAAATTACAAATTTGCCTCAGAGGGACAAAGTCTCCAAGTCTTCAACACTGACAGCTCGTCCCTTCAGGCCTCCCTCCAAAGACACTCCCCAAAATTAGCATTATGAACAATAAACATAGCTACTGTTAGTACTCACAGCTGTCAAGATAGCAGCTTCTGGTGACGGGCAATGAGTGAACGGAAAGAGTGCACGCAGGTAGACAGGTAGGTAGGTAGGTAGGTAGGTAGGTAGGTAGGTAGGTAGGTAGGTAGGTAGACAATAAGGTAGATGGGTAGGTAGGTAGACAAGTAGATAGGAAGGTAGACAATGTGTAGGTAGACAGGTAGGTAGGTAGACAGACAGGTAGGTAGGCAGGTAGGTAGACAGGTAGGTAGACAGGTAGGTAGACAGGTAGGTAGGTAGGTAGTTAGACAAGAAGGTAGGCAGGTAGCCAGGTAGGTAGGTAGACAGACAGGTAGGTAGACAAGTAGGTAGTTAGACAAGAAGGTAGGCAATTTGTAGCTAGACAGGTAAGTATATAATTGGCAGACAGACAGGTAGGTAGACAGGAAGGTAGGTAGACAGGTAGGTAGACAATTTTTAGGTAGACAGGTAGGTAGACAGACAGGCAGGTAGGTAGGCAGGTAAGTAGGTAGGTAGACAGGCAGGTAGGTATGTAGAAAGGTGGGTAGCCCATATTACAGTGCTGCGACAGCCAGATACCGAATGTTTTTGTCAGAGCATTTGATTTATTGATTGCTGTCAGGATGTAAAGAGAATTTCAACAAATATAACACAAATGTTTTTGAAGATTACCAACCCTCGCTTCAAACCCTCGCTGCAAAGTCACAAATCTGTCTGTCTTTTCTGACTGAAAAAGACAGACAGATTTGAAGTTGAGAACCTCAAGATGTCACACAAAAACAAATGCACATTAGACCTACTCCATTGACCATGGCCTACAAGGCAACAGAAGAATCAACAGTCATGTCTGTATATTTCAGCCAGAGCTGGTTTAATAGACTGAAATAGCTGTTAAACAGAGGTTGTGAGTTACCATTCATATAATCTAACTACTTCTTAAATGAGTGACAGTCACACATCTGGGACCTCATCTTTGATGGAACATGTCACAACAGTTCATGGGCAAAAAAGGTCAGCAAGCAACAATCTCTTCAATAAACTTTAGAAAAGTGTCTTCTTTCTCAGAGATCCCTGACCACACACTCAGTTTCCCTGAGTGTGTGGTCAGGGATCAACAAGGCACTGTATAGAGAATGGACGGACTAGATATGCTCAGGCTTAACCATGTACGAGATCTATGAGTTGAATTTTCCCCTGAAGATGGCGCTAGATTAAATGAGGATCACCAAAGTTATCAGAATTCATCCTGAGGAGACGATGAATGTCTGAATCAAAACCTCTAATGTGAACTTCATGGTGGCGCTAGAGGGAAAGTCAAATAACAATGAACAGCAGTCTCCTAGGTGAAAGTCCTGTGTTTGTCTGGCAGATCAAATCTCCCCTACGTAGACTTCCTCCCTCTTTTTACCACAGCAGTTGCTCTGATGTCTAATAATGACGTGGATGATTTTACGTAGTTCGTTGAAAGCCTGGTGCGTCTCATACAGACGCTAAAGGGTGCCTCATGAGTCAGTAAAGGAAAAAGGGGGGCATTGCATTTATATACCGGTAGCTCCTTTCTAGAGTTGTGACCACCTGAAGTGCTGCACAGTACGTGTGACAACTTTCACCATTTACACACACATTCATACACTGATGGTAGGGACTGCTATACAAGGTGACAACTAATTGGCAGACCGAGTTGGAGGATCACCAAAGTCAATAGGACTCCTCTGGGGACCAGGAATGTCTGAACAAATGTTCATCATTCATTTGAATCCAATAGCTTGAGATACCTCCCCGTCTCTAGAGTATGCTGTGTGACTATGATGTTGCTTTTACCTGTAAAAGGAGCTGAGGGGACCCTCAGCTGTGGGGAGGGTACGAGGAACGGCACTGTGGCAGAAGGCTACTGACGATCTGCAAGAGACTGACACTGTTAGATAGACACACAGCACAGATGTACACTGTAAATATTTCAGATATAATCATGGAAGGTAATAAATCATTGTCCAAAGGAAATAAATACCGACAAATCAGTGAGGTTAAAAGGTAACTCGATCTTTTTTATTTTGCATCTTCGCATTGCGTGGAGTTCAACTTGGACCAGCCAAGTCGCAGCCTCATCCAAAAGCAAAGATGTGGTGTGGTTGAACCCACTTGGCACAGCCCAAATTCAGCCCAAATATGGCCTCTGCAGGTGACGATCCCTCACCTGCATTCTTACATGTGTGGCTGTGTCCTAATCGGGCAATTGTGGACCCTCAATATACGTCCATGAAAAGTGCTGGTTTTTGCCACTGAGAGAGGAATAAAGTTTGACTTGATCCGGTTTGCTTAATATTGTGTCCAACCAAGTCTCGCTTACTGAGAAGTTACGTTCTCGATTTATTTTAATATTTAGCTGATTTCAACAATGTGAATAAGGCCTAACGTCTAATGAGAATATACTTCAGTGAGATTTGGTTAGACACAATAACAATGAGACGGAATCAAGGTAAAGGTAAAGAAAAAGGTTTTATTTCTCTTTGGGGTTCTTTCCATAATGTTGTCAGACTCTTATAATATCTGACCTGTCAGTGCCAACAACACTTTTAGTGCACGTACATTGATGGTGAGGTGTTGCAGCCTGTTTAGCTGCTACCGCCTGCAGCTTTCTTCATCAATACCGGACCGGATCAGAACCTGTTGTCCCCATTGGTCACTTCGGCGCAAAAACATGGACAAAAAGGGTTGAATTTAGTGTTTTGATGGAAAGTCAGATTAGGTAATTTTTCTATTTTTTGAGAGTTTTGTTCTGTGTGATATTGGTCTTGGTAAGAATAGTGTATGAACTTGAACGTATAAGTACAAATGGATATTATGGAAAACAATACTGCTTGTATAGAATAATGGAGGAGAATGATGATCAACCGTCCAATCACACAAAATACGACACACAAAGTATTAATATATAGATATTTACAATGTATATTAACATACCACTGTACAGTTAAAGCTTTAAAATACTTGTACACGTGCATATAAAGTGGTCAGAAAGCAACAGGCATCGGACACATTGAGTGGTAGGACATCTAACAGTCTGGATGTTACAGTAGGGCGTCAGCTCAGAGGAGCTGCCTCTCAGCATGACCAAGGAAGGTTGGATTACAATCAAATAAATGTGATTTGACAGTTGTGTGATGTGGTCAATATTGCAAGGTGATACATTGACAGGAGATTGGAGTTTTAGCTAGACAGACATTTCTTGAAAATGATTTGATTTTGAATGCAGGAGGTGGAGCCACAAAGGAGCTTTTCTCTGGCCGAGCAGCATTAGACTGAGGGCCAAGAAAGACACGGGGCAAAAAGAAAACAGCAAGTTTATGCGATGTTGCCAAAATGTCCTGAGGCAGATGGGGTTTATCATTGGTCCATTAATGTCATCATGGATGTATTTAACAGTTCCAATCCAAACATGGCGGTTAACTGATCCAATCAAAGCTAAACGTTTATCATGATCCAGGGGTTAACTATACATTCTCTAGGAAAAACAAGTAACTGCAGCACTCATTTGCTATTAGAATGCAAACCCTTCATGATTTTAACAAAGTTAACCGACAGGTCATTTGTTGTATTCAAACAACTACAGCACCCATGAAGTTTTACCAACACAGCGACGTGCAAACTATGCTGTATGTCACCTAACTGTGGGTTTCTTCCTCGTCCATAATATCCACCCAGACTCTGTTCTTATGTCCTCTTCCCAACTTTTAAAATGTAATCTCTGCCGTGTAACCCTCCCTTTCCTCCTGTTATTATTATTATTATTATTATTACATGTGCGCCAGCCACAGCCAAGTCGCCTCAGGTCAACCTGCAAAGGTCTTGTGCTTGTGGGGTAACAATGATTTTAGTAGTTTCTGTAGTTTAAAAATGTATAATCCTCGTCGAGACAATGTTACACTTACACTTTGTTATAAGGCCGGATTTTGATGTAAATGTGCAGCAGAAGCCTGGAGTTACATTCTCACTCCATACTATTGCAGTATCAGCACCACTGCTGAGAACAATCTTCAGACATCTACTTGGACTCGGATTTATTCTATGTGCAGCACTACTGGCATCATTTCCACCTACATTGTTACAAGCACTCCATTGATGCAGATCCAAATTTAGCAATATATGGTACATTTTCGTCAGCAATGAGCTTCAGTTTCTTTGATTGACAGACCAACTTTGAGAGGATAATACATAAGGAACATTAGGCTCCCTGTGTGGCTATACTACAATATGTTATCTAGTTAGTGCAGCAACCCAGTTGCCAGAGAGAATGTTGACATTGTACTTTTCTGCAAACCATGGTTTACGTTAAATGTGTCTAATAATGCATTTCATATCAGCCTCGTATCACGCCACGTGGTTAATGTTGTGATTAGATTGGTTAGGTTTAGTCAACAAAACTACTTGATTAAGGTTAGAAAAAAGATCACGGTGCGTGTTATAACAACGTAACTACTATGAATAAATCACAACGACCCGTAGGTACGTAACAAGCGTCAAGTCAACATTTGCTTTTGGTTTCACACTGGACATGAAGAGCGGTCTCTTGGGCGTCTTTCTCACGTGTTAATACTCGTTATTATACCACGTAACTTTCAATACTCTACATAATAGATCACTTGCTCTGACCCAATTGAAAGACGTCCACATTCAATGTAATCCGTGGTTTGCAGAAACGTGCAATGCCAAAACCTTTTCCTGGCGACTGGGCTGAGTGAGCTGCCTTTGAAAGTGTCTAACCTAGAGCTCTTCCAAGATATTGAACTGCCATGGTCACAAACTAAAGAGGAGGAATACGCTACATGTTTTAGTCAGGCCCTCATTGATACCTATCGTTTCTTGGTTCTGTGCCACTAAATTTGAACCAAAAGATGATTTCTCTGTGAGGACCAGCTGGTTCTGAAATGTCTGTGTGGGAAAACTCCATTCATCAAGCCAGGCTACTTGTTTCAAAGCAATAATGGAACATTTTTGGGAACAATTAATAAAAAGTGCTGAAATGAATACTGTCACCAATACAATATTGAAGGGAAATCATTATCAGAATAAACAAATACCTTTCAAACTGTAATTGTTCTCTCCAACCCTACTGAACATGTATTTGACCTACATTTATAAAGCCGTATCATTCACTCCAGAGATGAGTATACCAATCAAACTGCTGCCGGGTCGGTAAAGCTGTCAACATGGGTCCCATCTGAGGAGAACTCTGAAACAGTATAAGAGTGAAACCGCACACCTGGTATTCCAGTAGGTGTACCATGGGGCAGATAACATTTGACAGACCTCTAGTTGTCTCTCATTGGTTCGATTTTCACTCAATTGGAATTTAGCAGTTGGTATGTTGGCAGAGAACAGGGAGATGTTTGTGTCACTGTGTTTGTGTGGCCAGAGCAAGGGTATCACAGAGAGGAGGTCACACTGGTTTCCTTCTTTGACCTCAACCAAAATATAGGTTACACCCACACAAGATGCTGATGTTCCTTACATTTCAGTCGACTTTTGAATTACCTCAACTGATAAAATGTTGGATGTTCATTTCAGGTCTAAATAGCTGACTAGCTGACACAACAACTCCGAATGTCTGAGGGTGTTATTAGTGGTGGTTAAGAGACCATACTGGTGGGTTAGCTCCTTCTTAAAACTCATCAACATTACTGCTGACAATTTACAAAAATCTCACTGTAGTGTTTTACATTTGTGAATGTTTTCCCTTCTTCCCAGGCTACCATTATTTGTCATTTCACTACTGCGTTATTCAAATGAACTTGACATGCTTTGCATTACAACAGAGCAACAATGTAACTGACAACAGATGAATGCTGATATAATGTTCTGCATCACTATCTTCTGGAACGTTTCAGCCACTGAAGCCAGTGTGGAAGTGCCTTACGCCCGGGCCACACTGCCTGCGTGACCTTTTTATTTTGGCGCCCATGTAAACAGCAGCCTGACAGGTTTCCCCAGCTGATAATTAGCTAAGAATATTTTCTAAGAGCAAATGGGTTTTCATTTAAAAAAAATGTTCCTGTAAAAAATGTATGACCTACTCAGTAACAGAAATGCTAAGTTCTACAAGCACGCTTCAAGTCACTGCATATACATTTTCACACCATGTGGAATGATTGGAAACTAGTAGCTGAGAGGGAGGAACAACTGAAACCATACAGCATTCTTTAAAAAATGGTCCGCAGTAAAGTATGTGAACTGTGCTAATTGTTTAAACAAGTAAAACACTGGTGTGGTCCCGTAACGCAAGTAATGTACATTTTCCACTAACTACCCTGTGTGTCTAAAACATGTTGTGGTCATACTTCTTCTTTCACAATGTACTATTACAAAATTATTGACCAAGCGGTTGCATACAGAAAATGCCATTTGCTCATTAAAATAAGGGCAAGATGTGGACCTGTCATGGCAAATACAACTGATAAAGGAGCCAATCAGAAATCTGGAAAATACGGTGCCTGTCAAATGAGTTTTTGCCCCATGTTCCATTAAAAAAAGTGTTTGTGTTGTAGGCAACAGAGTGCGTTCATTTACAATGTTAGACAAGAGTCAAAAGTCAACAGACAGCTGTGATAGTCTGAATGAACAGATCAGGACAGAAAGAAAGAAAGTGACCATTAAAGGTTCCAGTGACACAAAGGGAACAATGAAGGTGTACATTGCACAGGAGTTGAAGGGACGTGGGTAAGTATTTGCCAAGTTTGTATTCTGGACGATATTCAAAAAATATCTCTCACTGAAGTCATTATTCCCACTGAAAGTGAAAAAAACACACAAAACCAACAATTTAGCCTGAAGTGGCAGGTGTGGAAATGAAAAATAAAGGAAGCACATTATTTCCAGACAGGCATTTGTTAGTAGGCTACACTGTGTAGGTGCTGTATAATGGCTTTTTAAGGCACACATAGACACAAGGACTATCATATATCTCACATATGATTTTTGCCAGTTTAGAAATGAGTTTGCTGTCACCTCAAGTCAAACGGGAAGATCGACATCAATCATGTATCCAGTACAGAGGTGTAGATGTATTGGTGACTAGTTTGCTAGCTAACCACATAAACTAAACTGGAAGGAGTGTTTTCAGTTGTATGGATCTGCTCTGCATCATCCACACTGTAATGAATAACCATCACAGCAGCCCTTTAGGTCTGATTCTCTGATACTACGTCTCCTACATGGCAGAACGGCTGCAAAGCTACCATCACTGTAGTTGCATCTAAATTAAATCCAATATGAACTCTAATTCAGCAAATTAAAACCAGTAATAAACTACTTGGATCCAATCCACTACAAAAGTTGAAGTGGAAGTTAACACAAGTTAACAAACCGCAGTACAAACTCTGTACTGGACATACAGATGAAATTGATATCAATCTTCTTGCATACTTCGGCGAATTTCAAAATTCCTTTAACCTGATGAGAAATGAACTCTGATCATTTGGGAGATCTGTTCTCTCAGTTGTTAATAGTCATTGTGGTTTGGTTGTTGACTCATTATAGGTTGAATGAGGCTTCTGTCTTGTTCCCTGAGTTTGGTGCAGTGCCATGAACAAGAGTTAACACAACCTGAACCCGTGTGATTCTGAGTGACTGCATGAACCTGAGGATGCAATATCATGTTCACCAGTACAGCTCTGAAGTCAGCCATGATGCTGCGTCACAATAGTCTTCAATCACTTCCTCTTCCTGTCACTGTGTGGATAGAAAGATGCTAAGTTGTTTGTCATGTGGTTGAATCTCATGTTTGTTAGTCCCTAATTTCACCATATGGTTTTACATTACATTTTGAGAAAAACATCCACAGTTTAATCATGAAACAAATGTTATTAAGACAAATCTATCAGTGTCCCTCTGTAGTGATTATCTCTAGTAAACTCAAAGTGACGGTGAGAGATAGCAGTCTGGTTTAAGGTCCAATCATTAGCAAAGAATATTGTTATTATACCCTCAAAACAGTGTAGCTAATGGGGGTTTGCATCTTGCTCCAAGGAAAGTCAGCTGTAACTAATGGGTGACATGTTGGAGGAATTTGACTTGTTGAGGATTTCCTCTTAATTTTCACTTTACATTTTTTTATTTAATGAATAGTTACTTCAGCAGTGGTTTTAATGGTTGATATACGTAAAGGCAGGGTTGGTAATCTTCTTCTTCATCTACATTTTTGATATTTTTGTTGAAATTCACATTACATCCTGACAGCAATCAATGAATCAAATATTCTGACAAAAACAGAAATAATCCAGTATTTGTGGCTCTCGCAGGACTGTAATAAACCCGTCCGATCATTTCATTTGGCCGAAATGTAATGATCGGACGGGCTACCTTCCCGTCTACCTACCCGCCTTCCTGCCTGCCATTAATCTGTCCGTGGACTCATAGTTCCTCACCAGAGTCTTCCAGCTGCTAACTGTAGCCATGTTGGTTGTTTCTAATGATCAATTTAGGGAGTGACTTTGGAGGGAGGCCTGTCAGTGTTGAAGACTTGGAGACTTCTTCACTAGATTTATCAACTTTTGGAACGAGTACTGCTACATACTGTCTGTCATTGGAAATAAATGGCAACACTGGGCTGGGTTTTTAGGTTTTAAATCTAGTGTGCTCTTCTAGTTTCTCAAGATTACCAACCCAAGCTTTAAAGAGAAAGAGACTTCAGACTATAGAGACAAATCATCACAGCTAACTCAAAATGTATTCTGAGAGTCACAATGGTACCTTGTACTAGATTATGGTATTCAGTCATATGCCATGTTTGAGTGCTCTCCTTCTCCTAACTTCTTCCCTGCCACAACCTTCTGTACAGCATGCACCCTCTATCAGATCAATTTTACATTTGGAAGGGGCAGGGAGTCCACAGTAGAAGAGCATCCAAACGTGATCATGCATAGCTGAGTACAAGGCTATACAAGACAAAAAACACTGGGTGGTGCTAGAGATGGACAGCAGGTTGAGTTGATGATGGCAACAAGCCTGGACAAGAAATAAAGCCCTTAGGCATCAAGTAGCTAATCAACAGAGGAAAATGCTTGCACTGAAAGACATGTGGTTTACAGTGTTTGTGTATACAGAATCACTTCAGAGTGGATATTGTATTGAATATAGAGGATGGTATTTAATGTGTCATATTCCCCTCATTCAAACCTATGAACGTGTGCACTAAATGTCCAGTCAATGTCTGAATGTCTGTGTTTTAATCACTTCATGCATGTGTGGTCTAAACCTGAAGAACCTAAATGCTAAAAACTCTCATTTAAAAGTCTCTATTCACGTCCTCCTGTGGACCAATCAGCAGTCTCAGAATAGAAGGAAGGTGGGGCCACTTGTGCTCCTTTTGTCAAATCCCTGAGCAAAGTCACTGAACATTCAGAACCCATTGGCCAAAGCTTAGGCACAGGAAACCACTCTGTCCTCCTCTCTGTGAGCCCCTCTCAATAAGGAGCCTGGTGGAAAGGCCTTCAAAAGCCTTCTAGTAAAGGGTTTATAGTACGGGGTCAGTGCCGGGGCCTGTACAAACTGTAGTTTCTGGGGTAGAGGGGCGTGTAGCTGGTAGAGTGGCTGTAGGAGGAGGTGCCAGTGAGGCAGGAGCTAGAGGGGGTAAAAGCAGGAGAGGAGCTGTAGTAGGCAGAGGAATAGCTGTGGGAGGAGGAGTAAGGGGAGGGTGAGGAAGGAGTGTAGAGGACAGAAGAACGCGTCAGGCTGGACAAGGGCCGAGTTCGGGGTGAAGGGCTCCATGTGGAGCGCCTGAGCCCCAGAATAGGGGACCGGTAGGGAGAGGAGGGGGCCGATCCTGGTTGGGTGGGTCTTGTGGTGGTGGTGGATGGGGGAGAGGTATGAGAGTCTGGGGAGTAGTGCCTGGAAGGGCCCGAACTACGGGGCAGAGCGGGGGACATATTGAGACTGAAACTGTGGGAGTCAGCCACAAACGTCCGCACCCCTAGGGTCCACTGGGAGTGAGCCAGCTTCAGAGGGGTTGAGGGCGGGGTCCGCGCTGAGGCAGAGGAGGGGGCCTCCAGACACGGGGGGCCGTATGGTGCCGGAGGGCCATCAAATGAAGGGACCGCTGCAGATGACGAACTGCGAGGAGGTATGTGTGACGTAGGGGAGGTGAGAGCTGAGGCCAAAGCTGCACTGAACACAGATGGGCTAAGGGGCACAGTGCGATCATCAGGAAGCATTGACATAGGACTAGGAAGGCCTGAAAGGGGGAGGCTGACAGGGGCCAAAGCTGAAGTGGAGCCTTGGGCTATGTTGGAGGCCGAAGCCAAGGCCGGGGGACTTACTTTGGGGGTGCTGGTCTTCATGCGGTTCAGCCTGCCCCCGCGGGTGCGGTGGGTCTGCTCTTGATCGAAAGCCAAATCCTCCAGCCGCTGGGTGAGGGCCAGTTTCTGCTGGATGGCCATCCGAAGGAGGGAGTTCAGAGTCTTCTTCTCGTCTTCGGCCGCAGCCAGCTGCCTCTGCATTTCATCCAGCTGGGTAACATACTCGTCACACCTGAAGAGAGCAAGGTTCAAACAGGTTGGAAAAGGTTCAAAAGGAGCAGATTCAAATGTGGAAATGACCACAAGCAAGGTGAGAAAAAGAGGCCATGAAGAGGGGAACACACTTCTTTGTTTACTGTCTATTCCTGGAGCCCTCATTCACATGTGTTGTTCAGTTTTAAGACATTTGAACAGACCAGGTCTAATGCGGTCATAAGTAAGTTCTAGAGGTGCTGGTGGGTAGATTTTGATAATTCCATCAGCCTAGCTGTCTTTGTGCTAAGCTAAACTAGCCAGTGGTTGGCTGTAGCTTCATGGTTACCGTGCAGACATTGATCTTCTCATCTAGCTCTCGTTTTAATAGTCTTGTTTCCCAACCTATTCCTTAAGATTAGAACGATTGTTGACTGTCAGATTGAGAGAAAATGTAGCTAACACATATCGGTACACTGAAGAATTAAACAGCTGAAATGAAAAACAACTGCTCCGTGCTTTTTTGAATATAACTGAGAAGCCTTTATATAGCAAATAAAGCAGCATTAATTGATTTAGTAGAGCTGAGAGGAACTGCTCTGTGGCTTCATCACCGCAAGCAAAGTGTTTCACATCACACAGAGTCATCAGAGTCATGGTTAATCTAAATCAAATATTGAGTTGTGGACTTTAATTGCTTCTGTTTCGTCTCTGACCTGGTGGCAAACATGGCCCGCAGAGAGGAGAAAGTGGCGGCATCCTCCTTCAGGGCTTTCAGCTCGTTCCTGAGCTTCATCATGGTGTCAGTCACCATGGACTTCTCCGCTTCATACTTACTCTTCAGGTTGGCCAGGGCCCCCTCTGCCGTCTGAGTGAACACACACACATGCTTACACACATCATCAATTCTTGTGTTTTTGATTTCACTTTCCTTACCCCAGGTTCTACTTCCCACTATCACATTTAACCATATGCAGACTACACTGTAAATCTACTGCTATGAAAACTAAGCTATACAAACGGATGAATAGTGCAGTTGGTGCTTACAGGAAGGGACTCATCAAACATGTACATTGTGAATCTTTGTGGCAGTGTAAATGCAGGTATCAGAGCTCTGTTTCATGCAGTGGTTGACATTCTCTCAGTACACAATGTTAGCTGTATCTCTGCATTATGTCACTGATGCACACATTCCATGTCATATAAAACAGGCAATGTGAACTAATAGCAATGGAGAATGTGAGAAGTTTAACCCATCCCTAGCTTAATGGGAGCAGTGGGCTGCTGAGAAGCACCACGGGAGCAGTTAGGGGTTCAGTGTCTCGCTCAGGTTCACTTCGGCACAGGACATGTAGCAGCCAAGGATCGAACCGCCGACCTTGCAGTTACCGGATAACCCTCTCTACCCACTGAGCCACGGCAGAATGTGCTTGTGATATTTGGTCTGTGACTGTCCTCATGTTACTAGTGACAACATGTAACACGTAAAACATTTTATTCATTTTTATTTAAAAAATAACAACAACAAAGAGGCTCTTTCTTGCTGGTTCCATCGCAGACAAAAGAAGCTTGAATAGTTTGCAAACAAACGCGCAATAAAGTCCTAAGTACACACAATGTGACCGGGGATCCATTGCGTTTCGCTGCCCCTTTTATTTCGAATCGCACGCCAAACCCGTGAACCATTTCCTGAATCAGTCACGTGGTACGGGCGGTTCGCGAGGCTTCGAACGTCACCACCTACGTCATCAACACTCGATACGCGCCTCATAAAAACCTTCCTGGATTACTCGACACAAGCTTCGAAGCCTCGACACGAAGGACACATCACTAGTATACACGCGTAGTTGTTTTCTGTCTCTAGATACACTCGGTTCCTCTGTATTTGGTTTTGATCGGGTAACATTTAGAGAAGCTAGAGAAGCCATTTTGTTTATGAAGGGTAGTTAGTCAGGTTTAGTTTTGTTATATTGATTTCGATTGTTTGGCACGACCACACCTAATTAGAATGTATGCGAGTGAAATAAATAGTTTACGGTTAAAGTCCATGTATAAGTATTTGTTAATAATTTGGGTTATTTTGTGTTAGTCCATAATCATCCCCATGACCAGTAAAGGAACGGGACGTGGTGGATGGAGAGATGGATGGATGGGTTTTTTAAAGTGCTTCTCCATACTCAACACATATTCTGTAGCTGATTCTGCTGCACTATGTTTTAGGATAACATTAATGCATTTCATATCATACACTGACATATTTGTGACAGTTTTGACACAGAGTATTCTAATGTCAGTATCATTGAGCTACACTCATCACGTGTCTCACCTGTTTGTTAGCCCTGAGGACCAGTCTGAGGGTGGCTATCTGCTCTCGCTTGGTGCTGAGCAGAGACATGAGCTTCAGGATCTCCTCCATGCAGCTCTCCTTGTCCTTGTCCAGCAGAGGGGCCAGTTCCCTGGCTGCAGCTCTCTGTCTAGACAGCTGCAGAGACCTGTCTACTGCCCGTTGAAGGTGCTTTACCTGGGGGAGGAGAGGGGAGAGGAGGTGAGGAGATAAGAGGATAAAAGGAAGAAACGTTTGGTAGAGGAGAAGAACAAATGGGACGTAATTGTTCTACCTGTTCTCTGATGATGGCATTGAGGTTGTAGACATTCATGGGCTCCCTGCGCAGCTCACCAGCTGGCTCCAGGGCAGGTGATGATGATGATGACGATGATGAAGAGGCACTAATGCTGGGTGAGCGGGTTGGAGGTGTACAGGGCGGCAGGCTCTGCTCAGATGGCACCTGGAGGCCCTCCTTGTCCCCCACCTTCTCCTCTCCCCTTCCCTCCCCAGATAAAGGCTCCTTGGACGGAGAATGCGAGGGGCTCCGCGATCCCCCCGGACTTAAGGTTGTCGAAGCAACGGCGGCCAGCCGCCTGGCAAGGCGTGGTGTGAGGAGAACTTTGCTGTTGTCAGAAGACATGGCTTTGAGACTGGCACTGAGGCCCCGGAGCCCTCTTCCTTTTCTAGATGGGGGGGAACAAGTAAATCGGGTTTTATTGACCTGGAGAACCTTTATTATGTTGGTGGATATCTGCAGCAGATGTTTGAGGCTACTCATTCCACCACCTGGCAAACAGGTGGAAACGCTGTAACGTGTCTCAAAGTGCGCTCTGTTAGCATCTGAAATAAAAGAGGATCCATTGGAATGAATAAAGCACTGTGCCTTTAAATGTTCCAGTAACCAGACGATGACCAGATTCAGACCAACAGCACTGCATAATGGTTGGTCCACTTTCTACATGTCAATAATGCATTATTAACATACTTATGTGTTATCTGCTTATAGCTTTCTATAATCATAGTGATAAGCACTCATACATATTCATCATGCTTTATAACATTAACCATAACGCATTCAAAAGTATTTCATAATGACTTATGAGGACAAGTATCATAATATTTGATAATTCATAGTTATCATATTTCTACAGCAGCCCAGAACAAACAAACTGAGCACCGGCTCTAGAGAGAGCTGAATGTGGGGATGGGTACTGACACTCGGTATTAGACAGACTGCGGAGCTAAATTATTGAAGACTGGAGCATTAATAAGCTCCAACGTTACCAGTGCTTTTGATCTTTTTAATGTTTTAGTGTAATTGATTATCTCGCTGCGAGTATCTCCTCTGCTCTCTATCGGGGCTGAGCTCCTCACACTACACAAAGTCAGCCAGCAGAGAGGCTGTGGTGGAGTAACTGAAGTGAACCAGGTGAAGTTGAGATTACTAGAGTTGAACTGTTTTACTGCAGAAGGCTCAAGCTAAAAAGAGGCCCTTTGAGGTCCTATCTGCAGGTTTTGTAGAAGTGTAAACATGCATATGGAAGGTCAGGATGCCAAGACTAGCATGACGAGGCAAGAATTTACAATTTCATGGAAGGATGACTGCTAACTCTGAATGAGGAAACACCGTTCATAGAGAAGCCAATCTCTCTGGTAGAAGTAGTTATCTGCAAGCTGGACAATGGTGAGCTGTGTGATAACGAGGAGCCAGGGGTGGAAGAGTTTCCCCCTGGAATCACCAAGGACATTGTTAGGCATTGTTGGATGGCATAGTGCAAGAAAGGAGACTAAAATCAGCTGACGAACTTCAGATCTCAATGCACGGCCGCCACTGGCTGTCAGTCACTCCCACCACCGTAGAAACACATTCATACTCCGGATAGGCACATTTGTGCTGGTAGTCATGCTACGCTAAGCTACTTTGTTGCAATATGGATAGTATCGCCATTATTACCAGACCAGAATATAACCAATAACCAAATATTTTAAAATTCAGGACATTTCTCTGTCATTTTGCTGTATTGACATCGTACCGAACTGTGGCACCACTATGTCTGGAACTGAACTGTGAATCGTTGGCCGGCTCAATTACTGTACATTTTAGAAATCTTGCTGTGTCTTACTAATAAAACAACAGTCAGACCTGTAGTAGTCCAGCATGACGCGGTTGGGTGTCTCATTGTTGCACAGACAGACGTGGTGGTAGAGCTGGGCAAGCTCCTCGCTGAGCGTCACCAGCTCGTCCTGAGCTGAGTTCAACACACCCTGGCTCTCATTGGCTGCTGACTGAGCTGCCTGCAACTCCAACTCCAGGCTAGACGTCTAAAAGAAGAGGAGAGGAAATCCTTAACCTCTGTAATTATTTGTCATTCTATTTATAGTCAATATGACATTTTATTATACATTATATTTACCTTCTCCCGTCCCTCCCGGCAGCTCTTCTGCAATGAGGCGACCTGCCTCTCCAGCTTCTGGAGCTGACCGCTTTGCCTTGGCTTCTCCTCGGCTGCTCCCTCGACACACTGAGTGAGTCTGTCACGCAGGGCTTTCACTTCCGCCTTGAGCTCCACCACCTCTGTCACAGCAACACGGTACTTGCACTGCAGGATCTCCAGACCAGGGGTCTGGTATGAAAATACCTGACTTTTGTTCAGTGTCTCACTCCTATCCTCCTCAGTTCCTCCTTCCTCTTCCTCCTCATATCTGTCCAGCTCCATCAGGGCCTCAGGGTTGAGCTGAGAGATGGCACTGTCGTGGTTTAGGTGTGCCCTTCGATGCAGGCGGCGGAGGGCACTCATTCTCTGGCTAAGACGGAGGGCCTTCTCGTGCTGCTCGTTCAGGGCCCCCTGGGTGTGTTGGAGCTGAGTCTGGGACTCTTGCAGACTGGTCATCAGTGAAACTTTATCACGTTCAACCTGAAAGGGGCAGCAGCAAGATTAGGGAGAACTACAGCAAATATGGTATGAAACTAGAAGTTTTCAAACCTTTTTTTAGAGGCTCATACCATTTAACACATCAGATTTAGACTTGGAACCATCGGGGTCCAAATCACATTCTGCTGCTTCATCTTCAATTATTACACTGTCATTTGAATCCTCTTTTGGCAAAGGCAGGGTTCAGATTACAGAACGCTGGCACTGATTGTCCCAAATTGATCTCTTGCAACAATCAAAGAGAGAAATCTGGTTCTGGGACTGGGTCTGTATCATATATCTGCTAATGGAAGTTCATAGATCAACTGGAACCATCCTAACCTGCTACTCACCACGTCTGCCTCAGTCACATGGAACCTGCTTGATGTTCACAATATCTGCATGAGCCCACAACAGTCAGTGAGATAGATATCTCCAGGAGGATGAAAGCAGAGGACCACTGAATTTGTGACCACAAAGATGATTCAGTCTACAGGTTTGTGCAGCTGATGTCAGAGTCAGCTTTGATTCAATGTAGCCAGAGCAGCTGAGGCTAACAAGTCCCCAAGACATGTCATAACTGTTCCAGCAATTATATTAGGAAAGAGCCACATGCCAGAATGGGAAAGATATAGGAAGATGTGTAATTAAAGGATTCCTTGCACAAAGACTTGACATGTCAGGCACACACCTGATCAGCAGTTAAAGGCAGTAATGCATGAAGAAACATGGGGTAGGTGGGTTTCAAAGGAAGCAGTAAGCATGTTTGTCATGTTTGTTAGCCCTCAAGGATACACACACTCCTCTGCTGAGGTAAAAGATAACTGTCTGTATATAGAAAAACTCCTTTAATATGCAATTATGTACATAACTTAAAAATCACTATCATTTCCATATATTAGGAGTAGTAACAGTAGTAAAAGTGTGTTTGCTATTAATGCATAATCCATCATTTGAGTACCATCAGACAGTTACAAACACATGCATTGTGTCATTCTTCATTCATTGGCACAGTGAAGGTCCAAATGAACAGCACTCAGGAGTGAAATGTGGCTCAAACACATCTTTAGACAACCAGGTCCAAACTGGAAACACAAACTGAACCATCTCTTTTAAACTGCATTATAACACAAAGATATAAAGAACCCCACTTGTTCTCATTACGTAAAGAAATAACACTGTAGCACAAAAGTGGATTCATTAACAATTGAACAGAGCAGCCGAGACATCAACAACAACAGCTGCTATGAAACACATCCGGAGTGGTCGATAGTGTAATGTGGCAGCTGAGATATAAATAAGGTCTTCCTGCAGCTCATCCTATCAGCAGGGAGCAGCGATGGATGGAATTACACCTACAGGAACTGAAGCAGATGCACATACACATGGAAGAATGTATCCAACAAGCACAATACAGGGCTTCATGGTGATCTGAGCATGATCTGATACACTAAGTCATTGATTGTGAGAGTTTGGGAAGGTATGAGAGAAAGGTGCTAGGAAAGGAAACAAGACTGAATGTGTAAGAGGAGAAGATACATGGAGAGTGCTTGATGCATTGTGGGTACTGTATGTCAGCATTGTTTACAGTAAATTATTAAAAAGCTCAGCAGTGATTGTCAGAGCTACCTGCACAAACTGAAGCGCATTCAGATGTTTACAGGCTGACAGTTATGATTGTAGTCAGAGGTACACTCAAAACAAAATGACCTGGCTCTGCCATTGGTCGACACAGGAAATACTGTTTAATTTGTGCACGCAGTGTGTGATGGTCACAGAAATGCAGAGTCCTGCCAGAACCCTCGACGTGCGTGAATATGCGAGGGCCCGATCAATGCTGCAGGCAGCTTTATTGTTTTTAGAAATTACAATACGATGCGTTTTCACTGAAACAGTTGGCTGAATACAGTATAGTCACCAACAGGCCAACCCTGGACCTAAAACCCATCATTGAGAATTATTACATTTATTTTACTCGCATCCAAAATGAAGTCACAGATAATAAACAATCTAAGAGCCCAATATGATCATAATTCTAACACGTATTCACTTCTAAACAATGATGTGAACAGAGAGAATAGAGCTGAAACTAATGGTTTTAAAGTCCATGCACACAAACTTATCTTATTAGAGTTTAATATAATATCATGGTTTTTGATTGACATCACTTCACACCTGAATGAACTGAATCTAAGCTAGAAAATGTTCAATGTGTTTTCTGCTCTTCTGTGCAATAATAATTGTGTTTCCTAATAATTGATGCATGAGAAACCATGGCAACCAAAGAATGTACAACCAAATGCAAACTATTATAGTGAGAAGAACCAAAACCAGCAACCACGAGATTAAAGAAACCATTTGTAAAACCATTGAATAACATGTGGTATGAATATGCTAAGTTCACAGTGACGTTAAAAACATGACCACACATGCACGTTCCCCTGGTTGATCAACTCCTCTTGTGCTAAATTGATGTAAATTGGCCCGAGACATGTCAGCCGAAAAAGGCAGGTTCTGCAACATCTGACTTGTTTCCAATGCCCAACTGTTTTCCTCCCATAGGACTACGAAAGTAACATTTCTGTGTAGTACGTATGTTTATTATAGCTTACTATTTTAGAAATATAATCTCACAAAACAGCTTCCATTTATTTGACTTGATAAAGGAGTCAGTTGAATTGAAAGGTGATTCTGCATGTTTATTACATACTTGGATGATAGAATTTCTTACAAATTGTTTAAGTTGATTGATTATTGTTTATTATAAAACTCACTGACATGTTGTCTCATTATACAGTTATGTATAGACTCATTATAGTAGATGGAGGTCCGATGTCTGTGTTTCCCCTCATCATGATGTTAACATTCCCTAGCTTGCTACAACATGGAGTTGCTTAGAACTCACAAAAACAGCGAATGCTTTAACCTTATTGATTAATGATGAACTTTTGGGTAATATGTGTTGATGTTTCGATACATTGTAAATACTTTAATGGCCATAGGAATGGCCAAAGGGAGAATTGTTGTGGAAATGCATCATATTGTTCTTTTAGTTATCACTTGCATCGCTTAAACCTGCATATATGCAGATGAGGCCAACCAGACTCATTTAAAACCTAATAATAAATGTTATCATATCGAAGGTATTTTCATGTCTAACCCTCTTCTGCGTAAAAGTGCCAGATCAAGCAACACTTCATCTGCCATCGAGCACATTTGACACTGAATGAGTCAGGGAAGACTCAGATGAAGTTATGAAGTGTGTCCAGATATCTTGCAGAAGCTTGTGTGATGTCATCACACAGCCAGTGTGACAAATGCTGTTTTGACAGAGCCATGCCCTGCAAATGTAATGAACGAACAGCTGGTAGACATTCGGTGGACACCGAATGTCTACCGTGCTACTGAGACAAAGCGTGCTTTGAGCAGAGTCAGTCAGACACTTCCTTTGCCTTATTCAGATCAAGAGGAGGGAAGAACCCCCTCAAGAGAAATGATTGTTGACCGAAAGAAGTTTGTGAAGTCTTTAGGTGTAAATGAAGGATTCGGCTGTACAGTTGCTGCACTTCTGTCCTTTCTACTAATTAAAAGGCAGGATGGCGAGGTCAACTGGTGACTCACTCTCTTGGCCAATGTCAGGGCTAGGAGGAGTGCTGTGGTGAGAGAAAGCATCTTGAGAGAGATGTGGGCTATCTGCTCAAAAAGGGGACCACCCAGAGAATGAATGACAGGTTTCTGTAGACTCCCTTTAAAACACGCTTCACTAAAGGATGTGCTAAAAACGCTCCTTAGCCTTCGTGGGAGGACGAAATGGCTGCAGAATTCACTTTAACTTTAGATGGGGCCAAATTATGATCTACCTACGTTTAAAGGTACATTAACATGAGAGGCATGGGACGGGATGTGGGATCTGAGCCTCTCTCCACACACCAGTGCTAAAAAGCGGACCATCTACCCACATAACATGCAGTAGAAGGGGTTCTACTGGCCGGGGTCGTGCACACCACTGCAGGGGGCAGCGCTGACCTTTCCAAGTGCTCCCAGGATCACACCGTCCAGCTGTGACAGTGCATCTCTGTGCCATGGGACGTGCTACTGTTTTCATGCTAGCAGCTGCACCACGTCAGGAAAGAATGCATCCTATGGTTTAAACAGTCTCATAAGTAGTCACAGTCAAAAGTCAAGTTCCATAACTTGTAAAACACAATGCACAAATAAATGAGTATCTGCATAAATGCCTCTAATTTACAACTCACATTTGTAAATAACCATAAGCAGTTGTACAAATACATTGTCCTATTTTTCCTAAAACATTCCCATTTGCATTGTTTAATTACATTCACATTCCTTTTAAAATGGAAATGTGTTCCTATGGGTCCTTTTAACCACGTTGTGTCTCACATCAAATTCACAATAGCAGGGAAGTAACATTCATGGATGCCGCAGAGAAAAACAAACTGGTAACTTAACTTTTTTCTATAACTGGATACGTACATGCTACAATTGATGTGCACGCGTATAAATGTTTAGAGTTAACAGCTGACAAATCTGGAACTATGCATCATGTTTCAACAGCTGAGCTGTGATGGCCTCCGTCGGTAAGCGGCCTTTGGGGTAAGCGCTAGCCCGGCGTGGATGGCGCAGAGGCAGGTTTTGTAGCTGGGATGAATGTCAGACAGAAGGATGTAGCCGACTCAGCAGCCAGTACAGAAATGGACACTGCCAGACTTCTTCATCTTCTTTATGCCTTACTGTTGAGCGGGTGTAAGGGGGGCCCGTGTAGATGGGGGGCCATGGCCCATCCCCACTTACCAGACCACACCCGTCTTCTAACCTTCATTTTGATCCAAACTACACACCTGTAAAGTTTTGTAACTGAACCTTACACAGCTGCGACGCTATCGGTGTGATAATATCTGTCCACAAAGCAAAGCCAGTGTTGCTGTCACGGCTGGTAAATAATTGTATTTGGTCCTTCAAAGTCCAAACCCATGCTAGAAAAGAGTCAGAAAGTGCCCTCTCTCTCAGCTCTTTCCTCTCTCATGCTGATCTCAAAAAAAGTTCATACAAGCGTTTATGCCGTCACGTCCTTGACTCCTCACTGGTAGAATCTATGATTTTATGAATCATATTTAGAGTTGTCATGGTCTTATTGCTCTCTTATAGATAAGATAAGATCATCCTTTATTAGCCCCACAGCGGGGACAGCAAAGGGGATAGTGCAACAAAAAGAGGTATCAGTAAAAAAAGGTGTGATAAATATGCAATTAAACAGCAAATATATAATAAAAAAGTCAACTGTAAAACTAATACAATATTATTACTTCTTTATTATAAATAAATAATCGGACTGAATGGTTGTGATCAGAACACAGCATCAGATCTTCAGGCAAGGCCCTGCTGGCTGTTCCTAAGTCAAGCTCAAGACTAGCGGTGACCAGGCTTTACAGTCGGGGCCCCTCAGGGCCCCTCAGGGCCCCTCAGGGCTTCTCTGCAGATCTGACACTTGCAGAATCAGTGACATTTTTTGAATCATTACTAAAAACTTGGTACCCAGGTATTTGTACATAGTTGATCAGAGAGCGGACTCACCGTTATCAGCTGCTGCTTGAGCTTCTGGATCTCTGTCACATTCATCTCATTGAAGAGATCGGATGTCACCGCCCGACCCGGGCCTCGGCACTCTCCATTAGCTCTGGGCAGCGACCCTGCAGATGTCCCTGCTCCAATCCCAACCTGGTGGCCGTTAAGCCTAACGGATCAGAGTAGAGTACAACATTTTAAAATCCAGGAGATTCACTTTGCTTCCAACACGTTAAGTATAGAAAGTTAGAGAGATATACCCAGTACAAAAAGTAGAGTACAAGAGTGCACTTAAAAGCACAATGTGAAGGATTTAGGAGTATCTATTGACAGAAATGGAATATAATCCTCTCCACCACCTTGCATATATCTACAGTAGCCCGGAACGGACGAACCAAACAGAACCTGTCGTGTTTTTACATTCATCTGGATGCCACCGTCATTGACTGGCACACTTGAAAAGGGAGGAGTGAGCTGAGAGGTGCTCAGTTGGTTCTACTCTGCAACCTCACTGCTCGATGCCACAACATTTTACACACAGGACCTTTAATACCATTATACCATTATCAACGAACGATCAAAGCCGGGTATCTCTTCTGTCTCTGAGCCATAGAGCTCAAATGAAATCAGTGAGCCTCACTGTTGCTCTGGTGACATGTTCCTTCATCACCATGAACACACACCGTCCTGTTATTTGTTCTTTAACAACAACAGCTCTTTTGCTTGTTCTTGTCTCTTTGTGTATATGTCTGTTTTCTGTCTGTTTTTACTAAAATCAAGATGCCTTATGGGATTAATAAAGTTCATGATCTGTCTTCACTAACAGGCCATGCACCACAGTCCTTCAAAGTAGCTGTAATTAAACCTCTTCTTAAGAAGCCCACTCTTGATCCAGAGGTGTTGGCTAACTATAGACCGATCTCCAACCTTCCCTTCCTCTCTAAGATCCCTGAGAAAGCAGTAGCTAATCAGTTGTGTGACTTTCTACATAACAATAGTTTATTTGAGGATTTTCAGTCAGGATTTAGAAAGCATCACAGCACTGAGACAGCTCTGGTAAAAATTACTAATGACCTTCTAATTGCATCAGACAAAGGACTTGTCTCTGTTCTTGTCTTGTTAGACCTTAGTGCTGCGTTCGACACCATAGACCATTATATCCTGTTACAGAGACTAGAACATTATATTGGCATCAAAGGAACCGCACTAAACCGGTTTGGATCCTATTTATCGGATCGATCTCAGTTTGTATATGTAAACGATGAAGCCTCGATGAGGACCAACGTTAGTTATGGAGTTCCACAAGGTTCTGTGCTTGGACCAATTCTGTTCACCTTATATATGCTTCCTTTAGGCAATATTATCAGAAAACACTCAATAAACTTTCATTGTTATGCAGATGATACTCAATTATATATATCGATTAAACCAGATGAAACCAACCAGCTCGCTAAACTACAAGCATGTCTTAAGGACATAAAAACCTGGATGACCTGCAACTTCCTGATGTTAAACTCAGACAAAACTGAAGTTATTCTACTAGGCCCAGAACACCTTCGAAATCAGTTATCTAATGATATAGTTTCTCTAGATGGCATTACGCTGACATCCAGCAGCACCGTAAAGAATCTTGGAGTCATTTTTGATCAGGATTTGTCTTTTAATTCTCAGATAAAACAAATTTCTAGGACTGCCTTTTTTCACCTACGTAACATCTCAAAAATCAGACACATCTTGTCTCAAAGTGATGCAGAACAATGAGTTCATGCATTTGTTACCTCTCATACTGTGATTCCTTATTTTCAGGCTGCTTTAATAAGTCTCTTAAATCTCTCCAGTTGATTCAGAATGCTGCAGCTCGTGTACTAACAAGAACTAAGAAAAGATATATTAGTCCTGTATTAGCTTCTCTGCACTGCTTTAATTTAAAATCCCCACTGCTACTATTAATATTATTATCAGTCATATGTCAATTACTATTATGGTCACTATTACTACTTTTATTATCATTCATATTATATCCACTGCTGCTGTTATTATTTATAGTAATCATTTTATTATTATTATTTCTGCTATTATTAGTGCTACTACTGCTATTACTACTCTCATTATATGTATCATTACATTACATTACGTGGGACATCATATGGATTTATTATGTCTTATTATTCTTTTATTCTTTCTGTACACATATCTATATTTCCCTTCTGAAAATCCTGGGAGAGGAATCTCCTCTGTTGCTCTCCCAGAGGGTTCTCCTTTCCTGATGCGGGGGTCCAAGGACAGAGGATGTCGTATGACGTACAGTTTGTTATTGTGAAATTGGGCTAAATAAATTAAATTAAATTGAATTACTATTCCTCGAAAGCAAAGCAAAGCTAATTATTAAGACATAATGTATTTGAGAGACTAAGAGACTAGTACACACTCATGTGATCACTATCGATGAAAACATTACATTTGGTGTGCTATATCCCACCTTGTTGACTCTTCTGCGTTTGGGGAGAGCAGAGTGGTTGGTGTGGCGGTGCCACTTGGCGGAGCAGAGGTGAAGGTCAGGTGGGCACTGCCGGTGTAGGCCACATCACACATGCTGAGGTGATGGACCAGCTCCCTGCGCAGGTGGTTCTTCTGCTCACGCTCGCTCTTCAGAGACTCCAGCGACTCCTCCAGCTGGGCATCTGAGATGTCCTTCAAACGCAGCGCGTGCTGTAACTGGCTGTTGAGGAGCTCCGTCTCCTCCTCCAGGACCTTGATCTCATGCTTCAGACCTTCATACTCCACCTGAACCAAGGATGTAGCAACAGATATCAATGGGATGATATCAAGAGACTGAATAGCCAAAGTAATGTATCACTGACATGAAGTTCCTAATCTATATTTGAAACTTTAAGTCACTATTTGGGTCGTATCATAGGTGCCCTGTTGAGGCCTGTATTTCCTTAAAACATTTGCAAAGCAGAATTTGCTTTAAATTGGGCATAGTTTACATCCAAGTTTGCTATCTTGCAGTCTTCTCCTTCTTTGCCTATGATGGTGCACTGCTACTGTATGTTCTTTGCACATTAAAGCCGTAAACTGTCGATCAGCAGAATAGCTTGAACCAACGTAGAAATGTGTGTCTGGTAAAGGGTTGCACAATTTATCAGAATTTCATACTGCAAATTTCAAATTACAGGAGGCACAATATTTGTTAAAGGCGGAATGTCGAAATACCATTTTGAATTAAATATGGAGATATTCCTGGCCTACACATATATATATATACTCATATATATTCTACAGATTTAAGAAAACATATTGTTTGTTACAGATCCCTGCAAAATGATTTTCCAATGAAAATGAGAATAATTATGTAAAAATAATCACTGTCTGATATCACAAATCAGATTGCAATATCAGTCAAAATAATCGCAATTAGGTTGTTTTTTCAAAAATGTCGCAGCCATAATTGTTCTGTGCAAACAGAACAGCGACACATTCACAAAGACATGCTAAATAAAGTGTAAAGGAATGTGTATACTGTTTCTTTTGTTGTTTTTTATTTTAAATGTATTTTATTTATTGATTTATTCACCAGGGATAGTGCACATTAATCAACATGTCAGTTTCCCCCTCAATGTAAATGTGTGTGTGTAAAGAGTTCGATACAGAGCTCAGTGGGCAGGTTATTACAATATCAGTACAATTCAACAGCAAACACTATAGTACACTGTACAGCACAATACAATACGATACAATACATTAAAATACATAAATACTTTTCAGTATTTTAAGTAGCTCATTTGTAAACACAATGAGCGTGTGTAACGGCAGTGCCAGAGATGAGGGAGTATGTTACTGGTTTGCTTTAAGTTTTTGTTGAAAGGTTAGGTAATTAGTGGGCTCTCTTAACTCAATAGAAGACTGTTTAAGTGGTGTGTGGCTCTGACTGGATTGTACAACACAGTCCCTCTGGTGCCCTGCTGAACTGTGTGACAATGGTGACAGCAATGTCCTTTTGGTCAAGTGTTTCAGTGTCTGTTTGTAAAGGGACTCGATAGGTTTCAGAGTTGTCATGCTTGCTTGCGACCAGCTTGTAAAGCAGAATGTAATGTGGAAGAGCATAGCATGCCTCTGTTGTACAGGTATAGTCCTATATGCCTAGAGTTAGCCAGGTTGAATTTGATAGTACCGGCTACCTTTTGGCCAGGTTGGTAAGTCTCTGTGGGTTTCCTAAAGAACATACAGACCGTTTTGTTTATGTTCAGGTGTAACCAATCGGACACATGAGCCATGGCTACAGTTCATTGGTTTTTAGCATGTACATAAAGAACAGTGTCATCAGAATTTGAATGTAGACTAAAGGCAGGTCATAAATGTACAAGCTAAACAAAATGGGGCCAGTATTGATCCCTGAGAAACACCAATGTTGCAGTTAAGGTATGTTGATTGAGTATAACCAATACGTACACTTTGCTTCCTGTTTGTTTGATATGATTTCATCCATTTAATCGCATCAGAGGACAAATTAAAAGAGAATAGATTTGACTGGAGTACCTCATGGTTTACTCTATCAAAATGCCTTTTAAATCAAGAAAACCTGCACCTATTGATCACCCGTATCTCATTTTGCATTTTTACATTTTCAAGAAAATAGCAGTTTGCCGTTACTGTTTAGTGGTTGGTGTGGAAGTCAAATGACATTGGGTGGAGGGGTATGACCCATGTTCAGGTGAGCGAGTAGTGATAATACCACTTTTCAAATTAGTGACACATAGTGGCTTTAAATTTGTCCCTGTTGCTTAAATAAAATGTAGATGAGAGGAGAACAACACTGTAGGGGAAGCACTAAAACCTGTGTGACGTTGTTGGAATAGAAATGTCCACATTGGAAAAACTATGACTACTATTATTAGTTTCTTCTGGTTCAGTCTCTATTGCAGGGTCGTAATGTGTACGTCCATGTGTGTGTGTGAATCATCTGTACCTGATTCTGTTTGAGTGTCGACACCAGTTTTTGCAGAGAGATGTTCTCCTCCTCCAGCTCGGTGTAGTCCTGAAGCAGCCGAGACTCTCGGAACTTGTACTCCCTGATCTCCTCTCGCATCCGGCTGCGCTGCAACTCCAACATCTCATTGCTCTGCTGAGACAGTTCAGGGAAATAGAGCTGGAGCTGCATGCTGTTTATGCCACAGATAACCCAAGAAAATGACTGGAATCAGTATGGAAGTGGCTGGGTATTACATGACACAGTTGCTGGAAGGACTCATTACAATGCACTTCCATAGGAAACCAAGTGGTCCGCTAAAACTCAGTCCTAATGTACAATTTCCTGTTTGTTTCCCATGAAAAAGCTCTTGTTATGACAAGTCTACATTTCAAACCTGTTGTACATGAACCTGCTTACACACATGCATGAAATCTGACTCCTGCATTTAACTCATTCTAAGCATCTTAGGAGTGGGCCGCTGTGAGTGGAGCAGCTTAGGGTTCATGGAGACATGCAGACGGGAGGAGACAACCTTGTGATTGTAGGACGACCCGCTCTATCCACTGAGTCACAGCTCAGCAGAACCCAGCGGGCTCTGGAATGATATGAAGCGCTGTACTGTACCTCCCTCAGCTCCTGCAGCAGGGTGCTCAGGTGTTCGCTGTCAGCCTGGGCGTTGGAGGCGGTGGCTCGGCTGAGCTTCAGCGCCGACTGGAGCTCCAGGAGGCGGCCCATGTAGTAGGCCTCCTTGGTGGCAGACTCCTGCAGCAGCGTCTCCTCGTTGGTCTCCCCATCTTCTGCCACCTTACGCTGGGTGGAGTAGGCCTGGCCGAATGCCTGCAACATGGCAGAGAGGAAAAGATGTGTCATGGACATGATTAGGAGATGAATTGTTAGAATAAATGGTGACTGAATGGTCAGAAATGATATGCCCATCGTAAGATACCAGAACTCAACAGCCAACCAACCATGGATTTTAAAAGGGGCAATGAATAAGATGTGACCAGAATTTTAGTTTAAAACATTCAATAAATGAACCAACTCGTCCAGCAGAATGTCAAGAGATCTCTACTGACATGAGCATGCTAACCAGCTAGCCCCGGTGCGTCCAATGGCTATAAGCTGTGTAACAGAAAGTTTGCTGATCCGGCGGGGAGTCGAGGCGGTCCCCCGGGGATCAGACCCCTAGCACTGGGGTTTGGACTGGCTGAATTCAAGTTGCTACAGCTAACCGCTAACTGAAGGTGTGTCTTCCAGAGCTGCCGCACACTCTCCTCCCAGCGAAGTAATCTCTGTTTCTGCCACTTTGGATTTAATCCAATAAAAAAACTATCAAAGCTAATGCAACTTTTGCTCAAAATGCATTCCATTGAATGAACATGTTAAATCTTCTGATTTGGGAAGGATTCTTCATGTCACTCTTATCAGCTAAATGTATAAAATATAGAAAGTGTTTGTCACTGGTTTCCTGTATTTGTGGTACAAATGTTTATAGAACCAAATCCAATTAGCAGAGTCACAGTTAGTGACAGCTGAAGATGCAGCGCTGTCAGAGTGACTGAGGTCCAACATGCAAAGAGAGGTGAAACATCGTCAGTGGGCTCATGGTCACTGAGGGAGTAGAGAGGGGGAGGAAACCAATATGTAGGAAAGTCTCCCTCTCCCCGTTAAATCCTGACCTCTCTTTTTATGTGTTGGCTCACAGAAAAGTCCAGTCAATATGAGATTTTGGTTATAGGCACGGCTGCAGGAAACACTGTGCATCGGCAAAATGTCCTCCCACGGGAGCCGAGCGTAAGTACAGTTTAACACTGCAGTCAGCTGGGACCTGGACACCCTTTGCTCACCGAGCCAGTGATGCCTCTCAGACGCCACACAGAAGATCAATAAACCTCTGCTGAAAACCTTTACACTCACAAACATAATGCCCCTCAAATGATGTGCATGTGTGAGTTTAGCTTCAGCGCTTTCTGATGGAAAGAGTTCATTTGAACCCAAACAATGATCTTTTTATTGTTAGGTCAAACAAACATAACGCTTTCACCCAAAGGTTAACATTGACTTACATGACCTCACTTTTGTTAAGTTAATCACATACTTAACACCGGTTTTGTAACACAGCTATTTTAACCCAAACCACAATCTTAAACTACAAAGTAGTTTTCTTGCCTAAACCTAAAAACCTAAAAACTAAGTAGTTACATTGAAAAGTTCTTTTGAAAAGACGCTGTATGCGTGTAACGAGTGTAATCTAACACGTCCAAACCTGAGGCTAGAGGGGAACCTGAGTCCTAGTTTAAGGTGTGTGCTGGTTTCTCATATAATCACGACCTGCATCTTTCCCTGAAGTTGCTACACACAGATACCGAAAAACACGTATCAGTATTGTGTTTGAAACAATTCATGTGACAGAATTGTGCTAATGCTAAATAGCTGCATAGGAATGTAGCATACCCATTTGAGATGAGGTTGGCTTTTCTGATGGAACTCTGAAGTTGTGTTTTTTGTTATGGGAGGTCATCTACATGTTAAGCTTGACATACATGTAAAACCATAGAGTCAACACTACAGATATCAGCTCAGCAAATCATGTTTGGGGTGTTAGGAACAACAATGATTGCTGTTTTTACCTTCCCTAGATTTTTTGCCTTCTCTCACCTCAGTGTTTGGAGACACTGATCAATATGTCTGTGAACAAATGTGGTAAAGGAAAAGGGGATTGATGTCGTTGGTGCTGTCTAAGCTCTGATTGGTTGGGCCCAATATGTACTGTGCCATGTCACGTAGAAGAGTCAAGAATAGAATTCACAACATCATGATGGTCGCCTCATCTGACTCAGTGACCATCTCAAAAGATGTAGTCTGATCTCAGCTTTATGGTGAACGCTTCTTTGTTCTCTGCTTAACGCCGTGCTGAGGCATTCTTACGGCTGCACTTATCAATTGTGGCATCACACGGGGCCAGGTGGCAGATGGGTGCTACTTCCCCTTTAAAGATCAGCAGCCACACTACAAGATGGCCGCCGAGGCAACAACTACAGCTCCCAGAAGGCCGCACCACTCACCCAGGTGTGGGTGTTTAGGCCACCTGATTGAGGCCGGACGTAAGAGAGCTGCGGCGAAAGTAGACTGAGTGTTTCGATCACGTTAGCAGGAGACCTGTCCCCAGGAAGAGGAAGCCGAGCGACAGCAGACGTGGCTCGAGTTTTGTTACTGAGCGAAGAGGTTGTATTGGACAAACAATTAAGTTGAAGGAATTTTACTTTGGGTTTGCTGACATCTATACTTGGCTGTGGAAATACTCTGCGAGAATACCGACCGACGGCCTGTATAGGTCCGGAACGGTGTTCTTACACGTATTTCTTGCCGGTCAGGATGGCAGGGCAAGAAGGCTATAGTGATAGCATAGAGTTCAGTGAGGAAGAGACAAGAAGTGGGAAGGAGAGCGAGTGGAAAGAAGCAGGGAAGGAGTCGGGGTATCGCAAGAGAAAGAAAAAGAATGAATCAAGTTTGGGTGAAACTGAGAGTGAAGAAAAGGAAGAGGACGTTGGAGAGCCACAGGCGGAAATGTTAAATGTAGTGATACGATTTGAAGGAGAAGGAGGAGTAAAGAAAATAGACCCGTTAAAACTGACCAAAATAATCAGAGCACATGTCGGAGAAGTGAAATATGCAAGGATCTTGGGAGATGGAAACCTCTTAATTGGATGCAACAGTGATGCACAAATAGATAAGGCAAAGACGCTAGCCATGGTTGGAAAAATCAAGGTGCTTAGAGTTGTAAAAGTGGGAGAGCAGAGGCCCAATGGCGGCAGGGGAGTGATATCTGGATGCTAGTATGAAGGAACTGGTTGAGAACTTGAGAATACGTAACAGAGCAGTTAAGAGTACTAAGAGAATGACAAGAGGAGTAGAGGAAAAGGAAACTGAAACAATTCTGGTAGAATTTGATATAAAAGACCAATGGAACTATATTTTGGATTTGTTAAATACAAAGTAAGGGAATATACGCATAAACCCATGAGATGTTTCAACTGCCAAGAATTTGGACATGTGGCAAAAGTGTGCAAAGGAAAGAGAAGGTGTGCCAGGTGTGGAGGAGAACAGGAGTATGGGAAGTGTGGAGAAGGAGTCCAGCCAAAGTGCTGCAACTGTGGGGGGAACATAGCGTTGCATATTGGGGATGTGAAGCAATGAGACGAGAGGTGGAAGTCCAACAAACAAGAAGGAAAGGAAATGTAACTTATGCAGAAGCAGTTAAGTTGGTGAGGCAGGAGAAGCAGACAGGGGAGCTTATTCACAAAGGGCAAATGACAGTGGAGGCAGAAAGAAATGATAAGAGCAGGGTATGGGCAGAGGAGGAGAAGCTGGTGACTTTCACATCAGGGGTGATAAACGCAACTGCTGAGGTTAAGTCTAAGACTGAACGGATTCAAATAATTGTTAAAGCAGCAGTACATCATCTTGATATGATAGGTTTAAATGGGAGGAAGTAAGAGACAATCTTAGTGTACAGGCAAGCCAAGAAACATGTATTGGTGATAATAATGTTAATACTTCAATGGAATGCTAGAAGTTTAATTTCCAATGGACAGGAATCAGTGGCGGCTGGTGGAAAATGTTCTTGGTAGGGCTGTGCCACATCCAATCAATTTCAGCAAACATCCCAGAATGATTTAATGCAAACAAATTAAGGTATCAAACGCGCATTACTACTTTGCAGTTAAATATTTAACATTTATTCCAACACGAAAAAAAGCAGTAAATAACACTTTCACAAACACGTCAGGACATCTTATTTTAGTCACCCTCACAGGGAATTCAGTATAATATAATATATATAACATATAATAATATTCTGTATAATATAATAATATATATATATATCATATAATATTCTGCATAATATAATAATATATATATCATATAATATTCTGTATAATATAATAATATATATCATATAATAATATTCACTATAATATAAAACACACACACACACACACACACACACATACATATATATATATATATATATATATATATATATATATATATAATAATATATATATATATATATAACTATATATCCATTTCTCAGACAGGTGCTTCATGTCCCTCACTCCCTAACTGTCCATGCTGGTTCTGTCCCCGTTGTTTTAAAAAGATAAATAAGTTATTATCATGACGTCATCCAGCTAGTCAAACCTGTCTGGTGTACAGCTAGTAGAGAAGCTTCATGTACTGCTTCTCTTTCCTGCTAGTCTGCTGTCTGATTGTGAGGTCAGGCTGATCTGGGATCAGCTCTTTCAGTAGTTTCTCCTCTCAGTTCTCCTCTCAAACGGGTCTTGGAGGAGTAGTGCTCACACTGGCGCTCTCCTGTAGAGACTTCTCCTGACGAGAACGCGCAGCTTGGGGCAGGATTAGAAACTGCCCCAAGCTGAATCTATTTGAGGACGCTGATTGGCTGAATTGTATGTCACTCATTTATATCTTTACTCATCATTTGCTAAACTGCTTTATAGACCCGCCTCTTTGGGGCAGTTTTTCCAGCGCCCCAGCCAGCTGAGACGCGCACACACAGAGAGGAAGAGCAGACAGGCAGAGAGGACAAGCAGGAAAAGCATATATTTACCGCAGATATCATATTTTACACATATTACTGGGTGATTCCATGTTTCAAAAACACAAATATTGACAATTTGTATAGTTTATTTTTATTTTAAATTTTATTTTTATTTATATTTTTATTTTTATTTTTATTTTTATTTTTTGTAGCTCTAGGGGGGGCGGCGCCCTAGCGCCCTCTATGGACCAGCCGCCACTGACAGGAATTCAAGAAATGTATAGATAGCAGACGGGAGAAACCAGATGTTTTGTGCATACAAGAATCATGGTTAAAACCAAACCTGGACTTTGTAATGTATGGATATGTAGCAATTAGACGAGATAGGAAAGAAGGACAAGGGGGGGGGCTGTGTTACTTTTATAAAACAAGGGATTCCCTACTGGGTACTGGGTATAGGGCAAGAAATGGAGTATGTGGTAGTGGAAGTGTGGGCTGAAAGGAAGGAATTTATGGTAGTGAATTATTATAATCCATGTCTGAAAATAGAACCAAGAAAACTGGAAGAAATAGAAGGGCAAGATAGGGCAAGCATAGTATGGGGTGGGGACTTCAACGCACATAACACATTATGGGGGAGTGGGATAACTGATGGTAATGGTCAAACCACAGAAGAACTATTGGATGAAAGGAATTTAGTCTAAATGATGGAAGTAAGACAAGGATTAATATCAATACAGGAAAGGAGTCTGTACTAGACCTAGACCTGCAGTGTGTGACTGGAAAGCATATCATGAAGGAACCATAGGCAGTGATCACTACCCGATATTCTGTAAAATAAATATTCATACATCAGTAACGGAAGAAGACAGGGGTGGAAAATGGGTTTTTGGGAAAGCCAACTGGAAGAGATTTAAGGAAGAGAGTGATGGTCGTCTGAGTAAGATTAATGATGATATGCCTATAGAAACTAAATGATATGATAACAGAAGGCATTATGACAGCTGCTCTAGAATCTATCCCAAAAAGTAAAGGAAAAACAAGCAGAAAAGCAGAACCATGGTGGAACAATACTTGTAAACAGGGGCGGACTGGCCCTAGGGGGATACCGGGGAAATCCCCGGTAGGCCGACGGGGTTGGGATGGTCCAATACCGGCCCACCTCCATCACCAACCGGCCCTCCCTCTGACATCGCCGGCCACGACTGTATTCTATGCTTCAAGGAACACGTTAAATTTACTCAAAGACCTAAAGTTCATAATCACTGACTGAGATTCATACTACTCCTCACGATCTGTATTCACACTCATGGTTTCCATCTTCTTTACTCATCTAATCTCTTCCGTCAGTCTAACTTTGTTTTAGGTGTTATTAAATGTCAATCACTCTAACCTACTCAACACTTGCGTCACTCGTTCGCAGACGAAGCCGTTTTTGAGCATGAGCCGGCAGCATGGCACCGGTACCCAGCATGCAACACTACTGATATCACTGATGTTCACACCCCATCGTATGTTCTGTTCTGGTCATTCTACGTGTCTTTTGCTTTCTCATTGTTTGTCACCACTGTAATATTCGTAGACACTTGTATTATATGTCCTTTCTTTCCATAGAATAGGTCATGTATTTCACGTATGTGTAGAACATAGTTAGTGTTGCTGATCTGACATTAAACCTCAGTGAAGAAGCAGAGGGGAGGCAAACAGTACCTCTGCCTCAATGAAGGGGGCCCACGGGTCAGGTTCATGCTTGTAGTTCCGTTACTCTTCTTCTACACTTCTCTTCTTCTTCTTATATTTTGCTATGACTGCAAACATTGAAGTTTAAATATCTAAGCTTTAACAATTCTCAAAAAACAGGGAAATATGACCAAATCAACAGCAGTTCACCGTCGGACAGGTAAAGTAACCTTTGATGTGTTTGTTGTTCTCTTTATTAATCCCTGGTTGTTACAGATTATCGCGGGATCTCTCGATTTTCGTGGGTGTCGCCCGCGAGCGCTCCGCTTCTGAAACACTGGTCGGGGGGGCAGGTCGCAGATCGCGGCGCACACACCTGGTGCAATCAAATATGTACCTTACCTATGTGTGTGTAAAGAATGCTGATATGAAATATGAAAAACAACTAGTAGTCAAAGTGCAAGCTGCCAATTGAATGTTGATTTAAGCTGCTCTATATTAGGTTCATATATTTGTAAATCTGACTCTGAAAGAGTCAGTGCCTCACCAGCCACCAACCTCACCGCACGTCACTGGTGTAACCATCTGATACTAGCCCAGAGTTCAGCATATTCATCTAGCAAACTATACCTACCTTGGAGTACCTTGGAGTATCATTTTATTCCATGTGTCCTTCCAGGCAAATTGGTGGATCCAAATGTTATAAAAAAAAACATATATGATGTAATTTCTTTGTAATCATCCAAAATAATGTTAAGTGTATGGGTATTTTTCCAAGTAGGCCACTGACTGGTCGATACGTGCGATGCATTGAGTGGGCAGCGCGCCGTGTATTGAGTGGGTCGGTCTGACAGTATAACTCCCGGGACACTTGTTTCCCCCAGTCCGCCCCTGCTTGTAAAGAGGCAATTAGAAATAGAAACAGGGCATTTAAGTTAATGAAAATAACTCATAACTTTCAGTATCTGATACACTTCAAAAAGGCTCAGGCAGTGAGAAAGACAATAAGGCAAAAAGGACTATTGGAGGACGTTTTGTGACACAGTTGGAAATACAACCCCAGTAGGAGAAGTGTGGGGGATGATTAGAAAGATGGGAGGGGACAGAAGAGAGTGGAGTTACCCTGAGCTGACAACTGGAGAAGAAGTAGCGCTGACTAATAAAGAGAAAGCGGAGACATTGGTTCATACTTTTGTAAAGATACACAGCAATAACAATGTGTCTGACGAAGGAAAACGATTGTGAAAAGGGGACGTTTTTGCCCTGGGACCCCCAAAAAGTTTGATCCAGCCCTGCATGTAGGTCAAGAGTGAAAGGAGCACATTTTTCTCAGCTGATGAAAAGTTGGAGGTGATTTCTAGGAGGTTTGAACTGGCTAGTAACGATATGTTAATCTGCCGCTTGCTTCTACTGTGGCTCTGAGACCGGTGTCCTACTTAGCTGACACAGTGCCTTACTGCCAACTCTGTCATCCTGTCTTAGACTGAAAGAGACGAGGACAGAGAGAGAGAGAGAGAGAGGACACACTGTCCTCACAGGACATAAGTGAGCGATGCCAGTGAGCAATAACAATGTGTCTGACGAAGGAAAACGAACTAGAGAGGAAACAAGATTTTAAAATAGGGAGGCCTTGAGGAAGAAGGAGAATACTGAAGATGAAGTGAGTGTGCCGTTTACAACGGGGGAGTTCAAAAGAGCAGTTGCTAAAGCTGGAATGACTGCCCCAGGAAATGATGAAATATGTTATATTATGGTAAAGCAATTAAGTGGAGAAGGGCTGAATAAGTTACTAACATTGTATAATAAAGTGTGGGAGGAAGGTAGCATACCAGCAAGGTGGAAGGAGGCCGATATTGTCCCCATAAGGAAGCCAGGGAAAGATGCAAGTAACCCATCAAATTATAGACCAATTGCCCAAACATCACATATATGTAAACGTATGGAACGCATGGTAAACGAAAGATGAATGTATTATTTAGAGAAACAACAGATATTAGTAGGGTGTCAGAGTGGATTTAGGAAAGGTAGGGGAACCTTGGATTCAATGTCATGTCTAGAAGATGAGGTAAGAAAGGCTCAGGTTGATAAAGAAACTGTGGCAGCAGTGTTTTCTGATGTAGAAAAGGCTTATGATATGCTATGGAGGGAAGGTCTTTTGATTAAAATGCACCAAATGGGAATCAGGGGAAAACTGTTTAATTGGATAATGGACTTTTTAAATAAAAGAACTATCAGGTAAAAGTAGGAGCTCAAAGGTCAAGGAAATGGGACTCCACAAGGGAGTGTGGTAAGTCCTTTATTATTCTCAATGGCAATAAATGACATCTTTGGAACGGTCTCACCAGATATGGGAAGGTCATTATTTGCAGATGATGGGGCCTTATGGAAAAAAGGAAGAAACTTGGAACATATTGTTCAAAAACTGCAAGAAGGGATAAAACAAGTTGAAATATGGGGGAAGAAATGGGGATTTAAATTCTCCTCTGAAAAAACGAAAGTAAATGAAAGCCAGTGAGAAAAGAGATTCACGTACATAAGAACACCCACAAAAACACAATTATTTTTTTCCATCTCCAAAACCTTTATCACACTCTATTTCACCGCCTCCTTTCACACCATCTATCATTCTCATTGATCTGTCTGTCTGTCTTCCGTTGCTCTGTCAGCATCTGTCAGATTGTCCCATAAAACTATCCCTGGTTGATTGACACTGTGGGAGCAGCTAAGACATCAGAGTGGGTTTATGGTGCAGCAATGTAAGCTAGCTGGGAGTTCAGGTTTTAAAAGGAAATATTCAACCTGTGGAAATAATAGACCTGCCACTGTAACCTGCTAATGGTGCTCAAGAACATGTAATCATCTGTTGGAGGAATAATGTTTTAGTCCACATAATGTTCATTTGATCAAACATTTGACCCAGTGTGACACCAAGTAGCATCATGCAGCTGTTTATTTGAATTGAATATGTGTAATTTGAGCACAGACACACAGTCTGACCCAGAGCTCCATCCTCCTTATGATGCTCTCTCAACATGTCCTTCCTTCTTTGGTTGTTCACACATTTACTCTCTAAGGTGAAGAATGATGTCATCATCTTGCAGACAGACATGAGTGGCAAACAAATGTCTGACACACAAACATTGCCATATCAGTGTAAAAATTATATTGATAGCAACCACCTTTCATATAAATATATTAGTGCTGGGCAACGATTACAATTTTTAATCGCGATTAATCTCATTGTTTTGGCAAAGTTCAATAATGAATTCAAAAGTAGTGTATTGCACACTTTTATTTTAAAAGTACTGCTATATGAACAAAAGGGCAATAACATTTGGTTTGTAAACACTTTAAACAAATAATGTTCTTGTTAACAGCAGTATTCCCTTTACACAGTAGAGTTCTATCTCTTCACTATCTGTGCTCAGTGTGCTGACTGGATGTGAAACGTTCCACTGCTGTGAACATGAACACAATGTTTCAGCACGTTTCATCTAAATGTGTGTCTTGTGTCTTCATGACAGTCAGAGCAGGTGAATGCAGCTCTACTGTTCATCAATATAATGCTGTAACTCAGAGGTGATGATGGTTACCCAGCGATCAAAGAATAAAGACACTTTACGCACAATTTAGGTGTATTTTCCCTTTAACTCACGAGATGCAGGTAGCATGTTTTATACTTAATGTGAATATAATTCATACTTTGTTGGCATCTTATTCTGAAAACCGGATGTTCGTCTGAAGAAACCGGATGTTGTCTCACGTTAATCTTTCCGCTAACTTTCTGAGCTCATTCTTGAGGCTCATACGTGACGTCATTCGTTGATCCTAAAGGTGCGTTCACACCAAACGCGACGCGAACGCACCTTGAGAACGTTCCTCAGACCGACATCTTCCACAATACTAACCGGCTGCAGTTTGTCTCCACTTCTCTGTAGCATCTGTTAGCTTGTCTTTAGTTTATCTCTACTTCTCTGTAGCATCTGTTAGCTTGTCTTTAGTTTATCTCTACTTCTCCCACACGCTGCATCAACGTAGTCTGAAGACTTCCTCCACCGCTGCCAGTGAGCAACGCACTTTCAAAATAAAGAAAAATGCGTTAACGCGATAACGCGTTAACTTGCCCAGCACTAAAATATACACAAGTGTTTTAGACATAAGTACATTCATCACATGATGATGAAACAATAGTTTGAGATACACTCAAGAAAAGGCTTTAAGGAAAGACTTGTTTTCATGTCAAGGAACATTGAAACCTTGTAATAATGTTACTTTACAAACACTGGAAGCTGCAGATCAGCAAGCCTAAATAATTAAACTGTCCGATTCCAGACTCTCATCACATCTGCTTTGAAACACAGACAACAGTGACCCTGATGTGTGCGAGGAATGCAGGTGTTTTGGCCTGCAGTCTGCTGTGTCATTTCTCAGTGAACCTCCCACCATGACGTCTGGTCAGATCGATAGCCACCTCATGCTAAATATATCACTGCTACACAGCTGACTTGCCTGTAGACTGGGATGATGCCAGTGTGTGTGTGTGGGGGTTAGGGTTGGGTTAGGCATTTAGTTGTAATGGTTATGGTAAGGGGTTAGGGAGTGCATTATGTCATTGAGGGTCATCACAAAGATAGAAGTACAGGGATTTGTGTGTGTGTGTGTGTGTGTGTGTGTGTGTGTGTGTGTGTGTGTGTGTGTGTGTGTGTGTGTGTGTGTGTGTGTGTGTGTGTGTGTTCTCTTGCGTCTATTGCAGAATCATTGGCAGTGAACTGACCTTGATACAAAACACTGGCAGCCTGCGAGCTGGGGTCGGACTCCCTCACGCACACACACACACACACACACACACACACACACACACACACACACACACACACACACACACACACACACACACACACACACACACACTGACACATTGTTAGTTAAAGCCTTTCCCTCCATGCGGGAGTGTGATTTAAAAGGCAAGCAGACAGCAGGCGTTCCCTGACCTTTCCAACCTTTTCCTGCCACATAGGAACTTCCATCACCAGCTTCAGATCAAACAGGTTTAGACTAGATTTACATCAGTTATTTTCTAAAATCACATGTTTGAAACGTTCTGCTTTGGTCGCCTAAAGTTAAAGAATATATATAAATTCAGTTTAACTGCAGAAGATCTTTTGACATCTGTTGTATCTCAACTTTTTTTAAATTGTTGAGACACAACTCAACTCTTCCACCCAACATTCAAATAAGATTGAATATCTGACTCCCAACAGAACCAGTTGTAGGAGCCATTAGTTAGGTCTGGGTATTATAAATGTATATTGGGAGCCTACCTCAAGTTGACCACAGGTGGCAGTGTGGGTTAGTGTGGCAGGTAATTAATATATGGGGCACAGGTGCAACAGACAGGTGACGATGCATGGGTGACGGGGAGATTGCACGGTTTTTACCGCAAAACCAGACACACCAGAGGGAGACCAGGAAGCTAAGTAATATCAAGTTCTATTGTCAATTGTGAACTCTAATTAAATGGGAACCTCACCCAAAGATACGAAAAGCCTGGAATCTTTATGTCGAAGCGAGTACGAAAACACGATCTTCTCCCGCACCCAGCCGAGTGGCTAGTTACAGGAATCAGTCAGTACACCAGTAAAAACCCGATCTCACCTGGAGAATTGAAATAATTTTGGAACACACATACACCTGGAAGGCAGCGCTGCCGGGGCTATCGGCTTGACTTCCGAAGGAGGACGGATCGATCATCTACACGAAAAGGAAGGAAAAATCACGGACACCGGACGAAGGAGATCCCCGGTTAGTACAGACTCCTGTATGGATCTTTGACATTGCTTGTTTGAAACGCCATTGCGCTGTATGCGCGGCAGTGGGCTGCTCTGAGGATTATGCTTTATCGCATTCAAGTCAATATCGATTGTGTGGACTTAACTATGATTTCGTGTGCATCAAAGAAAAATATTATTGCTCAACTTGTCATGTGATCACGAGTGTGTTGTGTGGACAAGCAAAGCGCACAGGCTGTGACACGCTCTCAACATAGCGCCTCTCATGAAACAATTTGTTGAAAATGTATGATATGCATCGTGATACTGTTGAAACAGAACCCACAGAAATAAAATGTGATGCCACGGAAAAAAGAGCAAGAAAGTTCACATTGAAAGGAATCTCAATGGTGATGGAAAGGCTTCAAAAGGAAAGGAAATGCAATTTTGCACAAGCAGGCAAAATAAAAACAAAAATCACAACACTCTTGGCTTCCAAGGAAAATGCCTCTATTGTCCAACAAAATCTCAAAAGATTTAAAAGCCTATGTCAAAACGTTTCTGAACTCCATAACACATTGCTCACTGAGTTTCCTCTACCTGAGGAGCTGAGAAAGCAGGAAGCATGGTTTCATCCAAAGAAAGCTGTCAATGATATATTTATTGAAGAAATATCCACATGGCTGAAGGAAAATGGAATTGTACTTAATGATGATGATCTTGAAGATGATGATTATGAAAATGCAAAATCCAAGATGACATTGGTCCTGGAGACAGTGTGTCTAATGTGTCAAGCAAAGGGTCAAGCAGAAGAAGTCAAGCTAAATCATCTGTTTCAAGTATTTCATCTGCATGCATAAAGGCAAAGGCAGAAAAAGCAGCTTTAATGGAGCAAGTTGCTGCTCTGCAAAAGAGACATGACTTAGAGGCACAAGAAGAGAAACTGAGGAAAATGAAGGAACAACTGGAGCTCGATACACAGATAGCCGCTGCTGCTGCAAGACTTTCTGTGTTGGAAGGCAGTGATGTTGGAGGAAAGGCCCATTCAAATGGAATGAGTTCCTATGTGAGCAAAGGACTTAAAGAGCAAAGACTTGAATTCAACCAAAAGGCAAATGCATTTGTGCCAAAAATGAACACTCAAGGCTCAACAGCGCTACCTTTTTCATCTACACGTGTTGTGTGACCAAAAGTAAATATACAAACAGATTTACAGGACCAAGTACAACGGCATGGTACCTCACAAACAAAGGACATCACTCTCAGGCTACAGTCGCAACCAAATAGCCGGACTGTCTCGCCCAACTACTCAAAGGCAGGAGCCTCAGAATGTGTACACAGCCTCCACAGCTGCATCACTCAGGACGGTAGCTGCGCAGGAACAAGATCTACACAGGCTTCAATCTGCACAGAACACTTCACCAGTGCAACATACAGTCGACCAGGATGCAATTTGTGGAATCATGCAAAGGCAGAATGAAATCACCACAATGCTTGTGCGACAGCAAATGTCAGCTTCTTTACCACAAAGAGACATAATCATATTTGACGGTGATCCATTTAAGTATATTTCCTTCATTAGAACTTTTGAACATTGTATTGAAGAGAGAACCAGCAGTTATCAAGATTGTTTGTATTTTCTGGAGCAATATACCAGTGGGCAGCCTATAGAGCTGGTGCGAAGCTGCCTACATATGACACCACAACAAGGATATCAAAGAGCAAAATAACTTTTGAAAGAACACTTTGGCAATGAACACAGGATAGCAACAGCATATATGGACAAAGCATTTGGATGGGCTGTTGTTAAGACCGAGGATGTCCAGACATTGCAGGAATTTGCGCTGTTTCTAAGAGGATGCTGCAACGCTATGACGGAGATAAAATACATGGAGGAGATGAACGTTCCATCAAATATGAGGCACGTCATAATGAAGTGGCCATATAAGCTGCGGCAAAGATGGAGGTCTGCAGCTTGCAAGATAGAAGTGCGACGAGGTTACAGGGCCCTGTTCCCAGATATGGTGAACTTTCTGGAGAAGCAAGTCAAAATCTTATCTCATCCACTTTTTGGCGATATTTCCGATGCACGACCAAACACCTTAATAACGGCTATAAATAGGAGCAAACCGCTACCCGGGGATAACATCAAAAGAAGTAGCTTTGCAACAACCATCACAGCTACCAACCAAACTGTAACTCCTGAGCCCACAATGCACGAGATGCCAAAGCCGCCTGTAACAGCTAAGGAGTCATCCTCAGAATCCTGCTTTTATTGTCAAGAGTCGCATCCAAAATCCAGGTGTTCAAAGCTGAATAAAGTTTCTCAAAGGGAGAAAATTGAATTCCTGAAAGGAAAAGGAATCTGTTTTGGTTGTTTGAAGGCCGGCCACATGAGCAAGGAATGCTTCAGTCGTCTGACCTGTGAGGAATGCAATCTACAACACCCAACTATTCTACATATCCAGGACAAAGACAAAATTCACAAACCGCAGAAAATCCCAGTAAATCTCTTCAGGCATGTGGTTTTACAGGGGCCGGAGACAAAGACTGTACTCTTTCGATTGTGCCAGTGCAGTTGAAATCGAAGGACGGTGATAAGGTGCTGCAGACCTATGCCTTCCTGGACCCTGGAAGTACAGCAACTTTCTGTACCAACCGTGTTATGAAGAAACTGAATCTGCAGGGTACCAAGACCAACATCATGTTGCGCACTATGGGCCAAGAAAAGGTTGTGGAAAGCCAAATACTTGCAGGACTGCAGGTGTCTAAATTGGACGATAACCAATTATTTGAGCTCCCAGAAACATTTACGCAGGAAACGATCCCAGTCTCAAAAGGCAACATCCCTACTCAACGAGACATTGAAAGGTGGGAATATCTGAAAGAAATCAGTATCCCAGAATTGAACGCTGATGTCGAAATTTTGATCGGGACTAATGCACCAAAATTAATGGAACCCTGGGAAATAATCAACAGCCAAGATGATGGACCTTATGCCGTGAGGACCCTATTGGGGTGGGTTGTCAACGGTCCTTTGAGGGGCAATAGTGGTTGTTGTCAGAAAAGCTGCTCGACCATATATGCCAACAGGATATCCATCGTCGGACTGGAAGAGTTGTTGTCCCAGTATAATCAGGGTTTCAATGAAAAGTCACTGGAGGACAAGCAGGAGACGTCAATGGAGGACCTGAGGTTAATAGAGATCTTGGAGAAGTCTACTTGTATGCAGGAAGGTCATTACTGCATGGACTTACCCTTCAAAGTGGATGACTCTCTAAACTCTTTGCCCACACAGGAAGAAGCAATGCAGTTGGTAATGGACCTTACTGACATATGCTCAATTCCATCTATTCCTGAAGCAAAGCGGTCCAAAACAACCAGGCAGCTGCACTTGGAACAAGACAAGCTACCACCGTCAACCTACCAAACCTGTTGTTGCAAGAAAGGTGTGGAAAAAACATGTCCTGGGACGACCATATTCCCCAGATATTCTCACAGCAATGGACAGGATGGCTGCTGGATCTGGCAGAGCTTAAAGTGGACCGCTGCATCAAACCAAAGGACTTCAGAGGTCCGACAGTGGATAACTTCCTAGCATGTAGGAGTTGGATTGGCCAAGACCCTTAAATCCACAGCCCATTTCCTCAGAAGATCCAGAGGTTAAAGGGACCTAATGGCGAACGTCATCATCTGTAAAGGTCATGACCTAACATTGGGTCACGCGTTGGTAACACCTGACGCAGAAGAAACAAGAAAAGAAATCAGACTTTTTGTTTTTTATGACTCCTTGTTTGGTTACTGTAATTGTGCATACCTTCACAATTAGGGGCCGGTGTGTAGGAGCCATTAGTTAGGTCTGGGTATTATAAATGTATATTGGGAGCCTACCTCAAGTTGACCACAGGTGGCAGTGTGGGTTAGTGTGGCAGGTAATTAATATATGGGGCACAGGTGCAACAGACAGGTGACGATGCATGGGTGACGGGGAGATTGCACGGTTTTTACCGCAAAACAAGACACACCAGAGGGAGACCAGGAAGCTAAGTAATATCAAGTTCTATTGTCAATTGTGAACTCTAATTAAATGGGAACCTCACCCAAAGATACGAAAAGCCTGGAATCTTTATGTCGAAGCGAGTACGAAAACACGATCTTCTCCCGCACCCAGTCGAGTGGCTAGTTACAGGAATCAGTCACTACACCAGTCTGCAGGCCACGGATGAAGAACCTTTTTAATGAGGAACTTTTGTGCTATATTTGTTGAAATTCTCTTTACGGACCCACAGCAATCAATAAATCAAATGCTCTGACAATAAATAAATAAATCATCAAGCCCATCCAATCATTTCATTCGACTTGAATACAATGATGGTGGCTTACATACCTGTCTACCTATCAGTAGACAAGAGTGGTCCTGGAAGTAAACTTCAATGGTACATTTGTAGCAGAGATGTGTATGTTGCTTCTACAAAAACGTGATTAATGTAACTCAAGTATTTTCTTCAATTATTTAGCCAAAACCAAAATGTGTAAGTGTCAAAGTCTATTTCCTGTTTTATTTTGAAGTTCACTCCTCATGTGTCATGTTTGGTTGTACTTCCTGTGTGTTGTGCATTTTCCCGTCCTTTTTGATTGTCTGCTCTGCACTGATCAGTTTCACCTGCCCTGCACTCACCTCACCTGTTCCCTATTTATACCACCTCAGTTCCTTTGTCGGTGCGTCCTTCCTTATTACATGGACTTTTGTTTTTGTAACCTGCCTAATGTTATTCTGATTTGTAAGTTCATTCTGTATAGAGAGGCCCTTCCAGTGTGCCCCATGGACCATCGTCAAAGATGAGAGATTTGTTTGGATCCCATTTAAATTGTACAATGGCCGACTGAATTAGGTTTTTTTCTGAAAAGGTTTTCACTTTTGTTTTACATGTTCACAGACGTATTGATAAGGGATTGGCTTTTTACTTGAAAATACTTTGTGTGTGTGTGTGTGTGTGTGTGTGTGTGTGTGTGTGTGTGTGTGTGTGTGTGTGTGTGTGTGTGTGTGTGTGTGTGTGTGTGTGTGTGTGTGTGTGTGTGTGTGTGTGTGTGTGTGTGTGTGTGTGTGTGTGTGTGTGTGTGTGTGTGTGTGTGTGTGTGTGTGTGTGTGTGTGTGTGTGTGGGGTTGGAGGAGCTCAGCCTGACTGAGAGAGCAGTGATGTTCGCTGCAGCATGATAATAAATGACAAAACATTGAAAAGTACTAATAAAAAGCACCAGTAACGTCGGGGCTTGTCAACACTACAATCTTTAATTATTTAGCACCGGGGCCTTTTAATAATTTCAGAATGCATCCCAACCTTCAGATAACGAGAAAGGCTCCCTCTTGACCCTGCTGTAGAAACATGGAGGCGCAAGATGGTGGACTCTGTGAAGACGACCCGCTCCTTGTAGATATAAATAACGTGCATATATACTCTGTTTGTCTATTCATTGTTATTAGACCTCTGAACCATCTGTTGGGAAAGAGCTCTATCCATTCAGCTGAATTATTATTGAAGTGTCTGTTCATTAAATATGATTTTAATACTTTAAGAAGTTAAAAAGATTATTTTCCACAACAAATGGCGACGAGGATGGGATCAGTGTAAATGTTAACCGTTTTGTCGGCAGCGAGCTTACAGGCTTCTGTAAGAGCCACAAGTTCTGCAGCTTGAGCAGAGAAGTGTGATGCCAATTTACCGCTGCACAGAGTGTCATGTGATGAGACTACAGCAAACCCAATCAACCCTTCTCCTGTCTCCTGTGAGCGGAATGCCGAACCGTCCACAAACCGCTCTAAATCAGCATTTGGCATAGGGGTGTCTGTCCGGTCAGGTCTCGGTGTGCAGACTTGCTCAAGAGAAACAACACAGTTATATGGCTCTCCATCTGCAGGAGTAGGGAAAAGAGTGGCAGGATTAAGGGTAGTACATCTTTTCACAGTAATGTTAGGCAAATCCAATAAGGTTGTGTGATATCGCAACCACTTCCACTCAGATGAGACCAACAAGCACATCTGACACAGTGACATAGACAATCACCTCATAGACAATCACCTCACTTATTTTGTGTGGTGGGAGAGAGAGAGGAGGGACTTCTATGTGCAGGGACAATGTCATCTCAGTGACGAAGATGGAAGGCAGATCTCCAGCCATGGCACCCTTTCCGCGGTCCGGGATGGTGTGGCCTAAGAGGTTCAATGTGTTTTCTGTTCTGTGCAATAATAATTGTGTTTCCTATAATATTGATGGATGACAAACCTTGGCAAACAAATAATGTACGAAATGCAACCAATGTTAGTGACCCAGAACCCAGACAAACCGTACCAAAACCAGCAACCATCAGATTAAAGAAACAATTTATAAATTAATTTAGCCAACCAACAAATAACATGTGGTATGAATATGCTAAATTTACCGTCCGACAACACACCAACTACTCATGTGTGACATGCTTAAAGACACGACCACAGATCATGCTTGTACCGATAGAACACACCTCAGAAGAGTGTGCCAAAGATCAAAAACATAATCTACGTCACACATGCGCGTTCCGCTGTTTAATCTATTTTTCAAACTCAGTCTTCGCTAAATTGTTCAAAGATGAATCTTCCAGTAAACATGTCTTGCACCATAAAGATTTTGGCAGACCAACATCAGACGAATCACAAGGCACCGGGCGCAACGTAGGCAGATTGAACCTTACGTGTAAATATACATGGAACACAACAAGACCAAAACACCAACACAATGACGATGCGCTACTATCCGGAATGAATGAACGAGAGACATTGTATGCCACATTCACAAAGTCACGTTTTTTATTCCTGTTCCATTAGCAATCCGCCCACCTACTTCACCCCTACACTCTCCTGATATGCCAACGATAGATGCATGGTGGTATTGAGGCAGCACTCTGCACCCCAGCCTCCCACCGGGATGGAGAGGCCTATGTGCCATGGTTAGACTAATCCAACCGACATTAATTGTGCCAACTGATGATCTTAAACATAGTGTCTTTCAGCAGGGGGAGATAAAACGGGAAAGGAGGTCATTCACGGAGGATCCCAGAGTATGGATAGACTCCATAGGTGTCCCCAGGGGCGTGCCTGCTGAATTCAAAGCCCGAGATGAGATAGCAGCTGGTTTTGAATCTGTTTTCTACCTGGTAACTATCAACAAAAATGTAGTTTGGATAAATTATGTATATTTCAATCAACAGCGATTTGTTAACTATACTGTCATACTAGAGATGCTGTGCAGGCCCTGGGTGAGCAGCTCCACACTACGACCCAGGTAGCATGGCAGAACAGGATGGTCCTAGACATGTTGTTAGCGTAAAAATGAGGGGTTTGTGCTATGTTTGGGGACTCTTGTACTTTCATTCCAAACAACACAGCTCCAGATGGCTCATTCACCAAAGCCCTCTCTAAACTTAAAGCAATGGCTAAAGAACTCAAGGACTATGCTGGTGTGGATGCGTGGACAGAAAAATGGTTTGAAAACTTATTTGGCCGCTGGGGTGCAATTCTGGCTAGAATTGGCGTTATCATAGTGGTTTGTGTAACTATTGTTGCCCTATTTGGTTGTTGCATCATTCCATGTAAGCCCCAGTTCCACCGAAAGCCAGACATACTACGGATGTCCCCGGATACACTACGGATCAGATCCGGGGTCATCCGGGAGTGGAATCGTAGTGAAACCGTAGTCAGTCCGGGACGTTCCGTGATGAACCGTAGTAAAACCGTGGCCATCCGTGCTGAACCGTGGCCATCCGCGGCCGTCCGTGGCGTATCCGGGAAGACGAGCGGCTCGTCGGACGTACAACTAACATCCGGGGTGATCCAGGGACATCCGGGGACATCCGGGAATGGAGAGGGGAGCGGCGTTGATCGTAGCGCATCCGGGAAGAAACGTAGTAGGACCGGGATGAACCGTACTAAGACCGGGATGAACCGTAGCATAACCGTGTTAATCCGGGATGAAACGGGAGCTAGTTGACACCCTGGAGCACCCCGGATGGGTTTAATTTTTGGCGTGTTGTTGTCGTCTGAGGAAGATTCTTCTTCTCTTCTTTTCTTCTTCTGCTGCTGCAGCAGCAGCAGCTTTCTTCTTTGCAGCAGTCATCGCCTTCTTCTTGGGTTTAATTTTCGGCATGTTGTTGTCCTTTCAAATATTTTCGGAAGAGTGATTTTGTCTCTGAAAATCAGAACTATTTATACCCTGACGCTTCATCCGGGACGCATCCGTGACGCATCCGGGCCGTGTCCGTGGCGTATCCGTAGTTGAACCGTGGTCAAACCGTGCTCATCCGTGGTCAAACCGTGGCCATCCGGGATGAACCAGGCTTGAACAGGGGTGATCCGTGGTGGAACCGTAGTAGAACCGTAGTAGAACCGTAGTAGAACCGTAGTAGAACCGGGAAACATGTCAAATGTGTTGTCATCCAGGACGATTTCCTTCCCGGATCACCCCGGTTCACCGCGGATCACCCCGGTTCTCACCTCTTTTTATCCGGGGACATCCGGGTTTCTGTGGAACTGGGGCTGTACTAGACAACTGATTGAAAAATCCATAACAAAGAGTGTTTCCCAGTATGTGAATCTTCCCCAGGCCCATCGTGTCCCATCTGACTTGTTTCCAATGGCCGAGTGTTTTCCTTCCTTAGAGGAGGAGAATTACAAAAGTGACATTTCTGTGTAACACTTATGTTTACTATAGCTTGCTATTTTAGAAATATAATCTCACAAATAAGATACCGCTTCCATTTATTTTACTTGATAAATAAATCAATTGAATTGTTTATTAAATACTTAAGATGATAGAATTTCTTACAAATTGTTTATGTTGATTGATTATTGTTTGGTATGAAGCTCACTGACCTGTTGTCTTCCTATACAGTTCAATAGAGATGGAGGTCCGATTCATGTATTTCATCACCTCATCTCAGGAGATGTATTTTGCCATGATGTTAACATTCCCTAGCTTGCTACAACATAGAGTTGCTTAGAACTCACAAAAACAGCGAATGCTTTAACCTTATTGATTAATGATGTGCATATGTGAAGCATTCTGGGTAATATGTGTTGATGTTTCAATACATTGTAAATACTTTAATGGCCATAGGAATGGCCAAAGGGGGAATTGTTCTCTCATCATATACTCATTATGTATGTCAGCTTCTTGAGCGTGTGTTGCAGCGTGTGACATGTTGGAGGCGTGTCTTACGGTCAGACCGGATGCAGTGTTACTTTGCTCCACTTTAATGTTTGCTATGATGATTATAAGTTATGGAAGGAAACCTTCCTATGTTTTTATATTTGTTAGTTTTTGTTACTTTCAGCCTGAACGTCTATGTATTTGTCCAATATTATAGTTTCCTCTTTATTTGTAAAATATGCCGCTCTGCTGACAGCAGACTTGTCCATGTTTGTGATTGGTCAGATGCTGCAAACCCCGCCCCTTTGTGTGAACGTCTCCCAGCCAGATTGAGAAGCCCTGGGTTCAGCTTCATACGACCATTTATTGGGATCACGGTGTTAGGGTTAGTTAAACAAGATAACCTAAAGATGGGCATGTTGATCTTTCTTCCTGAAGTGACATGTGACATGTAACACAACAGCATCAGCGTCTGTGTGCGCGTGTCTCTTGCTGTCTCTTTTATACACCCTTATAGTTTGTTTCCTGTTTTATTTTGTAGTTCCAGGCCTCTTGTGTCCTGTGTTTGACTGACTTCCTGTCCTGTTCCTTGCTAACTTTGGGATTTTGGCATTTTATGGACTTTTTGTTTCATTGTTTAACTTTTGGACTGTTCTTATGGATTGTTTTTTACAAGAAGTTAATTTCCTGAAATGTGTTAATGTGCTACTGAATCTGTTTGATGCAGTGGCTTTGATAAATGTAATGCCATCTCTTTTTACAGTTAAAGAAATTTGAAACTGAATTCATGGACATGCAGATTGAGAACCTGTTCAGCATGAGCGATGGTGTTATTATGGATTGCATTTTCAAAAGCTGCAATTACTTTAAATGTGTCAGTTGAATGTGTTTGATACAGCTCTATTGTAAGGCCATCTCTTGTCCGAGTCATTTCTAGCACATTCAGGGTTGTTAAATGATTAGGTCCTAGCAGTGTTATACTGTAAACATCACATTCTACAGTACCGTAATACATTTTACTGTATTAAACTCTTCATGGAGATTGCTGTAGGAACAGTCAAATAACAGTGTAATGGCAACCACACACATGACAGCATCACACTGTTGTGTACAGTACTGTACAGTAATATATTTTCATCATAAACTGTAGAATAAGAGTTGATGCTGGCAACTGCAGTTTCCAGTAGTTAACTGTGATTTCAGGGACATTTGTATTTGTAACCTAAGACCTGTGACATTTTCACATCAGTACATCTCTTTATAACGGCTTTGTCTGTCTTTCTTGGGCTGCCTCCACCCTAGAAAAAGAGTAGGAGGAGAACTGTTTGCCGTGGTCAAAATAAAATGGCGATGGTTGATATTGTACAGTGTGTCACACATTGTAGCCGTAAGCTGTTGGTCACAGAGCTGAACTGATGTTATTCAGACCAATTCATACTTTCTTATAGAGCACAATTTTCCCGAATCACGCATTCACTACAACAACACGCAGACTTTATTTGATGCTGAACATAAGGAACATTGTGACACATGTCCAGTCTCATATCGTAGAGGAAAGTACAGTACATGTTCCTCACTGTGAGTGTGGTGGGTCTGATTGGGAAGAGAGGGACACCAGAGATAATAGACATACTGCTCCATCCAGCTCCCTTCTCTCCAACTCTATCATCCCTCTTTCCCTGCTTCCTGTGCTGCAACAATATCTCCTTTCCTTAACGGAGATGAGAAGGAAACGCCATGGCTCTGTCAGCAGCAGCTCCCATCATCAGCTCCAGAACAAACGATGTGTTACGTTCAGAATGTTATTGATTAAGACTTCTTTTAAACCAGTTTTAACGTCTTCCAGATGCAGTCTGAAAAAGGGCATTATATGAGTACGAGTTGGCTGAGTGAAACGAGGATATACAGCATCATCACATCATTGACAGCTTATGACAATGAAGGATGAACAGAAAACCTTCAGCACCAACAACGTTAGCTAGCGAGCATTTGAATAACCATAACGCTGGTTACAAGGTTATTCATTGTCATTTTACTGCAGTTTGTAGTCCCGGTTTACTACATAAGAAATACACAGTGATATCTTGATGACTGCTGTAGCGTTATTGATCATTTCACTGAAGACTTAAGAGGACCCCTACCAAGTGACCAGAACAAGGTTAACACTGTTTACTGGTTGGATCCAGTACACCCATCATATCATGTCACTGAATGGATTACATTCTGCCCACCAACCCTTTAAAAAGGTAGAGGTCAATCCTAACACCCCAGACACCTTCTCCCTCTCAAGTTTCTCATTTTCAATGTGTCCATGCTACCGGCTGAATTCTTTCATGGTTATTACTGGAGCACCTGTGGCATACGAGAGAATACCTTCATCATCATCAGAAGGATGAAGTGCAGCAGACTTTGAGATTATCACCACACACGGCCGACGTACCAAACGCCACTAAACTGCCCCAGGGAGAGAGGGAGGAGAGCCCAGATTGAAGCTAAGCTAACCCAGCTAGGACCTGAGGCTACTCCACAGCCTGCTGCTGGCTGTCTGATGCCCGGTCGCAGAAAAATAAGAAGGATGAATAATACTAAAGGCAAACCCAGAGACGGGAGGTTTGCTATATTTACTGTTCATTTTCATTTTGTATTCTTTTTTCTTATTTAATGTTTTAAGTAAATACATGAATATGAAACGTGAGGATTGTCACTGTCTATTCATATTCATCAACATGAATCCCATTACTTTATGACTGTATGAGTATAATTGTTAAACCTGTAAGATGGACGGCAGAATGGTGCGTCACTGTCAATGTTTGGAATTGTGGGCGGCATTATCTGCTTTCCTTTGGTAAAGGAAGGTCCAGTGTTTCCTATGCTAAAGGAGCTAATGAAGGAAGCATTGAAGCACCTTTCCTTAGCATTTAGAGAATTCAAACAGCTTTCATCATGGCGGCCACTTAGATACTTCCGGGTCATTTCACTCAGTGGGGAGCCGTCCTAAGCCAACAGGACGACTCCACCGCAGCCTAAGCTTTAGTTCAGCCGGCCTCAGCTGAAGCAGGAAGTCTGTAAACTGTGATGGACCTTTTCAACAGTTTGGGTCTTAATATCACTGTTGGCCTTGTTTCTCCTTCTTCTTAAAAGAACTGCACAACGGCATCTGATGGAGGCGGAGAAGTCACCAACCCATCATCTAATCACTGCTCAATAACATGTAAAGGCTTGTAATTCACACACTGACTCATCCGACCTCCCAGCTTCTCTTCTTTAACCTTTCTAGCCCGAGAGGCGCCCGGTAGGGCGCCTAGTGGTACCGATTGGTACCGACTGGTACCGAAGAAAGCTATTTTCGGTAGCAAATATAATATTTCCACAACCATGGAGCATAGCGTTTGAACGAAGAATTTCTCATGAACCGAAGCATGTGTAACACTTTACACACTCAAAACACAATAAAACACAATCTAAGACAACATTCCTAGCCTCGTGCTAAATATCGTCACTTTTTCGCGTTCATTCGGCCGACATACGCACCCGAAATAGCCTCTCAAAAGACGCAAATCAACCGGAGAGCTTAATGCTATGTAGTTAGCAGCCGTAGCATTCAAGCACGCTTCGAACCCACATCCCCGATTCCCTCTCTGGGAAACCCTTCAAAGTTGACCGGGGGAACAGCAGCCCCCAGCAACAATAACTCAGCCAAATAATTATGGGATG
>JAVDOI010000030.1:964459-1061959 GCA_032191485.1 Leptoclinus maculatus
ATAAATGTCATCAAAGACATCAGTACGACGCGTCGCCATTTTTGCTGGACCAGTGTAGCTACAAGCCCCATCAGACTTTGTTGCCCTAATGTTGCTGTCCTCCCAGAATACAATGTTATTATTACTGATAGCAATGTTGGCCATAACTACAAAAACTAAATTGTAATAAATGAGAATGACAGATGTAAACACTGAACCAGTAGCGTCTCCATCTCAACTGCTAGAGAGCAGCATGCAACACTATGCGTGCACCGGGAAACCACTGCTTTCAATAACAAAGCGTCCATGGCAGACCTGACATGGTTCACATACTGTTGACACATCATATGTATGAACTGGTACTGCTGCCAGCTTCATTGTAGGCATTCACACACACACACACACACACACACACACACACTGACCTTCAGAATGAAACTGCACAGTCAGCTTCCGAGTCCGACATCGGTCTGTATTATAGCTAACAAACTTGTGAAGTATTGTTGCCATGCACGCCTATATGCTGGGAAATGATGTTCTCTGCTACATATCGATCAGAAAAATGAGTCGTAAACTCAGGCTCTCATCAACCCAGCTTTTCCTAGCTGGAGTTGTTTTCAGAGAACTTGCTCTGATGAAGCTAATGTCCACTACCTGCTACAGCAAACAGCAGACAGACACAGATAGTGAATAGAGTGAGAGACTTTCTCAGGAGTTAACCGGAGCGAAACAAGAGTGAATATTAGAATAACTAGACAACTGCGACATGTCAGCGCTGTGGCCTCGTGTCAGTGTCTGATATGATCTTTCATGTTCATGTTTCTGACATACGACATTTGTAAACCTCCTGTTGTTGACAACGTGACGAGAAGTGTGAGGAGTCATGCTGAGGAGCTCAAATAACTTTTAAATGAGTCATGGACTTGTAAAATGAGCAAGCTGCCTTTCACTTGTTCCACCAATCTGTTTTAGAAGTGAAACTGAAGAAAGAAGATCTCATTGAGATCTCATTTTCAAGGGACACTTAAATATCATAAGCTATGAAAAGGTTTCATTTATTAATTGTAAAACATGATAATGTAGCCTACATCAGAACAACAAAAACAAAACAGTAAACATAAAGATGAATACGCAGAAAAGCTATATATAAAATATATATATATTATAATGTAGAGGCTCAAACAGATACACTACCCTGATGAGAACAAGTCTTAAAGGAACAGTGGGACACGATGGGCTGGGCCTGTGTATTGTTAGCCGTCCAGCAGGTGTATCTCCAGCACACAGCCTGGAAGCACGAGGAAGTGATGCTCGTGTTTTAAGATTCCTCGTTAACTTATGTGTGAAGTGAAAACATCTCCTGCCCTACAGCGGTGTAACGACAGCCTAGAGTTGGTCGGAACCCTAACTAATCAGGTTTACTTCTTCGAGTAACGAGCCATACCCCTGCTGAGCCCACCTCCTGCAGCTGCTCCAGCTCCAGCCTCAGCGTCTCCTGCTCGGCCTCCAGGTCGGCGTACTGCTGCTTCAGGCTCTGGTTCTCCTCCAGAACCACCAGCCCGCACTCCGCCGCCCGGATCTTCTCGCGGTTGGCCTCCGCCAGCTCCCGGGTCAGGCGCTCCACCTCGGCCCGGCATTGCTCCACCGTGTCCCCGCATCCTGCTCCACCGGCAGCCATCGCTCCTCTCTGCCTCCCTCTGCCCTCTCCTCCCTGCGTCGGATGAGCAGAGAGCCCCGCCGGAGGGAGAAAACGAACCCCCACCGCCTCCCCGCAAAGGAGTCACACCGCGGCTCCGAATCTCATGTCAACAGTAAATAGAATATACGAATATGGAATAACATCCGTAAATATCCTAAACGCGTTGTCATCATCACCAGAGACACTGGTCTTGTGCCACGCGATGCTCTAAATGATGCAGCCTCCTCCCCTCCCTGTCTGTCTGTCTGTCTGTCTGCTTTTCTGCTTATTCACCGGACTCAGGACGCCATCCCTGCCCGCAGCCGTGAGGCAAGGCACACTCCCGCTCTCAGGGTTCGGATCCTCGGCTCTCTCATCGGGAGAACCAGGACCTCAGGAGCTCCGACTGATCACACAAGCTTCATGTTTGTATTTGTTTCAAAGTTTGAATGTATTGATAATAAACGGTATATAATAATAAACGGTATATAATAATAAACGCAACAGGGGCTTCTAATAGCAGACTTTTTAAATGATAGGAGCACATGAATAGAAGATAATCATATTGAAAGTCTTCATCTTACATTTATTTTACTGTTTTTTCCTACCTGGCAAAATAAAGTGAATATGCAAGGGAAGCCAAAAGAAAACCCACAACAGAACATAACATGTTTGTCTGATGACTAATTACAACTTCTAACAGGTTAGTGTCCAATTACTAAACGGAGCTACACGTATTTATTCTTAATAATATCATATTTAATCCCTGGGACATTTGGGCTATTTCTTTTAGTGCAACCTGTTTGTACTCAATATTAAGTCGCCTTTATAGTAGCCTATGTTATCACAACAATATGGTACTTTATATTTACTTTTACATGTAAATGTGCGTTATAGTCTACTCATAAATGATATTGTCACTATTGCCTAAAACCCTGTCTACAATATGTAACATTAGGATTACTGTATAGTCCAATCCTGACTAAAACAGTTAGTCAGTTGTGAGATAATAAGTTAAATAAGTTAAAGTTAACTTGATTTATGGGAGTGTCAGTGTGAAGAACACGTCCTGCAGGGGGCAGCAGGGCGGAGGCGCCTCGGTCCTCATGGAGCACATGGAGAAGTCGTTGTCCGGCCTTCAGAATAAAATAAAGAAAAGTCAAAAAACAACTGCAAAAGAGAAATCAGGCCGATCCAATGTCCGCACTCACGGACTTTGAGACGCGTTCCCGCGAAGACCGTGAGGTTTAGGGCTGCCTCTGTCAAATAGTAAAGTGTTTGAGGTCTCTCACGCAGACATTATGAGCCAATTACCCACAAGTCAAAGGGTTGTGACATTAAATAAGGGTTTACCAGGGGAAGCCCAGAAGCGGAAAAAGGTAAGCAAAGAGGAGACCACATGGGTGTTCAGCCTGGCATATTAAATGTACACATTTAAGATGGTAAAGAAAACGCATGGAAGCAAAGGCATACACACATAGGCATTCTTTAAATGTTGCTTATTGAAGCTGTTTTGACAAAAACAAGTAAATAGATTTGACAATCATCTCTTGTCTCGCAAGGCAAGAGCCAGACGTTCAAACCAGAGAGTAAAAACTCATATTTTTCTGTCACATGTTTTGGTGTCAGGAAACTTCATATGTCTGTCCCATAGCTATTTATACCATTAAATCAAACCAAACCATTAACTTAAACCATTAAGTCAGGGCTCAGTCTTTAGGGAAGCATTGGCGTGGAGCAGAGGAATCATTGTTCAATACATAACTACCATAACTACCTTCTGGTTAGGAATCATTGTTCAATACATAACTACCATAACTACCTTCTGGTTAGGAATCATTGTTCAATACATAACTACCATAACTACCTTCTGGTTAGGAATCATTGTCCAATACATAACTACCATAACTACCTTCTGGTTAGGAATCATTGTCCAATACATAACTACCATAACTACCTTCTGGTTATGGATCATTGTCCAATACATAACTACCATAACTACCTTCTGGTTAGGAATCATTGTCCAATACATAACTACCATAACTACCTTCTGGTTAGGAATCATTGTCCAATACATAACTACCATAACTACCTTCTGGTTAGGAATCATTGTCCAATACATAACTACCATAACTACCTTCTGGTTAGGAATCATTGTCCAATACATAACTACCATAACTACCTTCTGGTTAGGAATCATTGTCCAATACATAACTACCATAACTACCTTCTGGTTAGGAATCATTGTCCAATACATAACTACCATAACTACCTTCTGGTTAGGAATCATTGTCCAATACATAACTACCATAACTACCTTCTGGTTAGGAATCATTGTTCAATACATAACTACCATAACTACCTTCTGGTTAGGAATCATTGTCCAATACATAACTACCATAACTACCTTCTGGTTAGGAATCATTGTCCAATACATAACTACCATAACTACCTTCTGGTTAGGAATCATTGTCCAATACATAACTACCATAACTACCTTCTGGTTAGGAATCATTGTCCAATACATAACTACCATAACTACCTTCTGGTTAGGAATCATTGTCCAATACATAACTACCATAACTACCTTCTGGTTATGGATCATTGTCCAATACATAACTACCATAACTACCTTCTGGTTAGGAATCATTGTCCAATACATAACTACCATAACTACCTTCTGGTTATGGATCATTGTCCAATACATAACTACCATAACTACCTTCTGGTTAGGAATCATTGTCCAATACATAACTACCATAACTACCTTCTGGTTAGGAATCATTGTCCAATACATAACTACCATAACTACCTTCTGGTTAGGAATCATTGTCCAATACATAACTACCATAACTACCTTCTGGTTAGGAATCATTGTCCAATACATAACTACCATAACTACCTTCTGGTTAGGAATCATTGTCCAATACATAACTACCATAACTACCTTCTGGTTAGGGATCATTGTCCAATACATAACTACCATAACTACCTTCTGGTTAGGGATCATTGTCCAATACATAACTACCATAACTACCTTCTGGTTGGAGTCTCACCTTAATGTCCTTCCCTTTTTCTGTTGTGTTTTGTGTAACATCGTTGTGTTTTGACTCTCAGGGCCACCGTATGTTTGGCTTGTTTGACAGATAAAGACAATGATGAAGTTATAAAACAGTCACTGCCTTTTGAAAAAAACACATCTGCAATATAATGTTACTGTGGAAAGAAGCAGGATTAAATAGGAATTCATTATGAGGACTGAATTATTTCAAAATGTCATATTGTGTTTTTTTGTCTCATTTATTCATGTGGTTATTTATCTCACTGTGTCTTATTTATTTGTGAAATATTGGACACTGGTTTCCAGTCAGTTAATGGTCTGTTGAATAGATGAGTCCTTTATTGTGAAACATGTCACACCGGAAGTAGTATCTTTGTTGTGGCTGGCGGAACACCGGCTATATGATCTCTGCGATAGCGACGCCGCATTGCACGTTGCTAGTTAGTTGCAATGTTGTAGCTATTAGCACGATAGCCATTCCTTTGCTGGGAGGAAGACCCGCCGATTAGTTTGACAAACCTACGGTGTTAATTCTCACTCATTCGTAGTCCAACCAGCTGCCAACTGCTAGCTAACGGAAATTACTCGCCTAAATAGTAGCTAGCTTGTCTTGCCATTGTCATAGCCTGGTAGCCTCACACCGCTAGCTAGCAAGCTACCCGCTAGCGTTCTACCGTCTTCACCCTCAGTGCGAACAGTGTCCTGCCCGGCTGGAGGACCATGGCGATGCGACAGACTCCCCTCACCTGCTCCGGTCACACCCGGCCTGTGGTCGACTTGGCCTTCAGTAGAATCACTCCCTACGGCTACTTCCTCATCAGCGCCTGTAAAGGTGAGACCAACGTGCTATGGATGTTACGCAAATAAGGTTTGACGAAAAAGGGTCTTAACATTTAACTTAATGTTAGACCCTCGAAGTGGTTTTAAGACACACATACTGAATACTTCACTCTGCGTCCCATATGGTTCTTAAAAACCAGTCGAACCTTCAATATTGTTGGTCTTAAATTGGTAATTTAACATTAAATGCTTAAATATAAATGTGCTCTTGGAATAACGTGTCTTCCTGGAAGCAGCTGCTTTATCAAAGTGAGGCAGGCAGTGTGTCTGGTTCAACAGACGCCTGTGGACTGCTGTGACTCCAGGCTTTGACCTCTGGATCCTCCCTGCGTTTCTGTTGTCAGATGGCAAACCCATGATGCGCCAGGGAGACACGGGAGACTGGATAGGGACGTTTGTGGGTCACAAAGGCGCTGTCTGGGGAGCCACTCTGAACACGGACGGCACCAAGGCAGCCACGGCTGCAGCGGACTTCACAGCGTGAGTGGACAGTCAGTCCGGTATGGGGCTCACAAACTCCTGCCTAGCTCTGTCTCTCTGTCTGTGTCTCTCTGTCTCTGTCTCCATCTGTGTCTCTCTCTGTCTGTGTCTCTGTCTCCGTCTGTGTCTCTGTCTGTCTGTCTGTGTCTCTCTGTCTCTCTCTCTCTGTCTGTGTCTCTGTCTGTCTGTGTCTCTCTGTCTCTCTGTCTATGTCTCTGTCTGTCTGTGTCTCTCTGTCTGTGTCTCTCTGTCTCTGTCTCCATCTGTGTCTCTCTCTGTCTGTGTCTCTGTCTCCGTCTGTGTCTCTGTCTGTCTGTCTGTGTCTCTCTGTCTCTCTGTCTGTGTCTCTGTCTGTCTGTGTCTCTCTGTCTCTCTGTCTATGTCTCTGTCTGTCTGTGTCTCTCTGTCTCTCTCTGTGTCTCTGTCTCTGTGTCTCTGTCTCTCTCTGTGTCTCTGTCTCTCTTGTCTCTCTCTCTCTCTCTCTCTCTGTGTCTCTGTCTCTCTCTGTCTCTCTCTCTCTCTCTCTCTCTCTCTCTCTCTCTCTCTCTCTCTGTGTCTCTGTCTCTGTGTCTCTGTCTCTCTCTCTCTCTCTCTCTCTCTGTGTCTCTGTCTCTCTCTGTCTCTCTCTCTGTGTCTCTGTCTCTCTCTGTCCGTCTGTCTGTCTGCAGTTACTACTACTTAGTAACTGCTACTGTATTGTTCGAGTACATTGCAGCAAACCAATAAATATGCAAAAGCAGTAAGTGTTCTAGTAACAACACTGGTGAGTTGGTTCTCTCTTTGGGTTTGTAGGCATCACAAAGCTGGTTTTTTAACTTTTTGCTACTAGTTAAATAAAATCAATTGCTTCTTCAGTCCACTAGATGGTGCTGAGTTGTTCTCTGGTGAGGTCAGCAGAGGTCCCGGGTCAGCGTGATTGGTAGGAAGTTGGTCAAAACAAAGAGAAACATCGGAGAAAGAAATCAGAAATGCGCCGTCCGCGTTTAAATCAGACGTAGATTTTTTTAACAAGGAAGGGAAGAAGGACATGGATCTGACTCATGGATATGACTCCGTCGTGGCGTTTTTTCACCGAACACAGCCGCGCCCAAGCTCTACAGAGAAGTGAAGCTTAACGTTGAGCAATCTTTGAGTACAGCAGAAAGAGTTGCATTAACTCGCGATGTGTGGACGTGAAGCGCAGTGGATTCCTATGTGACTATAACAGCACAATATCTCAGAGGACTGGAGACTGATGTCTCACGTTCTCCAAACTAGAGCAGTACACGTAAGTCACATGACAGACCTCCTGCTAATGCAGCACAGAATGGGGGATTGACGACAAAAACCTGGTGGTTGTAACCGACAGCGCTTCTAACGTGGGCGTTGCCGTTCAGTTAGCGGGATTCCTGCATGTGAAGTGTTTCACTCACACACTCAATCTGGCCTCACAACGGGGGTTAAATCTGCCGACAGCAGCCAGGCTCATGGGGAGAGTGCGGCGCATAACTGTCTCTCTGCCCGCTATTAATTGGACCAATTTCTCTTTTCCTGTTCGTATTAATTCCTTTTCTATTGGCAGGAACTTTGCAGTCGGTGCATACACCCGAGTGTCAACATAAGAGGACTAAACAAACATGATGCGAATAGATATAGAGGCTTGGACACCACACGTTTATTAATCATAAACCAAATAACCTCAATCTTCTTGTACAATCAACAGCAGCAGAGGGAACCAGCCTAGGGTCTAGTACAGGCATGGGCAAACTACGGCCCGCGGGCCATACACGGCCCGTTGGGCTTTTGAATCCGGCCCGTCAAATATTGGTACAAAATTGAAAATTGTCCAAACTATAATAAAGACTAGGGCTGGGCGGTATACCGGTTTTAATTTCCCGTATGATATGAATTCTTCACACACCATCGTACCGGTGCATAGCCGAAACAACTGCTGTCTGTCTTCAACAGGAAGCTAAATGTATGTTTTGCTGCTATGAGCGCTACGGTTGGAGCTAGTGTTCTTAACTGTATTGAGAGGGACCTCTAGTCATGGTCATAACTTTATAACACAACAATTAATAACCCACAACTAACGCTCTTTAACCACCACACAACAGTCTGTGACACATAAACAAGTTGTAACACTAATAATTGTACATTTATAAAATGTCACCGCCGAACTGCATGCTGGGTACAGCTCACTCGCGAGCCTGCTTGCTAGCACAACAGTCTGCTAACAGCGAGAGGCTCCGTCGCTCCAGTAACGTCACATTAAAGAACAGAACAGAGCGATGCAGGATGAACAAAGACAGACCGGAGATGCACCGATAGAGTTTGACACATATGCAACGCTGATTACCGTAATATGTGTGGTATTTGTTATAAATGTACGTTGGTGCATAGAGGGTGATAAGAAGCTGTACTTGGAGGGGCTTAGGACCCAGGGGAATGTAGGTGAAGGAAACAGGAAGAGACGGAAGAGACGCCACACAAACAGCTGTTCACCGCTCGTCACGATCCTGTAGACCAGTGATTCTCAACTGGTGGGTCGTAGCGGACCCGTTTTCAGTGGGTCGGGGCCTTTGCTTCATGCAGCGGAGTTATTCACGCTCCTTTACAGCATTTACGGCACTTGTTCAGCGGTGCAGGAAAAACACCGACCAATGCGTTGTAAATCACGTCACGTGATGCAGTTTAGCCAATAAAATAAGAGTATTCTGATACGTTTCCTGACTCCAGTGAGATGTACCCACACCGTGACACAGGGGGGAGAGACGAGGAAAGACTTCACAGAGCAGAGCTCTGATAACTTTACATGTGAGAGTCAAATATCAGCAGCATGATCCTTCAAAGAATCTAATTGCTAAAAAGACAACAGTCATTAACCTTTACTCTAAAAACACTTTGTCAAAATGCATTAACGCGATAAAATACGGTGTAAGATCCCAGTTAACTGATGAACACCTCAGATCTGTTGCCACAACCAAACTGATACCAAACGTTGATGCGCTGGCTAACAAGGGTGACCAACAACACTGTTCCCACTGAAATTAAATGTAAGTTCTCTTTCCGGCCCGTCTGTCACATTTTAAAACTCAATGTGGCCCCCGAGCCAAAAAGTTTGCGCACCCCTGGGCTAGTACCTCCAGAGGTCCTGAGAAAAGTGGGGCTTAAAGTCCCAAACCTGACTTGAATGAACCCTTACAAGTCATACATATATGTGTGTGTGTGTGTGTGTGTGTGTGTGTGTATATATATATATATATATATATATAGATATCCTCTATCTGTATCTTCTTTGTTTGCTGTTTTGAAATAATGAATAAACTTGCTTTCAAGCACATTATACTGTATGCAAATATGAATATTATTACTGAAGCTGCATAGACTGTTGTTAATTTAAAGATGTACTGTGTGTGTTTCAGAAAAGTGTGGGATGCAGTGAGTGGAGACGAGGTCCTCACACTTGCACACAAACACATCGTCAAGACTGTCACCTTTACTCAGGTCAGTGTCTGGACATAGAGCTATGCACACAGCCTGTGTGCGTTGATGTGGTGATTCTATTGGGATATTTCTGAAGCTGCTTTTGTCTCTTCTTATACTTCTTCCTCTCCTCTCAGGACAGCAACTGTCTGCTGACTGGTGGAAACGACAAGCTGCTTCGCATCTACGACCTCAGCAACCCTGAAGCAGGTAAGCCAACGTGGGCACATGTGGGATTTGATTTGTTGGGCCGTAGATCCTGCTCTGTGTGATGAACACTGCTCCCTACTGGAGACGGATCTCATTTCAAATCGGTGGCATGTGAAAGTCTTTTTAGCTCTGTGAATTCTGAAGACGGGGAATAGACTCCAAGTTAACCCTGAAATGTCTGTTTGTGTCTTTTGTCCTCTAATGTGGTTGACTGTTGCATCTTTGTGTCCTTTAGCACCTCAGGAGATCGCAGGTCACACCTCAGCCATAAAGAAAGCCTTGTGGTGTAACAACGACAAGCAGATCCTCTCAGCGGCCGACGACAAAACCATCCGGTGGGTGAAGCTCTACCTCTGTGTGGTGGGGGAAATCATACACCATAGCATCGCAATATTATATTGATGCACGAAAGCCGTGCGTGCGTGTGTGTGTGTGTGTTGAACCGAGTAAAACCTTTATTCTATTAGATAAATCACATGTTAAGAACTGCATCATTTGCAAATGAGAAACGGTAATAAATAATAATAATAAATATCACAATACTGGTAATATCGTATCGTGGGGCTTCTTGTGATTCCCACCCTGCTAACTTCTCTGACAGTGAACGCATCAGAGACCCTTTGGATGTTATAGTGTGTGTGTGTGTGTGTGTCCAGGCTGTGGGACAGGAGCTCCATGGAGCAGGTGAACACGCTGACGTTCGACACGTCTGTGAGCAGCATGGAGTACGTGGCTGATGGAGAGATTCTTGTGATCACATATGGAAGGACTGTGGCTTTCTACAACGCTCTGAGGTAAGCTGTAAGACCACCGCACCACTATGTACACACTCATGGGAACATCATTGTGAATAGGCATTGTGTCTGAATACATTTCTGAGGTCCATATGAGAACAGTTGGCTCTGTAATCTGTCAGCCATTACAGCCAAGCAACGTGAGCTGAACCAACAGAAGGCACACAGCACTGGGCTGCTGCTTTAAAACATTTGTTCACATCACTATGTTGAAATAGATGGGGATAGTTCTCCAATATCTCCTGAGAGAAATGTGTGTAAGCACCTGGACAGTGCACAGCATCTCCAAAGAAGGAGACATCTAGGGTTCAATAAAGCTTCTTTCCCACTGGACAAAAACCATCAACACCCACTAACATCTGGCTTGTGTCTGCAGTGGGAAAGAACCAATCAGCAGGAAAAATATAAATAAAATTAACTCCAGAGATTTGGACAATTATTATTATAGTTTATTAAGGTACAAAAAATGAAATAAACATGCTCCACCAGACTAGTCATTTTCACTGGCTCCAACAATCACCATGGTCTCTGGTTTGACAGTTTGAAACAAAGACAGAAGTAACCACGTGACGGTTTCAGTGTTTACTAACAGGAAAACAGACTCAATGGGTCTATCGGCTATTTCTAGTGGGTTTTCCATGTTTAACAACCTGCACAAACATGCTTATTTTGGTGGAAAAAATGTATTGACTTCATAACAGCCTTGCAAGATGAAGTACAGTGAATACCAGCCAACAAACTGAACTAAACTCTGGTTGGATGAAGAATGTAAGTCTGTCCACAGTGTGTCTGATTTCTCAGTCAGAGAGCTGCTCTCCACTGCTGGAGGCAGAGCGACCAAAGACAAGAACTGTGGTGTTGCTCAGTAAATTACATGTACTTAACTTTTCTAAAAGAAACTGTGCAATCTAACACACACACTTTTTTAGAACCTTTCTAAACTCTGGTCAGATAATTTGCTTTACTGCCAATTATGTTTGCTATTGCAGTCCAGTGGACTAAGGACTGGAGTAACCCCTCTATCTGTGAAATGACATGTGGACTAAGGACTGGAGTAACCCCTCTATCTGTGTAATGACATGTGGACTAAGGACTGGAGTAACTCCTCTATCTGTGAAATGACATGTGGACTAAGGACTGGAGTAACCCCTCTATCTGTGTAATGACATGTGGACTAAGGACTGGAGTAACTCCTCTATCTGTGTAATGACATGTGGACTAAGGACTGGAGTAACTCCTCTATCTGTGAAATGACATGTGGACTAAGGACTGGAGTAACCCCTCTATCTGTGTAATGGCATGTGGACTAAGGACTGGAGTAACCCCTCTATCTGTGAAATGACATGTGGACTAAGGACTGGAGTAACTCCTCTATCTGTGAAATGACATGTGGACTAAGGACTGGAGTAACCCCTCTATCTGTGTAATGACATGTGGACTAAGGACTGGAGTAACCCCTCTATCTGTGTAATGACATGTGGACTAAGGACTGGAGTAACCCCTCCATCTGTGTAATGACATGTGGACTAAGGACTGGAGTAACCCCTCTATCTGTGTAATGACATGTGGACTAAGGAGTAACCCCTCTATCTGTGTAATGACATGTGGACTAAGGACTGGAGTAACCCCTCTATCTGTGTAATGACATGTGGACTAAGGACTGGAGTAACCCCTCCATCTGTGTAATGACATGTGGACTAAGGACTGGAGTAACCCCTCTATCTGTGTAATGACATGTGGACTAAGGACTGGAGTAACCCCTCTATCTGTGTAATGACATGTGGACTAAGGAGTAACCCCTCTATCTGTGTAATGACATGTGGACTAAGGAGTAACCCCTCTATCTGTGTAATGACATGTGGACTAAGGAGTAACCCCTCTATCTGTGTAATGGCATGTGGACTAAGGACTGGAGTAACCCCTCTATCTGTGTAATGGCATGTGGACTAAGGACTGGAGTAACCCCTCTATCTGTGTAATGACATGTGGACTAAGGACTGGAGTAACCCCTCTATCTGTGTAATGACATGTGGACTAAGGACTGGAGTAACCCCTCCATCTGTGTAATGACATGTGGACTAAGGACTGGAGTAACTCCTCTATCTGTGTAATGACATGTGGACTAAGGACTGGAGTAACCCCTCTATCTGTGTAATGACATGTGGACTAAGGAGTAACCCCTCTATCTGTGTAATGACATGTGGACTAAGGAGTAACCCCTCTATCTGTGTAATGACATGTGGACTAAGGAGTAACCCCTCTATCTGTGTAATGACATGTGGACTAAGGAGTAACCCCTCTATCTGTGTAATGACATGTGGACTAAGGACTGGAGTAACCCCTCTATCTGTGTAATGGCATGTGGACTAAGGACTGGAGTAACCCCTCTATCTGTGTAATGGCATGGTTCTGACTGGGTTGACAAAGATATTGTTTGTTGCAGACATGTAGCATCTCCACCATGAAATCAAATAAGTAGAACATTAAAATGATTTTGACTATATTCCAGCCTGGACCTCATCAAGGCAGTGGAGGCCCCGGCTCCCATCAACTCCGCCTCCCTCCACCCAGACAAAGACTTCTTTGTTGCCGGTGGAGAGGACTTCAAGCTCTACAAATTTGACTACAGCACCAAGGAAGAGCTGGGTGAGAGAAGCCTTTTCCTCTAGATCACATCGCTGGGTCATTCTAGAGACCTGTTCCTCTAGATCACATCGCTGGGTCATTCTAGAGACCTGTTCCTCTAGATCACATCGCTGGGTCATTCTAGAGACCTGTTCCTCTAGATCACATCGCTGGGTCATTCTAGAGACCTGTTCCTCTAGATCACATCGCTGGGTCATTCTAGAGACCTGTTCCTCTAGATCACATCGCTGGGTCATTCTAGAGACCTGTTCCTCTAGATCACATCGCTGGGTCATTCTAGAGACCTGTTCCTCTAGATCACATCGCTGGGTCATTCTAGAGACCTGTTCCTCTAGATCACATCGCTGGGTCATTCTAGAGACCTGTTCCTCTAGATCACATCGCTGGGTCATTCTAGAGACCTGTTCCTCTAGATCACATCGCTGGGTCATTCTAGAGACCTGTTCCTCTAGATCACATCGCTGGGTCATTCTAGAGACCTGTTCCTCTAGATCACATCCCTGGGTCATTCTAGAGACCTGTTCCTCTAGATCACATCGCTGGGTCATTCTAGAGACCTGTTCCTCTAGATCACATCCCTGGGTCATTCTAGAGACCTGTTCCTCTAGATCACATCGCTGGGTCATTCTAGAGACCTGTTCCTCTAGATCACATCGCTGGGTCATTCTAGAGACCTGTTCCTCTAGATCACATCGCTGGGTCATTCTAGAGACCTGTTCCTCTAGATCACATCGCTGGGTCATTCTAGAGACCTGTTCCTCTAGATCACATCGCTGGGTCATTCTAGAGACCTGTTCCTCTAGATCACATCGCTGGGTCATTCTAGAGACCTGTTCCTCATGTCAGACTACCGTTAATGTAATGACTCCAGTCTGAAAGGTTGATGGTAGTTTTTTGTGGATGATTTGAAAAACACACTTGATCAAAAGCCAGATTCTTAAGAAGTTTTAAATTGAATTCTGTGACTGAAAAATGTCCAATAAATGTAGTTTTAGGGATAGAACTTTGAAGAACAGGATGTCTAAATGTGGAGCAGTTTCCTCATGTCCACCCATGTCCCTCCTGTCTGCAGAGTCCTATAAGGGTCACTTTGGTCCAGTGCACTGTGTTCGCTTCAGTCCGGATGGGGAGCTGTATGCCAGCGGCTCTGAGGACGGCACGCTCCGACTGTGGCAGACGGCTGTGGGGAAAACCTACGGCCTGTGGAAGTGTGTCCTTCCTGGTAACGCACTCATTTCTAAAGTCAGATCTAGAACCAGCTCTATGGCAGAGAGCTGCTAAGCCCCGCCCCTTCAGGTGGCCCACTGTGGGACCTTTCATCAGAAGAAATATGTACGCTGGTCAACGGCAAATACCTTTCTGATTCTGTTTGAATTGTGCCATGAATTACACATGATCTTCGTCAATTTAAAAGATAAGAAAGTCGTTATTTGTTGTAAAACTGTTGAGGTATAAGACTGAAAATACGCAAGTAGAGAGAGTAGACACCCAAAAGTATCTGACTTTACACTCCTCCGTGCTAGCTCTTCCAGAACCAAGTAGCTCTCCTTTCACAGAGCTGCAGCTCTCAGCATGGTTTCACTAACGCCCATGTCACACTGAGAGACGGGAGATAGTTCACTGACAACTTCATGACACTACAACAAATCTATGACAAACATAGGTGTGATTCATGGCTCCATTCAATCGGGATCAAAAATCATATTTGTCTCTCACTGTTCTAAATATTATTCTGAAATAAGGTCCCATGGGGGACACCGGAGGAGGGATTCTATTCCAGGCCTCTATTCAGCAAACACTGACCCTCAATGCTCAATGCTCAATTCAGTGTGAACGCGTTGGCTTCAAAAACGGAGCACTTGTATCGACCACGACATCCGACACCTGGGAATACAAATTCAAGTTATTTCCACGAGAAGTTAGAATCTCTGTCTTCTTATGTCTGTCATGGGAGCTGTTTTAATACATTAATAATACCTTTATTGTCTGGAAAATTTGAATTTCACTTCCATAAAGTGGGGTAACTGACCAGAGACGGATTTAAAAGGAGTACAAATCGAAGCGGCAGTGATACTCATTACCCATAATGCAACTCATGACTGATTGTCTCTTAGGTAGTACAGAAGACTGTTCTAACAGACTCGGTAGAATTCCCAAGATGAATGAACTGATGTGTGAAATCAGCACAGTGCCCCTTTTTGAAGCCCATATTCTGCTGTGTTGACTACATGTTCCACAGCCCATGTATTCTGTATGTGCATCTGCTTCGTGGACATCTCTTGAGTTACTGCATTTCACCTTGTTAACACCTTCATTCGACCTCAGCTCCACTTCCTCTGCCCTAGTGTGGATTTTCTGCTTCCAAAAAACCCAAACGCTAGGCTTTAAAGCATCTGCTGGGAAATCTGACTGAAAAACGGGATTCTGTCATTGGCAGCTATTTCAGGCTGCTTTGCTTGTTTCCTACATCAGTAGTTTTGTGTAGCAGCTATATTGTGCCATATCCAAGTATCGGTATGATCCTCTCTTCTTGTGTTGCCTTACTCCTCAGAGGACCTGGGGGCAGAGAACTCTGAGCAGCTGTACACTACGCCCCCTGAGATCAAAGCATGAGGAGAACACAGTGCTGATCGGAAATAGGATGAGAAGAGGAAAGAACGACGGAAACGAGCGGAGGGGTGTTCCAGCGTTCTATCTGGCCCCAGCAAGGAGCAGAGTCCAGACCATCTCCATCCACCAGGAACTGATGTGGATATTATGACTGTCTGTCATAGACTAACCCGTCGCACACTTACACACGGCTCCCACTGATTTTAATATGTGGACAGTATGTGCTGCAGAGTAAAGCAGTAGAGCTGTGAGTGTCTCCTCTCGGCTGCCTGCTTTCCCTCTGATTAGCTCACTTCTGTCTGTGTGCTTTAACTTGTTTTAACGTCCCTAAAGCCTCGAACACAACCCCTCAATCAGCTGTTGCTAAGATCGGTTTCAAAATGATATTAAAAGAGCTGGACCAAGGCTTTTTTTCAGTTTATAGTTACAAGAATACTATAAGTTTGTGCTAAAGTAATGCGCTTTCATTTCTTCAAAATCATTGCTTTGAGTATCAGCTGCTTTTGTAATGTTACAGGTTGAGTCTATGAAGTAAGTGTTCAAATTAAAGAAAATATTGTTTTGTGACAAAGCAGAAAGGGAAGAAATGCTGCTGGTTTTTTTCTCCGTTTTGGTTTCTGTCCTTAGTTAAGTCCAGGGATGAAATAAACAAACGCATTGCAGTTTATTTGTAAAAGTAATGCACTAAGACAAAACTGGGTTTGCTGTCATTATTTCATTTGTTTAGTGCCAAATGTGGATGAATAGGGTCACGTGGAATCTACATTTAAAGACATGACGCCATAATGACCTACTGGGTGCTGTGGACTTCATGTACATCCAGAAACCTCTCGCTACATGTCGGAGTGCTTGAACACTGTTGACTCGTGACGTGCGGTTCATTTTCAATAGTTGCATGTTTTTTCCACCAATGAGGAAGCTCTTTCTCACAGCATCTGACCAATAGCAGCCGGTCTCTACAGGCAGTCACTTCCGGCCCCGGTGGTCCCCATGAGTACCAGCCGCTGCAGCGATCACCCAAAGCTTTCATTTCTTCATATGAAACAAGGAAACGTGAAGTACGACAACAAGTCATTCATTAGCGTCGTTTGGTCCTTGTTACTGCGACATACGCTTCTTACCTCCGTAGCTCCCATTTGTTTTACGAATTAAGTCCAGTAAGAGGCGCTGGTTAGCCGTTGTTCTCAGACAACCCTCCGCTCCGGTACTCCCACTTTCCCCTCGCTGTTAGCTAGCTACAACTTAACGGGCGACGGTGACTCTCGCGCCGACATGTCGGAGTACCTGGACGACCCGTCTGTGCTCACCAAGGACAAGCTGAAGAGCGAGCTGCTGGCCCACAACGTAGAGCTTCCGAGCGGCAACCCGACCAAGGACGTGTATGTGCAGCTTTATCTGAAGAAGCTGACCGCTCACAACAAGAAGCACGCCGCGACGCTGGACGTGTTCTCCAGCGACGAGGAGCTGCCGCCGCCCGTAGTCTTCAGCAGGAGTCGCTCCTCCGGCAGAGTGAGTGTTTGAAACGTGTCTGAATGAACGTAGCACCAGGTCGGACGTTCCGACAACTTCACTCAAAAGTAGGCAAGTAGTTGTCTTTGCACTAACGGTAACGTTACTTCTGTCATTTGCGATATTCAGGTAACTTTATTAATCAAATATATAAACAGGCCTTGTGTCGCCTGCAGCTAACTATGTAACGTATCTTCATGAACGTTACTCTACGGTAGTCTAGGGTCCTCTACGGTAGTCTATGGTCCTCTACGGTAGTCTACGGTAGTCTCAACGCTGCAGAGGGACAACTGCTCGGAGAAAGTTAGCGGATGCTTCAAACTCCTTCATATCTTTGAGCAGCACGCAGTAAACCTCAAGTAATCAACCAATCAGCTGTTCTATCGGTGTGAAATATACACGTGCTTCGACCACAGACTCCTTTCATCCACAGGATGTATTGCCACGAGTCCTAGTACTGCTTTCTAAATCACTGCAGGAGGACACATGCCTCCTTTATCCTCTGATGCATCTCTTAGACCATTCTATCTCCAACATGTTGAGGAGCACCTCATGGTGTTTGTGAGGAACAACAGAAGTACAACCTGAGATGTGTCTACTGAATGAAACAGGTCACCAGTTGTCTTATCTAAAGGGGGGGTTCTCTCCCACAGCCCTTCATCATTTACTCTTTGACTTGATCATTTAATTCAATTTAATTTATTTTACAATCTGTACACATACATCCTCTGTCCCAGGACCGTCACATCGGAACAGGAAGAACTCCCCAAAAAAGGTTAACTGGGAGAAAAGAGGAAGAGACGTAGAGAGCACCAGAGGAGGATCCAACACATTCAATGTAAATGATTCATGATGAGAGTAGTACGCAGAATGATTACCACCACCAACAGCAGCAGTGAATATAGTAGAATAATAAAAGCGGTAATGTATGGGTAATATTAGCAGTGGGTGTCAGCAGGACCACGGGCCAGATATGAAACCTGTGATCAGATGATCAGATGAATTAACTTCTATATAGGACTGGTATGGTTTCCAATGGTTTGCTCCTAGGGCAGGAGTTTTTGTACTAGTGATATCAAAACAGAGTTCTCAAGTATTTCATGACTAATTGATGGTTTGTGCTATTGTTTGTGTTTGGAGCAAACGGGTATAGTTGCAGCTTGACCTGTTGCATGAAATGAGATCACGTTAAGATGCTGTAAAGCACAGATGAAGACGCTCATGGTTGTGTTAGAAAGAAAACTGTTGATTGTTGAGATTGCTTTGCTCTTAACTGCAACCTTTTGAGTAGAGTCTCGGTTCCTCTGCATTCTCTTGTAATAAGGCTACTGCCTACTTCACAACAATCTTCTGTAGAAGTAGGACCTGAAGCTGCTGTTGGTTGTACATAGTACGTCATGTTGAGCTGTCTATCAGTTCAAACCTGTGCACAGAGGGGTTTAACACTTGTACTGAAGAGGGACAATCAGGAGGGTAGTGGAACAGATGTAGTTATTTCAGTGTGTTGTGTGACATGACGGTGGGTCATTGCACTCTTCTGAAATGTGTCTCTAGCACAAACAATCAACTTGAGAACTCTGTTTTGATATCACTAGTACAAGAACTCCTGCCCTAGTAGCAAACCATTGGAAACCATACCCAGTCCTATATAGAAGTTAATTCATCTGATCATTTGTTCTTGAATATTAAGTCTATAAAAAAGTCCTCACAACTTCTATGATCTAAGAAGCTTGTTTGATATTTGTTCTTCATAGTTTACATGGCTTGAGTGATTATTAAAACACTTGTTAATTATTTCAGAATAGAGGTAGGAAAACGGATAGATTATTATCTCCGCCAGGAGGATCATGCTATCGGTAGTGAGTGAGTGTGTGTGCACCTCTGTGTCTGTCCACAGCTCGCATTCTGCTGCAGCGAACGGCATCATATTTTGGCGGCTTGCTCGAGGACGTCTCGTGGTTGCAGAGACTCACACTTTCTCAGAACACCTTTTATTACCTGTTGTATACTGCCACTCTCACTACACCTGTATTGTTTGTGGAGGAACTCTAGCTATCATAACAGGTGTGCAGCAGTGTCTGGTCCGTCCTCAAACCTCTTCTCACCATAATGCTCTTCTATCTGTTCATCTGCTCATGCTCAGTATAGGGTTTCCCCTGGAAATGGTTCATCAGGGGCTGTAAGTTACCGGATCCTGATGCATCCTGTCTCGTGATTAACAGCCTCATTGAATATCTGCTATTTGCTGTGTGAAATAAATCACGCTCGGTGTTCAGTGAGGTTAATAGCTTGCTTATTGATGTTGAACTTCCTGTGTGTGGAAGGCTTTCTGCTAATGCCCATGTTGAAATGAAATCAGGTGAACCAGCTCTGTCTGAAGTTGTGGGGGTGAGATTCCTCTCCGTTCATTGTGATGTACACAGAGGGAGACGTTTCTCTGTACTGGTATGTTACTGGGCTTGGCCTCTTCTTTGAGGAAATACTTCTTTTTTTTTCAGGAAGAGGAATTTGTGCTGCGCGTGTGTGGAAAGACGCAGCACATGTGTAATTAGTTTGTCAGTGTTGGTGTTTATCTCGTGAAACCCGGTGCTCTGTGTCTGAGTGATTACAGGCTGCAGGTGGAGGTCAAAAATTCATTCCTGACATTTTTAACTGATGTGAGGGAGGCTCCAAAAACGTAGTGTTTCTCCCCTTGTGACTCTCTGTGTTGGTGAGATTCAGGAGGATTAGCTGCAAAGTTTGAAGAACGTGTGTCAGCAATAAGGCCAAGATCTCAGCAGAGTAAACTGTGGTTATCCACACACACTTCACTGTTACTCAGCCAAGCCGTCAGTTGGCCACAGGTCCTGGCACGTCTCACCCTCGCACTACTCCATGCAGGCTGTAGTGAGGAGCAGTAAAGGAAAGGGTGAGCTCAGGCTTTAGGTATGCCTTTAAAGCTGGGTGTGGTCTGTGGAGGAGGGGTCACAGATCTCCCGCTCTCCTCCTCTCATGCTGCCGTCACTATGAAACAGCCTGGCTCACATCCAGACCGAACCCCGCCGAGGGCCCACTGCGAGACAGACTCGGAGTGAGACAACCTCCTCTGTGTGTCGCTCACATTCACGGCATGCTGTGAGCCTCGCAGCAACGTTGAGCTTATCTTCTTTGCATTCCTCACATTTTCTGTGGATTTGTTGCCAGCTGAATGGGTTGCAGAGAGTGGCTTGAGGCCCAGATGTTCATTTAAAGCTGGTGGTCACTTTGAGTCTAGCTGAGCTCAGTCAGAGAGCCTATAACAGACGTACACTGCCTTAGCTTCAGTTAGTTACTAACTATGATGAACCATGTGAACTACTAACTGTTAGTAGTTCACATGAAACACTGACAGTATCGCAGAATTTGATTATAAGATGGAATCAACAATAAAACACAGGATATTGTATAATTCATCCAAAATGTGGATGAATTTATGAAAATCTGGTGTTTCCCTACAAAAAACACCTAAACTGAATGAATGTGTTGGATCCATTTATGAGCACGCCGTTTCTCTCCTCTGTCTGTTCCACTGAAGGAGAGGCTCAGCACTCACTCACTCACTCACTCAGTCACTCACTCACTCACTCACTCAGTCATGAGGAAGAGGCCCTCTGAGATGGCCTGCATAGTTCACACTACACCACGTGTTCACTACGGAGCTTGCTGTCATGGAGTGTTGAAGTCGTGGTGGTTTTCACCGGGAGGAATCCTCCCGAGTATGTCTGGTCTCTAAACCAGGGGTTCTTAACCTTTTTGACCTCGGGGCTCAACTTTTCAAGTACAAAGTGTCCCGGGGCCCATTCAAATATCAACACTGTATTGGTTTTAGGGCTGCAACAACGAATCGATAAAATCGATACAATTTGATTATTAAAAGAGTTGGCAACGAATTTCATTATCGATTCGTTGTGTCGCGCGATTATTACGCCACTCAATAAGTCGCGGAGATGTTTGAGTATAAAAAAAAAAGTTGAGTTGAGCGCAGAGCAGAGCAGAGCAGAGCGGAGGTAGAGGAAAGACCACCGGAGACCCGTAACGATGTTTGACGGTGCGCGATCCGTAGGCGGGGCGTATCCGGCGTGCATGGCCGAACCGAGTGCGACAGTACGGCGGATCAGCCGCCCCGGAGTCGACTGCTGTCAGGGACGTAACGTCCCTCCAGTAGCTCTTCTGGTGCCGGTGTTTACTCGTTATCCAGTTTGACAAGCATGACAAGTTAGCGTTAGCTCGTTAATAACAGTAGTAAAGCAGGACTAAAGACACGTTTTTATTCACTCGCCTTTTTTGGCCCATTCATTTTTCAATCTGTTGTCATGTATATATATTCTGTGCTTTGTCCCATATCGGTTATTGTTGACAAATATATTTGTGTGTGTTGTACTTTTTAATTTTTTTTATAGCACTTGGTCATCTTAAACTGTGTTTAAATGTGGTGTATAAATTAACTTAACTTGCACTTACTACAATGATAGTAATAATTTAATGAATAAGCTTCAAGTGAACTTGAGTGTGTGTGCGTGTCTGAGTGTGAGAGTGTGTGCATCTGTGAGTGTAGTGTAGAGAACAAGTTCTGACGTTCAAACAAATCCTGTTAAGTTTTCTGATTTGTATTTTTCTTTATTTTTTATAAATGATTTATTGTTCTGACAGCTCAGGTCCCTTTAAACAAAAAAAATGCATATTTTTGTGCACTTTATTTAAAAAAAACCCGATATAATTGGCAGATGTAAAGCATAAAGCATACTGTTTTTGAATAAAGGGTTGGAAATTAATGCTTTTTTTTTTTTATCCGATTCATCGATTAATCGTAAAAATAATCGACAGATTAATCGATTATTAAAATAATCGTTAGTTGCAGCCCTAATTGGTTTAACTAATTTATCTCACTCTTGGTTTGATTTGTATTCAATAACTATATTAAATCCACTTACAGTTTAACAAGCAAAACCCTTGTCAAATAAATGAGATGATACAATGTGATGATCACAAAGACATTTATTCATCATGTGTATGTAAACCTGCACACACAACAAGAACTCATGGAACAAATCAAGCTAATACAAATTTAAAGGCTCAAGTCAGGCTTACTAACACAAAAATAACTAATAATTAGATTTCACTACAGAAAAAAAAGAGGGACTCTCAAAAAAACTGAGAAAAAAATGGAAATTTGATAAATAAAGAATATGTGGTAATAAAATAAATACATTCAAAATAATAAGTTTCAAATTAAATAAACTATAAATAAAATGTAAATAAAGTGCAAATGAAAATATAGCCTTATAATCTGTGAATTCAATTTGACATGGCAGAACCAGAAGTTGCTCTTCATATCTGTGACAAACAACAGTCACAACAGTCTTTTGACGAGCTACAACTCCTTTATGTCCACTTCTTAATGAGACACGATCACATCCAGTCTGGTGGAATGGGGGAAAGGCTCACTCAGAGTAGCCTCCAGTGTTGCTCTCAGTCTGTTTGGGGCTTTGGTTTTAGTTGTGGCCACACTGGAGAATCCTGATTCACACAGGTATGTAGTCGTGAGTTTCACAGCCCTCAGTGCTAGACACGGGTACTCCTTTGAGACAGCAATCCAGAAGGAGCCCAGGTCCAGTTTGCCCCACTGCAACTTTAAAGTGCTGTCGGTGGAAACTTCCAGAAGCTGGGATTCCAGATATGAGGGCAAAGCAACATCATTTTCAGTGGGATCCACAGAAAATGGGTCCAAAATTCACATGTGTCCGTCTCTGGGATCCTCAGGAAAGTAGTCTTCAAATGTCTCTGCCAGCTGTGAGAGGTGCTGAGAGACTGAGTCACTGATCTGCACCTGAGGAGAGTTTTCCAAAATGTCAGACAAGAGTGGAAACATGTCCATCCTCTTTTCCTGGGCCCTCTTAGTCCACAAAGCAAGTTTTTTTTTGGAAGCTTGAACTTTGTCTGCAACAACAAATATGTTGCTATTTCTCCCTTGAAGTGAGATGTTCAGCTGGTTCAGCAGTGAAAAAATGTCACAGAGCAAGTTTAGCTGTGAACTTTGTGTCGGCATCGTAATGTGCCAGAGGAGATGTTTTCTCAGTGAGAAAAGAGAAGACCTCATTCCTCAGTTCAAAGAAACGATTGAGGACCAGTCCTCTTGAGAGCCATCTCACCTCACTGTGATAGAGCAGCTGGACATGATCTGCTTCCATGTCCTCACAAAGCTTGGCAAAACATCTGGAGTTCACAGCTCTACTTTTAATGAAGTTGATGGTTTTCACACTCACATCCATCACCTCATGGAACTCTGGGGACATTTTTTGCTGCAAGGCTTTCCCGGTGGAGAAAACAGTGGGTCCATTTAGCTTCTGGTGCACGATCAAGTATCTGCTTGACGACGCCGTTATGCCTGCCGGTCATTGACGCTGCACCATCACTGCACACCCAACACAGTTGTGCCAGTCCAGGCCGTTCTCAGTGAAGTAGTTCATGCAGCGGAAACATTCCTGAGCCGTAGCTCGTGTTGGTAGCTCTCCACAAAACAGTATGTCTTCGTGCAAACTACTGTCCCAGCGATAGCGAACAAACACCAGCAGCAGTGCAGCATTCGTGACATCAGTGGACTCGTCTAGTTGCAAAGAGTAAAATGGGCTACTTTTAATTCTTTCCAGAAGCTGATGCTGTATGTCTGAGTCCATGTCCGCGATACGGTGACTCACAGTGTCGTTTGAGAGTGGGATGGTCAGCAGCTTCTTTGCAGCAGCCTCTCCAATCATCTCACGGCACAGATCCACAGCGGCAGGCACAACCAACTCCTCCGCTATGGTGAATGCTTTCTTACTTTGTGCCACACGTCTGGCTACGAGGTAGCTGGCTTTCAAAGCACATTTAGAGTTACCAGTCAGTGACACGACAGACCTTTTCTGCATCTGTAGCCCATTTTCCTTTCTCTTGAAAAATTCCACCGGCTTTCCCACGAGCGTTGGATGTTTGGTCTCTAGGTGTCGCTTTAGTTTCGACGGCTTCAGTGCTTCGTTTGATAGCATTAGCCCACATTCCACACACTGGGCTCTCGGCTCTGCCTCGTGCCTCCGTTCACAAAGCCGTACTTCAGAAAGTCAGGATTGTACTTGCGCACACATTTAGACTTTTGGGGGGGTATGGCACCACTGTCGTCTTCATTTTTTCTTTTTAAAAACGTATCCATAACTTTCGCTACAGGCTAGCGGCTAGCTGAGTGTCTTCTTCTGCTTATTGGAGCTTGTTAAACAACTGACTGACGCATTACCGCCAGCAAGTGGCGGGAAGCTATATTGTAACTGAGCGTCTCATGGATAACAGTAATATCTCTGGTGTCTTCAATTGATAACCTATGGCAGGGCCACATGAGAAACAGGGACTGTTGTGGAGGGCCGGACCAATAGACTGAACGCAATCCTGCTCAATATTATTCCACCTCTTTATAAGAAGCAGTACATTGTTTGGTTTTGATGAGCTGCGAGTGGTAAGAGTAAATATTATGATCAGTGGTGGAATGTAACTAGTATATTTGCTTAAGTACTGTATGTACAAATTCAAGGTACTTTACTTGAGTATTTCTATTTTATTCAACTTTGTACTTCCACTCCACTACATCTCAGAGGGAAATATTGTACTTTTTACTCCACTACATTTGTCTGGCAGCTTTAGTTACTTTGCACATTATAATTTGTCAAACCCTTCCTAACTACCCAAACTGAACAACAGAGAGTATAAAGGAGTTAAAATGAGCTCCACCTGAAACATCTGCAGCAGGAATAATGATCCAAACAAATATAAATATGACACTGACAGGAATCATGTTTCTGTTAATTAGTACTTTTATTACTATCGTTTGTAGTCCAATGACCTCATGTTCTGTGTTTTAGTTCAGTAAACGAGTGACTGAAGTCAGGTTGGTTGTGTGAGGTGAGATGTGAAGGACAACTGACAGGTGATGTCAGTGAGAGAGGATCTGGATCTGGATTAATTAAACTCCATCACGGAGAATGTTTGTTCACATATGTAGGTCGATCCAAAGAGAACCAACATCTTCTGAGCATGTTGTTTTAGCAGCTTAGCTACAAAGCCTCAGATGTCCGTGTCGCTCTGCATCACCAACACATCTCAGGTAGCCAACATGACCTGGCCCAGCTCCGGAGTAAGCTCGGCATGCCGGAAGAAACACGTCTCAGCCGAGTCCGGTTGCCGACTCGGCTGAGACTGAATGACGCCCCAGAATCGGGCCAAATACACCGGCCCGGTTCTATTATTGGGATTGCAGTGAGCCGCTGCTCGCACATCCACGAACGTACTAACGTACGTAAATTGAGATAAAAGACAGCAGCAGTCGCCTTCAAAATGAAAGCAATGCAGCTGTATTCCGTGCATGATGTAGCTACAATTATTTACGTTTCATTCCTAATTTCCCATTGACGTCCCGCGGGCCGTACAATGCCCAGGTCTGACCTATGCGGTCCCGCGGCCCTCGCGGCCCACGGGTGGAAAACTGAAATGATTTTGCGGCCCTCTAGGTGGCGCTCCATTGGGCCGCGGCCCCATGGTTAAGAATCACTGCTCTAAACTACGCTCGGTCACCAGAATGCCCGTGAGAAGGGACACCAGCGTAGTCGTACCTGTTGATGTTGTCGTTGGCACACGTGTTCACATAACGGCCTGTTTCCCCTTCGTATCCTATCAGTGTCTGTGTTCGGTCTTATGTTTATGAATGCAAACATACAACACCCTAGCTGCAGCATTAAATGCAACACACCGCTCACACAGCTAGGCGACCCCTGCCCAGGGTTACCCTCAAACCCTGTCTTGTGCTCTCATTGGCTGTAGCTCCCCGACAGATGCAGATATTTAGATATTTAGTCAGGGCCATAAGTATTCGGACTGTGACAAGATTTTTCAAATTTTGTCTCTTTAAGCGACTCCAATGTCTTAAAAAGAAACATTCACTATGTGGTTGAAATGTAGACTTTCAGCTTTAATCCAATGGATATAACAACAATATCACATTAACCGTCTCGGAATTACACAGACCAAAGGTAAGGAGACAATAGTCTCACACTTTCATGGCGTGGTCTCGACAAATGACGCAGATAAAAATGTCTGCAGTTATGTTGAACTAGAAAAATTTCGCAATCAATTTTGACAATGTGGCTTCTACTGCCCAAAGACGCCGCAATATTTATACACGCCAATATTACCGGTCGTATCATCGAGGTTCAATTGATATCTGCATTTTAGATTCATACTCTTGGATTGAATCTTGTATTTGTGATGGACAGTCTACAAATGGCTCCTGTCATTTCTGTATTTGTGATGGAAAGACTTGAACTTAACATGAACCTCATTCTGAGCTTCATGTTAAAATACAGTTATGCCATGGGGCTTTTATTTTGAAAGGGTGGGGCTGGGTGGGTGAGAGAGGGGGAGAGGAGACATAATCATAACGTGACTGAATATCTCCAAGTCGTGTGTGTGTGTCAGTGCCTCCGTGTGTTCATCACCTGCACTAATGAGCTCAATATGAGCATGAGCTGTAGCGCTTTTGTTCCCGAAAGGTAACAGGCCAAGCTACCAACTTCCCTGTCACCGCACAAACACAACGTACAGTTCACCACATCCCTCCTTTATCACCCTATGAACCATTAATACCTACTGCACACTGTGCAGCAGCAGTCTTCAGGTTCTTAGCTGAAACACCTGCAAGGTAACTGGGTCCAACAGCCAGACACCCAACAGGCTGTGCAATGCTCTTATTACAGAGTCTTGAAATACCCAGAAACCTCAAGAACATGACCATGATCACAAAAACCGGAATACAAAACATGCAATTAGCAGGAAACACCAGAAACTAGTTTCCCTCAGTAAAGCCAGGAACAACAAACGCTTCAAGCCTCAGGCCAACAGCATCCAACTCAAACCTGACAGCCAACAGCTCTCCAATAACTCCCCCAAAGAACTCCTCCACAGAAACCATAACAGAGAAAACAAACTTTGACTGCCCGAACACAAAACGAACTGATCCGTACAGAATTTAACACACTTACAGCAGGAACAGCCCATACACAGCTAACATCACTGCAGCCCCGTCCCTCTGACTGCCTATCCAGAACTAAGTAAGCTCCCCCCTAGTCTTCAGGTGCTACTTGTGGTGGGTACTTATGCACGAAAACCCGCAGGCCCGGTGAAGCAACCATGAACTGCCACCCACCTGCAGCCTCGGACGTGCCCCCGAGACAACTGCTCTAACCACTTTCATCACCACACTATCAAACCCCCCAACGAACTCCAAAGGGAGTCCGCTCTTCAACCTACAGGGACAGAACAGCAGTTTAATCACACTGTATACAGGACCACCCGAACTCTGTTCCACAAAAATCACCAGCATAACACAGCTCAGTGACACAAACAGTCCTCAGGAACACTGATCACTAAAGATGCTCACCACACTCCCCCATGTCTCCCAAACTACCAGACTGCACATCTCACTTACCAAACGAGGTGCACCTGCCTACAAGGCTACTACTGACCCAGAAATCAGTCTCTGCTCATCAAGCCAATTACAACCAGCAGAGCCAACTTCTCTACGCAAATCTTAATCTGGTAAATCAAGTTAGGACGAGCCCCCATATGTCACAACCCGGCCCCAAGGCTGTAACAAAAGGGAGACAAGACGAGTGGAAAAAGTAATAAATAATCATTTATTTAAGAACAAATAAGTAAACTAAACAAACAGAAGTAATATGCTGTCTGTATTTAGGCAGTTCTTTGCTGAGGTTTGCTCTGTTGAAGTCCCCAAGAACACTGAGCAGGGAGTCTGGGTGTTTGTGCTCCATGTTGGTGATCTGCTCCGCCAGGTGTTGGAGCGCCTCACTCACAGGCCTGAGGATGTAGACACCGACCAGAATAAATGAGGAGAACTCCAGCGGTGAATAAAATGGTTTGCAGACTATTAAAAGTGTTTCCAAGTGAGGGCTGCATGATTCCTTTAACACATCATTTAGTAACCTCAGCTGGAATCAGCAACAACCAGCGGTACGGTGATGGTCCATCTACACCTGGCTCATGGAATGTCAGGTGAGGCCGCATTCTGAAGGAAATGAAGAGAGAACATGACATTCTTCAGTCGGCCCACAATGCTGCTGGCTGTGTTTGGCATTCTGCCATCTTCAGCTTGTGGCTTAAAATCCTTCAGCTCCCTAATAAAAAAGGAGACGGCCAACTGACGTCTGTGTCACATGGCTTCCACCACAGCCTGAGTCTATTCACTCCAATGGAGGAAGTCAACATGAACACTGATTAGGATCCATCGTTATCTTCACAGTCACTAAAGTAAATCTGTGACCAATTTTTCGCAATCCACGTTTCTTCTAAACATTCTGACTCTGATTGAAAAGTTTGAGACCTTTCTCTGTCTCAACCACACACTCTCTACCAGTGGTGGGCCGTCAGGGCCAGCTAACCCTTCTCTGCTGGCCTAAACAGAATCACAAAGTTATAACTATTTTATAATTTAATAATTTTTCATAAATACACTACATGTATTCTAAATATGTTTCCCATTATCTTATTTTCTCATTGCACAGCTACTGTCTTCCTCAGTTGCTCTGCTTCCAGTGCAGCTTGTTTGAAGTAGAGCTTTTATCCAATCAGATTTCACCTCTGTGAATTCTGATTCTTTAATTTATTAATTAAAGAACTTCCAAGAACACTGAAAGCAAAGAACTTTGGGCTATAGTCTTACATAAAAACTAAAATATTGAAGATATGATGAAATAAATAATTAAAACATTCAAGAATATTCAATTCTGTTAAGTTTAAGCTCAACATGAGGTATGTTGATGCCCTCGTCCTTTGATCAATATTGAAAGAAAGAAACAGCCAGTGAGCTAGCTTCACTGTTTACACTGAACTGAACTGCTCGGCAACAACTTGGGTCTGTGTTTACTTCCTGTCAGGTTATGTCATTCAAATACACAATAATGTTCACATTACTGTGACATTGTTCAAAAAGATGAGAATATCTCCATTGTCTGGGGAGAGGGTCGACCTTTCTGTAGTGACTGTTACTACTGGGCCTGTCTAGCTTCACTCTGATACTTCTGTCAGCACCTGCACCAGGTGTGTGTCTGTGTGACTCTCACAGAGGGGGCGTGTCTACAGTACCTGTCTGTGTGACTCTCACAGAGGGGGCGTGTCTACAGCACCTGTCTGTGTGACTCTCACAGAGGGGGCGTGTCTACAGCACCTGTCTGTGTGACTCTCACAGAGGGGGCGTGTCTACAGCACCTGTCTGTGTGACTCTCACAGAGGGGGCGTGTCTACAGCTCCTGTCTGTGTGACTCTCACAGAGGGGGCGTGTCTACAGCTCCTGTCTGTGTGACTCTCACCGAGGGGGCGTGTCTACAGCTCCTCCGTGGTGAAAGCGGTCAGTCTTTTCCTCTTCATAGAGGAACGATCTTCACACTGAAGTGGGTGAGTGAGTGGATTTCGTAGCGTGGCTCAAGCATTTTAACCAGATTTTGAAATCCTTTGTTTTCCACACCGGAGTGTCCCCCGTCGCTGACAGACGGGGTGGTGTCTCTTCATATGTGTGGACATGCCGATGTATTGCCGTTGTCGTATGTCCTTCTCTTTAAATAACTCCTACATACCGTAACGCTTTTGTCCACCACCCTTATCCTTCATTATAAGTTACAGGGAAGACAAAATGCTCCCAAACTTGTGACTTAAATGACCCGGGGGCTTCTGAAGTTCCTCCGCTCGCCATGACTTTCACCGGAAAAAAAATACTCAATTGATCCGCGGTTCACGAGTGATTCGAACCGTGAGGGGTGATCCGCACGGATCAGGGATCGAGCCGTGATCCGTTACACCACTAGTAGCTTGCGTGTCATAATGAGATTATTAGGAGGTGTTTCAGCTGCAGGACAGCACTGATGGCCCAGGTATAAAATGCACGGCCCGCCACTGCTCTCTACTCACGTCCTAGCAGCTAATATGGATGTTAGCTGTGTAAATATCTAATGTTAGGATCTAAATATATCCCAATCTGTTTTTGTCCATCCACACAAGATATGAAAAGGATGATTGTCTCTTGCTTCCTATGAGTCTGAAGCTCTCGGGCATGTTAACTTTCAGCATGTACAAACGTGCCCTTTGAATATTCTTTACCAAAAAACCACATTGTTTCGAACTTTTCAAATATCTATTTTTCTGCAGTAAGTCCATGGCACCGGGTCCTGACTGCCGACATCTTCGCAGCCCTGCACAGAGCCGTTTGAGCTGGACTTTCTGTTTATTCCTGGTGCTCGCTCTGAAACGGGGGAAGTTAAAATGAGGAGTTCAGTACAATCATTTCACTATTAAACCTAAATAAAGGGGCAGCTGGCTGGAGAGAGAAAGGAGCTGAAAGTTTCCTACTTGTTGTCTGTATTGTTTGTCATTTCCAGTAAATATCACTATATCAAACGTGTGTTTTCTGCTTAAAGATAGCAAGTACTACTCTCCCATCTGTTCAGTGGTTCCATCTCCAGTCTGATTGGAGCACACAGCTGATGGGTAGGTGGTTTGTTCACATAGCTAACACTGAGACGTGTTTAGTGAAGCTGATCTGCATCTACAGCTGTTTGAAACTCTCACACACTGCTGTGTATGTGTTTTGAACCTATTGACCTTATCTACATCTCACCTGTTTCACTCACGCGCTGAGGTGTGATGAAGAAATCATCAATGAATCAAAACATGGGCCCACAAACACATGGAGCCGACATGAGAACTGATCTGGTTCATTAGATGTCTGCTGTCCATCAGCCTGGTGAAGGCAGGTCTGCGAGCTGCTGCTGACAGTCGGGCATATTGAATATCTGTTTTTTATAAGATTTGAGTTGGAGGTGGACAGTATAAGGACAGCGGTGACTGCACCGTGCTGACCGATGCACCCATCGATCCAAACGGACTGGTTTTCAGCTGATCGTCCCTTTCATATTTTTTGCCGGTCACATGTACACACGTGTGCTGCCACATGGTAGTTGTACGTCGGCACGCGGCGACACAGACGGTAAAGCTGAGCTTATAGTCGGCGTAGTGAAACCAGAGAAGGATGTAATCACAGCCAGAGTGATCTTTGATGGCTCATTTTCATTAGTAAGCTGAAGTATAACTGCATAGCATCTTAATTACTCAAATATAAGCGGATATTTTCAGTTTGGGCAAATTAGTGTTGAGCCCTCCTGTGCACAGTGTTCCCTCAGACACGGGCTTGATTTCCTGCCTGCATGTTGTTTACTATCATGGCACGCCTGCAGCTTTCCTCTCCTTCTTTTCTCCCTGGCTTCACTTCATACTGGGAAATGAAAGGAAACTCCTCGAGTTAAAGCTTCTCTTCCACATCATGTGTTTGTGTGATGAATCATGAATACACATGGCACACATGCCTCCACTTATGTTCAGAGATCATGATGCAAACCGCCCTCCTCTGAGCAGGCTAAAGGCACGTATGGGTGTGAACTGTCCCTCCCAATGCTTGAACAAATAGAGCCATCCCATCATTCCAACATCCCCAAAAAGATCAAATGCTGTAGAGATGGACTTCTTCAGGACAAGGGGTGATATAAGCATTGTGTTATCTTGGCAGGCAGAAGACTGCTGCTCACTCTTGATGCCATTATTTCCTGATTACATTGCCTTAGGACAAAAACAAACCCATGACAGTGTACCATTACTGACCGGGCTGCCATGTCCTCTTCCCACAGAAAGCCACGAGGAAAACGGACAAGGTCCGTCCCGATGAGATGGATGTCACCATGCTGACCGACGAGGGCCTGAAGGACGAGCTGCTCAAGCACGGAGTGGACGTGGGGCCCATTGTGGGTGAGTGCTCACATTAGCAGGAAGAATGAGCACACAGATGCATCACACACACAGGGATTTGGTGTGTCTTTGCTACACACTGATGAAATTCACAAGTGGCTTAGACATGTTTGCTGATGGTATGGTTTACAGTTAGTTTATTGGAGGTGTAAATGCAGACAGAAAACAGTCCCTTGATGTAGTTCTGAGGGGAGCCATGTGGGCTCTTCCCCTCAGGGAGACCCCAGAAGTGATGCGTCTGCAAACGCATGTTGACCGGTCAGGACATCTGGTGCAGGTTTGATGAATGTCTCCCTCTGTTCGTCCCCTCAGCATCCACCCGAAAGCTGTATGAGAAGAAGCTGCAGAGGATGCTGGACGACGGTCCTGCACAGCCGCCAAAGCTGCTTCTCACAGAGATACAAGTGAACCACAACGGCAACTCTGAGTCCGACCTGTACAGTGACAAGGAGGATGGTAAGAACCTCGTTAGCGTTAGCAGCTCCTGATAATATGCTAGACTCAGTGGCGGGCCGTGGATGTTATACCTGGGCCTTCAGTGCTGTCCTACTACAGTTGAATTACCTCCTAATAACCTCATTATGACTCATCAATCCAGCAAACCTGCAGCGGATCCACGCATTCCACCACACAAGAGCACGAGACATTCAAATATTATTCATAAAAGCGACACGATAGAATTTAATTAATTAATTAATTTAGATGATTATGGCTTACAGCTAATGAAAACCCCAAATTCAGTATCTCAGAAAATTTGAATATTACATAAGACCGATTTTAAAGAAAAAAAGATTTTTAATACAGAAATGTTGGCCTACTGAAAGGTATGTCCATGTACACTATACAGTATGCACTCAATACTTGGTCGGGGCTCCTTTTGCATGAATTACTGCATCAATGCGGCGTGGCATGGAGGCGATCAGCCTGTGGCACTGCTGAGGTGTTATGGAAGCCCAGGTTACTTTGATAGAGGCCTTCAGCTCGTCTGCATTGTTGGGTCTGGTGTCTACCCCATAGACTCTCTATGGGGTTTAGGTCCATAGACTCTCTATGGGGTTTAGGTCCATAGACTCTATGGGGTTTAGGTCCATAGATTCTCTATGGGGTTTAGGTCCATAGATTCTCTATGGGGTTTAGGTCCATAGACTCTATGGGGTTTAGGTCCATAGACTCTATGGGGTTTAGATCCATAGATTCTCTATGGGGTTTAGATCCATAGACTCTATGGGGTTTAGGTCCATATATTCTCTATGGGGTTTAGATCCATAGATTCTCTATGGGGTTTAGATCCAGAGAGTCTATGGGGTTTAGGTCCATAGAGTCTATGGGGTTTAGGTCCATAGAGTCTATGGGGTTTAGGTCCATAGATTCTCTATGGGGTTTAGGTCCATATACTCTATGGGGTTTAGGTCCATAGACTCTATGGGGTTTAGGTCCATAGATTCTCTATGGGGTTTAGGTCCATAGACTCTCTATGGGGTTTAGGTCCATAGACTCTCTCTGGGGTTTAGGTCCATAGACTCTCTATGGGGTTTAGGTCCATAGACTCTCTCTGGGGTTTAGGTCCATAGACTCTCTATGGGGTTTAGGTCCATATACTCTCTATGGGGTTTAGGTCCATAGACTCTATGGGGTTTAAGTCCATAGACTCTCTATGGGGTTTAGGTCCATAGACTCTCTATGGGGTTTAGGTCCATAGACTCTCTATGGGGTTTAGGTCCATAGACTCTCTATGGGGTTTAGGTCCATAGACTCTCTATGGGGTTTAGGTCCATAGACTCTCTATGGGGTTTAGGTCCATAGACTCTCTATGGGGTTTAGGTCCATAGACTCTCTCTGGGGTTTAGGTCCATAGACTCTCTATGGGGTTTAGGTCCATAGACTCTCTATGGGGTTTAGGTCCATAGCCTCTCTATGGGGTTTAGGTCCATAGACTCTATGGGGTTTAGGTCCATAGACTCTATGGGGTTTAGGTCCATAGACTCTATGGGGTTTAGGTCCATAGATTCTCTCTGGGGTTTAGGTCCATAGCCTCTCTATGGGGTTTAGGTCCATAGACTCTCTATGGGGTTTAGGTCCATAGCCTCTCTATGGGGTTTAGGTCCATAGACTCTATGGGGTTTAGGTCCATAGACTCTATGGGGTTTAGGTCCATAGACTCTATGGGGTTTAGGTCCATAGACTCTCTTTGGGGTTTAGGTCAGGCCAGTTTGCTGGCCAATCAAGCACAGTGATACCGTGGTCATTAAACCAGGTATTGGTACTTTTGGCAGTGTGGGCAGGTGCTGCTGGAAAATGAAATCAGCATCTCCATAAAGCTTGTCAGCAGAGGGGAGCATGAAGTGCTCTAAAATGTCCTGGTAGACGGCTGCGCTGACTTTGGACTTGATAAAACACAGTGGACCAACACCAGCAGATGACATGGCTCCACTGGAAACTTCACACTGGACCTCAAGCATCTTGGATTGTGTGCCTCTCCACTCTTCCTCCAGACTCTGGGACCTTGATTTCCAAGACGTTGTCTCTGGTTCAGGAGTGGCTTGATGTAGCCCATGTCCTGGATACGTCTGTGTGTGGCGGCTCTTGAAGCACCGACTCCAGCCGCAGTCCACTCCTTGTGAATCTCCCCCAAATTCTTGAATGGGCTTTGCTTCACAATCCTCACAAGGCTGCGGTTATCCCTGTTGCTTGTGGACCTTTTTCTACCACACCTTTTCCTTCCACTTTCATTAATATGCTTGGATACAGCACTCTGTGAACAGCCAGCTTCTTTTGCAATGCCTGTTTGTGAATTCCCCTCCTTGTGGAGTGTGTCTATGGGTACATCCCAAGTCTCTTCATTGCATCCCCGTTTCCCTCACTTGGGTCCTTTCCTTGCGTCTTAGTCCCTCCCACCAGGGATGCAAGGAGAGATGCAAGGAAACCATGCGAGGAGAGAGGAAACGAGGAAATATGTTTTAAGAGACACGAGACGTCCTTTCATCAGAAGCGTCACGTGAAGCGACGTCTGTTTCTGATGACGGAGGATCAGCTGATCAGCTCTCAGTCAGCTTTAACAGCTGGAGAGACTTTTGAGAAGTTTGTGTCTGTTCACATGATCACTGTACTTAATAATAGTAACTAATAATACTAATAACTAATAAAGACACACAGTTATCATCACTGTACTTAATAATAGTAACTAATAATACTAATAACTAATAAAGACAGTTATCATCACTGTACTTAATAATAGTAACTAATAATACTAACAACTAATAAAGACACAGTTATCATCACTGTACTTAATAATAGTATCTAATAATACTAATAACTAATAAAGACACACAGTTATCATCACTGTACTTAATAATAGTATCTAATAATACTAATAACTAATAAAGACACACAGTCATCATCACTGTACTTAATAATAGTAACTAATAATACTAATAACTAATAAAGACACACAGTTATCATCACTGTACTTAATAATAGTATCTAATAATACTAATAACTAATATAGACAGTTATCATCACTGTACTTAATAATAGTAACTAATAATACTAATAACTAATAAAGACACACAGTTATCATCACTGTACTTAATAATGGTAACTAATAATACTAATAACTAATAAAGACAGTTATCATCACTGTACTTAATAATAGTAACTAATAATACTAATAACTAATATAGACAGTTATCATCACTGTACTTAATAATAGTAACTAATAATACTAATAACTAATAAAGACAGTTATCATCACTGTACTTAATAATAGTATCTAATAATACTAATAACTAATATAGACAGTTATCATCACTGTACTTAATAATAGTAACTAATAATACTAATAACTAATAAAGACACAGTTATCATCACTGTACTTAATAATAGTAACTAATAATACTAATAACTAATAAAGACAGTTATCATCACTGTACTTAATAATAGTATCTAATAATACTAATAACTAATATAGACAGTTATCATCACTGTACTTAATAATAGTAACTAATAATACTAATAACTAATAAAGACACAGTTATCATCACTGTACTTAATAATAGTAACTAATAATAATAATAACTAATAAAGACACAGTTATCATCACTGTACTTAATAATAGTATCTAATAATACTAATAACTAATAAAGACAGTTATCATCACTGTACTTAATAATAGTAACTAATAATACTAATAACTAATAAAGACACAGTAATCATCACTGTACTTAATAATAGTATCTAATAATACTAATAACTAATAAAGACAGTTATCATCACTGTACTTAATAATAGTAACTAATAATACTAATAACTAATAAAGACACAGTAATCATCACTGTACTTAATAATAGTAACTAATAATACTAATAACTAATAAAGACACAGTTATCATCACTGTACTTAATAATAGTAACTAATAATACTAATAACTAATAAAGACACACAGTTATCATCACTGTACTTAATAATAGTATCTAATAATACTAATAACTAATAAAGACACAGTTATCATCACTGTACTTAATAATAGTATCTAATAATACTAATAACTAATAAAGACACACAGTTATCATCACTGTACTTAATAATAGTAACTAATAATACTAATAACTAATAAAGACACAGTTATCATCACTGTACTTAATAATAGTATCTAATAATACTAATAACTAATAAAGACAGTTATCATCACTGTACTTAATAATAGTAACTAATAATACTAATAACTAATAAAGACACAGTTATCATCACTGTACTTAATAATAGTAACTAATAATAATAATAACTAATAAAGACACAGTTATCATCACTGTACTTAATAATAGTAACTAATAATACTAATAACTAATAAAGACACAGTTATCATCACTGTACTTAATAATAGTAACTAATAATACTAATAACTAATAAAGACAGTTATCATCACTGTACTTAATAATAGTAACTAATAATACTAATAACTAATAAAGACACAGTAATCATCACTGTACTTAATAATAGTATCTAATAATACTAATAACTAATAAAGACAGTTATCATCACTGTACTTAATAATAGTAACTAATAATACTAATAACTAATAAATACACACAGTCATCATCACTGTACTTAATAATAGTAACTAATAATACTAATAACTAATAAAGACACAGTGATCATCACTGTACTTAATAATAGTAACTAATAATACTAATAACTAATAAATACACAGTTATCATCACTGTACTTAATAATAGAAACTAATAATACTAATAACTAATAAAGACACACAGTTATCATCACTGTACTTAATAATAGTAACTAATAATACTAATAACTAATAAATACACACAGTCATCATCACTGTACTTAATAATAGTAACTAATAATACTAATAACTAATAAAGACACAGTGATCATCACTGTACTTAATAATAGTAACTAATAATACTAATAACTAATAAAGACACAGTAATCATCACTGTACTTAATAATAGTATCTAATAATACTAATAACTAATAAAGACAGTTATCATCACTGTACTTAATAATAGTAACTAATAATACTAATAACTAATAAATACACACAGTCATCATCACTGTACTTAATAATAGTAACTAATAATACTAATAACTAATAAAGACACAGTGATCATCACTGTACTTAATAATAGTAACTAATAATACTAATAACTAATAAATACACAGTTATCATCACTGTACTTAATAATAGAAACTAATAATACTAATAACTAATAAAGACACACAGTTATCATCACTGTACTTAATAATAGTAACTAATAATACTAATAACTAATAAATACACACAGTCATCATCACTGTACTTAATAATAGTAACTAATAATACTAATAACTAATAAAGACACAGTGATCATCACTGTACTTAATAATAGTAACTAATAATACTAATAACTAATAAATACACAGTTATCATCACTGTACTTAATAATAGAAACTAATAATACTAATAACTAATAAAGACACACAGTTATCATCACTGTACTTAATAATAGTAACTAATAATACTAATAACTAATAAATACACACAGTCATCATCACTGTACTTAATAATAGTAACTAATAATACTAATAACTAATAAAGACACAGTGATCATCACTGTACTTAATAATAGTAACTAATAATACTAATAACTAATAAAGACACAGTAATCATCACTGTACTTAATAATAGTATCTAATAATACTAATAACTAATAAAGACAGTTATCATCACTGTACTTAATAATAGTAACTAATAATACTAATAACTAATAAATACACACAGTCATCATCACTGTACTTAATAATAGTAACTAATAATACTAATAACTAATAAAGACACAGTGATCATCACTGTACTTAATAATAGTAACTAATAATACTAATAACTAATAAATACACAGTTATCATCACTGTACTTAATAATAGAAACTAATAATACTAATAACTAATAAAGACACACAGTTATCATCACTGTACTTAATAATAGTAACTAATAATACTAATAACTAATAAATACACACAGTCATCATCACTGTACTTAATAATAGTAACTAATAATACTAATAACTAATAAAGACACAGTGATCATCACTGTACTTAATAATAGTAACTAATAATACTAATAACTAATAAATACACAGTTATCATCACTGTACTTAATAATAGAAACTAATAATACTAATAACTAATAAAGACACACAGTTATCATCACTGTACTTAATAATAGAAACTAATAATAATAATAACTAATAAATACAGGAATGATCAGCCTCACGTGACTGAATGAAATGATGATAAATGATGTAAAAAGCTCTTTCTCACTTTAATTGTTTCATAATAAAGTTATTGAGGGAAACATCAGATCATGAAAACACAAATCTTTATAATAAATGAAGAAAGTTGTTTGTGGTCCTTTTGTTGTTCAGACTACAATGAACATATATTTAAACCAGACGGTGAATCAGAAAACATATCAAATATAAACTAGAGTTTAATCTGATCTGTCTTCACTCTGGTGTTAAACTCAGTCAGTCAGTCCGATCGGCTGCAGCGTCCAATCACATCACAGATGAACAATGAGGGGGCGTGTCCGCCGTTAAAAGACTTCCTGGAAGTCTGTTCTCGTGGTTCCTAGCTCGTGGCTCCTCTCTCCTCCCTCCTCCCTCCTCCATCCTTGCTCCTCAGAGCTACTTTAGAGCTTTGGGACGGCCGTCAATATGGAGGAGCAGAACAACTTTATTTTTTATTTGTTATTATACTATATTCATCCCGGTAAGGGGGAAAAAAGGGTGAACCTTCCAGTTACTGTAAGCCATAATCATCAAAATGAAAAGAAATAAACTCTTGAAATAAATCACCCTGTGTGTAATGAATCTATAGAATAGATGAGTTTCACTTTTTGAATTGAATGAAATAAATGAACTTTTGGATGATATTCTAAGTCATTGAGATGCACCTGTATATGTCCAACTGATATATAGGGTTACAGTGAACATCATTTTTTAATCAATGAATAGTTAATGGATCATTTATCAGTTATGCCAAAGATCATTTTTTTAATTCCCAGAAATATAACAATTAATTCACCCAAAATGTGTCTGATTAATATCTCAGTTTTATTCAACCGTCGTGGTCACCTAGTGAACATCCGTGTTCTCCAAAGCTAACGGTACCAACCTTTAAATCCAGACTTTGGATGATCGATCAGCTGTGGCTAAGGGAGTCATCAGCCATGACGTCCCTCCAGTAACACTCTACTGTGTTTATTCAGAAGTGACACCAGAACCAGAACCTGTGGCAGAACCTGAACCAGCTCCAGTGGTGGAGAGACCGGTGAGGAGCAGAGGGAAGACTCCCGTCACCGCCCGCACCCGCAGCAGCCAGCACCACACGGTAAGAGACCATTACCCATCAGCCTCTCTGGCTGTCCTCTTAGGGGTCATGAGCCTGTTTAGTGCTGATGGGATGTGGTTCAGCTAGCTGGCAGTAGTCTGGATGTAGACCAACAAACCTGAACAGACCAGCTGTGTGTTTCCTGCTCAGCGCTCTCTCTCTTTGTCTGCTTGTTTCCCAAGTATTCAAGGATGATTTATTGTCCTAATGCAACACGGGGATGATCAGCCCATTCTCTTCACAAGAAAGACCCAACAGAACTCTAGCCGCCTGCAGTTTGCTGCTTCTCAAAGTGTTCTGTAAAACTCACCAATGTTGTCACTGTCCATGAATCCTCCATCATTGTCTCCATTAATCGTCAGTTGTTTGGTGTAGAACGTGTCAGGAGAAGGTGATGTCCTCTTGCTTTGTCCATAAGTCAAAGTCAGTTTACTGTCAAAGAGGAGTAAAGAAACATTCAAGAGGCTGGAAAATGAATCCATAGCTACATATTTGGAGATTCATTTTATAGTTGACAACTAATCAGTTAAAGGTTTCAGCTTTAGTGTGAGGTTAACAGGTGGGTTAGATGTTCCAATATGTGACGTCTGCAGAGTGACTAAACCTGGAGATGAAGAAGACCCAGACCACATAGACCACATGCATTCAAACTCCTAACTCAAGACCCAGTGAGGACCACCAGGAGGACCACCAGCTCATTCTGATGCTTAGACATGAAATGTATTGAATTATGTCATGGTTCCCTGAACGATCTAGAATAACAACATGCAGCTCATCTTGTCCCACTGACAGTGGGCTGTCGTCAATAGTCGGCATACTTGATGCCGCTGACGTTGAAAATGCATTGACATCAATATTTTTAATTGACACATGTAATTATGTCTGCTGCAGACACACAACTGGTGTGTTATTAGGTCGAACAATACTTCATGCTGCATTAAACAGGGACAAAAATGTATGGCTGAGATTAGTCGATACAATATTAGAGATTAATCAATAGATTAATTAATCAATAAGTCTTTTGTAATAGGCTGTGCAGTTTAAAAGTAACCACAGATTCTCCACTGTCACTCTGTTTTGGATGGTGATATAATACTGAGAATATGTAATATGATATGTCCTTAAGCAGCTTCAGTGTGTCTCTCACAGCACATGGTGTGGATCAGTCTCCTCCTGGTCCATGTTATTGTGTGAACTCCTCCCCTGACTGTGACAGCTCCTCCTGCTGGTCTCACTGTGAACCTGTTGAGGTACAGTCACCATACTGTATCCATGACATCACATTAAGTGAGAAGGTATGGATTGAGGTGAACATGTGGAGTTTCTAAGAGCTATAACGGAGAGCAACGCTCCAGACTGGAACCATTGAAAACAACAGGTCACCATGTTTGAGCTACAATCGGGAAAATGTAGCTCATCACTTCTTTTGTCACCGTGTTATTTGAAAGGACGATTGTGCAGAATGACTTTTGGTACTTAAAGTATATTGTGATGCGTTTGCTTTGTACTTTAACTTGTGTAACATTTAGATTATGTTTACGCGATGCTTTAGTACATCTTTAGATCATAAATATAAAGCATGAAGTCACACAGACGTAGGGAACAGGTGACATGTCCGTCCCTGCAGGGACAGAGGACACACACTGGCCATCACCAGGTGCTTGATGCTCACATTCACCTTGTTCCATGTTCTGACCAGCATACTGAGGTGTAACCAGCTTTGCACTATGGTTGAATCTCAAATCCAGTTGTTAGAATCCTAAAAGAAGTTGTGTGCTTGTGATTGGAACCTGTAGCTCAAAGTGGAAGACGTGGGGTTGAGTCTCCCCAAAGCCAACCAGGACTCATGTCAGCAGCCAGCCGCTCTGCTCAACACCGCTCTGTTGGAGGTGAGCCTTTTTATATTCACCAAATACATTTGACACACCATCACATTCGCCATGTCTACATTGTCTTGAGTCACGGCTAATCAGATGAGCACACTGGTGATGCATTGTGGGAAATGGTGTCTTGTCAGGTGGTGAACGAGGCTCACGCACACTCTGCCCGGATGAAAGGCTCACGCGGGCGTTGTTGTTCGTTTAGTGTTGCTCCTCCAGTCAAACACCAGCACAATCAAACCTGCACACGCTCAGGAAGAGTGATGGTGAATGGGAGTCTACATGGAAGTTCAGATTGATGTGATCCGGGCAGAGTGTAGGTCTCACGGTGTGGAACAGAAACAGCGTAGAGGGCTGCATTGATTAAAGAAGTGGACTTGTGAAGAGTGTCTGCTGGAGACATGGTGGAGGGATCCATTGTCTTTGATCTTGTGTATTTGTGTTGGTGTCTCAGGAACCTGAGACGGGGACTGAACCTTTAAGACCAGCTCGGGTGCGTAGAAGTGAATTTGTATCACAATGGAATCACTAAACCTATTTAAACGGTGTAGTTGGTATAATAACAAGCTCTTCCTTTCCCCTGAACACGTGTATCTAATAATCTAGTCTTGTGTTCTTCAGGCGGGCTCTTTGACTTGTACTAAACCGAGTCCACGACCGGCTGTCGAGCCATCCAGGCCTTCATCCCCTCTGGCTCAGATCCCCAAAGTGGGTCCGGTCCCCTTCAGCCCCTTGTGTAACATCTCCCCCATTAAGAGACAAGAGCACTACTGGTCTCTGTCGGACCAGTTTGGATCTAAGGCCGCCGGTGTCTCTGTAGCATGGGTACAGCTGCATCTCCTTCCTGTCTCCTCTGACACTTGTATGTGATCGGTGATCTGTGTGGGTGTACACGGTGGTGCGTGGGTACGCGGTGGTGCGGGTGTACGCGGTGGGGCGTGGGTACACGGTGGTGCGGGGGTACACGGTGGTGCGTGGGTACACGGTGGTGCGGGGGTACACGGTGGGGCGTGGGTACACGGTGGTGCGGGGGTACACGGTGGTGCGGGGGTACACGGTGGGGCGTGGGTACACGGTGGTGCGGGGGTACACGGTGGTGCGTGGGTACACGGTGGTGCGTGGGTACGCGGTGGGGCGGGGGGTACGCGGTGGGGCGGGGGGTACGCGGTGGGGCGTGGGGTACGCGGTGGTGCGGGGGTACACGGTGGTGCGTGGGTAAGCGGTGGTGCGGGTGTACGCGGTGGGGCGGGGGGTACGCGGGGGTACGCGGTGGGGCGTGGGGTACGCGGTGGTGCGGGGGTACGCGGTGGGGCGTGGGGTACGCGGTGGGGCGTGGGGTACGCGGTGGTGCGGGTGTACACGGTGGGGCAGGGGGTACGCGGTGGGGCGGGGGTACGCGGTGGGGCGGGGGTACGCGGTGGTGTGGGGGTTAAATCTTAGCTGGTCACATGTGTGACCTGTTGGCTGGTTAAGCAGCACACGGTCACACACATGGTTTGTGTCCCTCCAGAAAGTCCCCAGCTTCCTGTCCACATGCAGCCCTGTGAGGACGCTCGGCTGCTCGTCCTCTCTGTCCCAGGACGTGTCAGTGAGACGGGTAGACACTGCATGGTCCTACTCCACTCGCTCTATTTTGGTTTTCCACTAGCAACAATATGTGGATAGTACCTGGTACTCTTTTTGGTTGTAAGCGAGCTGAGCCGAGGCTAGAAGGTGGACTTGAGACCCTGCAGACCCTGCAGACCACCGATTGGTCAGTATGACAAAGTGTCGCTATGGCGATCAGTTGAGTCCCTCTACTAAACGGAGGAGCTGGTAGCTGAGCGGGGGGGTCGGGCCATGCAGAGGAAAGGAGGCTGACACTGTGGGACTGTGTCACATTCATCAGGTGGTTCAGTAGTCTGCATGCTGAGAGGTGCTCACGACATGCAGAGCGCCCTCTGCTGGTCCAAACGTGCTTCTACAGGCGAGTGGAGTAATCCTGCTCTCATGCTTCTCTGTCAGGTGGAGAAGATAGCAGCCAGCGACCAAACCCCGAAAGTGGAGAACGACGTTCTGAAGGAGCTGTTCCACAATGACGTCAACAGTCCAACAGGAATCACGTAAGGAACCAGTGGTTCTCAGCACTTCTTTATTTGTATCTTTTTATCTTTTATGTCTTTTTGATGTCTTCATGATAACTGTGTGTTTGTATGGCATTTAAAAAGTCCAACAGACAGCTTCACAAAGAGATGTCAGACACTCAATTTAGTCTTGCACTGCCATGAAGTTAGGTGAGTTTTTAATAACATGGTATTGTGACCTCCATGTCCCTTCATGGAAGCAGAAGCATGCTTTCATTTGGAAACATTGAGTTGCTTCTGGAAGCTGCTCACAATATATGTATTTATTTCTGTTGAGACTATGAAAGCATGTTTGCAGCCGTCATGACGTCACGATGACGGACCTGAACTGAAGCGGTGACGGATCTTTTCTGTGTTCGTCAGATAGTTTGCCGTGTTGATGTCTCCCTCAGAAAACCATGAGTGTAACTCCTTGTCTCTCGTAGCGCCACCTGCCGGCGACCCATTAGAGGAGCTGCCCGTCGCCCAGTGATGTCCAGTGACTTGTGGAATGATACAAACCACCTCTTCTCTCCAAAGACCACCAAGACAGCCAGTTCCTCCTCCTCCTACACAGAGAGCTGCACTGTCAACAGAGTCAGCAGCCTGCCCCCTCCCTCCTCTTCCTCCAGGCTTCTGTCTGCAGCGCCCCCTGCAGGGCAGACCAAGGCAGCGTACCGCAGCGTGTCTCTGTGGATAAAGCTCTTCCTGCTGGCCATCGTGGCTGCTTTCCTGTTCTTGGTGTACCAGGCCATGGAGACCAACACCATCAACCCTTTTACAGCCCCAGACACAGAGGTGGCCGGTGGCAGCGCAGCGTAGAGAGCTCAGGGAGTGTCTGAGGGCACAGAAGCCTGCTTCTCTCTTTTCAAGTGTGAATCTGCATTGTAGCCATTTTATCCCCAGGTGCTGTGAAATGACCCGACATCTTCTCTCTTCTCTTTTCCTTTTATATCAATTCTCAGCGCATCCCTTAAGAGAAGCGACGTAGCGTTTCAGTGACACTTGAAGGATGTCCATGACAAGTTGTGAAAGAACATGTTGTTGTTTGACAGTCGGTGAGGTGACAACAGAGCCAGTCATAGAAACATGTGGACTCACTTTTTATTACTGCGTTCATTGTGTGTGTGTGTTTGTACTGGATGTGTGTGGTTGAGATTCAGTTCCACACTTTGCCTTAGTGTCTCTGTCATTAACAGCCTTGAGGATGGAGTTTGAACCTGTATTCTTGTTTTGTACCTCACATGACCATCTTTGTTAATGAGACAGGGAGGCTTGTTATTATAATCCAAAACTTCTAAATCTTCTTAAACCCTACATCAATATTTTCTGTCTTTCTCTTCTAATAATTGAACATCCCTGTGTATTCGACTTAATTATGTATTCATTGTCACACATATTGAATATCCACTCAATAAACTATAATGTTGTTACTGTGTCTTTAAGAGCATTTGATTCATGAACTAAACTTCAATCTTCAATTAGACCTCTGAGTCTGTAACTTCTAACCTTTTGATCTTCGTGGGAATTTTCACCTAAATACAATGCATGCCAGGACTTTGATGTGACTTGTGGTTCAGTGGGGAGTGACGTTTCATTTGTGGTGTGATTAGCAGTAACTTCATCAGGTTAGGGGACCATGTCGTACTTCAGGCAGCACAAACCCACAGCGCTGGTCCTGAGCTGCATACCGCATCTAAACTGAATACTAGCAAATCCAAAGAGGTTGTCCAGTGTTGCTTGTCTTAACTTGACTGAAACACATTGTCACTCTATAGCAGGGGTCACTAGTAGGCGATCCGGACGGATAATTGAGAATTATACATTTTGGCGGAGCGCTTCTGTTTTAACCTGCACAGCTTTTCTAGCCTTTACGGTACTCGGTCAGCAGTCCAGGAAACACACCGACCAATCACATGCAGGGTAAATCATCTCACGTGACGCTACTCAGCCAATCGAATATCTGTGTTCTGAAACGCATCGTGAGCCGAGTGAGATTTACACACAGACAGGAGAGAGAGAAGAGGTTTAACACGGCGTGCTCTAAAAAGAGAAGAGTGGACCTCGAAAACAGAGCTTTTAACAAAGAATGGACGGACTCGTATTTGTTCATTCTTCCTGCTGGCGCTACTAAACCACTCTGTCTCATGTGTTCAGATACCGTGGTCATTATTAAAGCACCGATGTGAAACACCACCACGAGACCAAACATCTTTAGACCAAACACTGTCTGAACTGAGGAAGATGTTGAGATGTGTAGAGATAGTTTATTATAAAGTTCACTGAGACCGTTATGATGGGAAATGGATTTAACAAAAGAGAAGAGAAAAGTTAACTCCAGACACACTTTACTTTTCATACATTTTTATAAAATCAAGCACTTTCTTTAAAGATGCAAGTTTTTCAAAACTTATTTTTTGTCTATTTTATTTTTAGATGGAGCCCTTATTCTACTTGAAATAAGAACATTTATTTATGTATTTCTATGTATTATTTATAATCCATCCAGTTAAATTTGAAAACAGAATAATAATTGTTAAAATATAATTGATGTGTACTTTCTTTGATTTGACAGTTGTTGACTACACAGACGTTACTACTATAACTTCTTTAATATATATATATATATATATTTATATATATATATATTTATATTTATATATATATTTATATTTATATATATATATATATTTATATATGGCACTAAATAGTGCAAGTTAGATATTATTGTAATGTTCCGGACCTTTGCACGAGGAGATTTTCTCAATCTGGACCCTTTGAGTTGTACTTGAATACCCTGCTCTGAAGGCCACTGGGCCTACCACAGTATTTAGATTTCTGAATGTGCTTTTCCCTACAAAGCGCTGTTCATCTCTTTCTTTCACTGTAAACAAAATAAAAATGAATGCTTATTTATCACAGTCATGAGTGCTTTTACTGTCAGTGTGGTACTGAACATTACCACACTGTAATAATGTAACTGATACAAATAGAGGTTGGCTAGTACCTAAACAAAGCAAGATCATTTTCATATTCTTCATACTGAAACAAATGTGGTTAATGATGACTCTGCTCCATCAGGAGACTCAGACCCTGGTTCTACATTCAAAAAGCTCATTTCTGAATATTTGAGGTGCCATACAAATCTTATATATATATATCAATAATTCCAGACAATGACTAATGCATATGAGTTCAGGAGATCTCTGACTGCAGCCTTAATTAAAATGTAAAACATTTTTACTATACCAATTAAGAGATCTTGTAGGAGCTATTTATTTGATGTTAGTATTTAGTTATTTTATTCATAAGTAGTATTCTTTCATTATTAATTAGATTTTTGATATATTAAGATAGCTTTTGATCGTCATTCTTTTGGTTTAATTATTTTTTGTTGTCGTTTCAGGATATGTAATAGTGGCGGGCCGTGCATTTTATACCTGGGCCTGCACTCGTAACAATGAAGCTCAACACTGAGTGCAGATACAGTAACTCTCCTATCACTCCCTCCAGGAAATACACGACTCAATAGTTCTTGTTACTGACGGATTTATTCGTCTGTCAACACCGAGAGAGAAAATGAGTCCACTTGAAAACACATGAATCTTCAAAAGATGATCACTTTAACACTTTAACTTAACTTTAACACTTTAACTTTAACACTTTAACTTTAACACTTTAACTTTAACACTTTAACTTTAACACTTTAACTTTAACACTTTAACTTTAACACTTTAACTTTAACACTTTAACTTTAACACTTTAACTTTAACACTTTAACTTTAACACTTTAACTTTAACACTTTAACTTTAACACTTTAACTTTAACACTTTAACTTTAACACTTTAACTTTAACACTTTAACTTTAACACTTTAACTTTAACACTTCGCGCGGAGTATATAGAACATTGCTGTGCACCGGCTAAATGTGTCCCCAGCGCAACATAGGACATAACAATATTCCTATCACATATAAAACCAAACGAAAATCCATCTTCATAAAAACAAGTTGTACAAATAATAATATATAATATAAACAAGCATATTAAATAATGACATAAATAATATTTATGGCAGTTAAAGCTACTGCAGTTAACTGAGGGGTCATCCAAAGTTATCAACATTTTCACAGTAGTACAAAGAGTACTACTTTTCCAGACGCCCCCCCCCCCTCAAAGTAGTACATATCAACATTTTTATCACATTACATGACAGTGGTCTAGATTTTAGGAGTCCCAACTATAGACACAAACACAATCATATGTATATAGAAGATATGTATCCAACATTATAATTTATTTTTTTTGCCAAGGCCAGGTTTCACAGACAAAGAGGTTTCGAAGCTGATAACAAACCCCCGGACGAGGCCGCTGCACCGCACTAAGTTTTATGGTTCCGAAGGGGCGGGCACTCATCGTTGGTGCCTGACGCGCGGCCGCCCCCGCCCAAGCACACCCCGTCAGGCCCGTCGTTCCTCGGAACAGGCCGGCAGGGCAACAACTTGTATTGACGGGGGCAGAGGCTACGCAGTCCGACCGACCAGGCCCAGACTAGAGGGGCTTGAACACGGGCGTGTCGGGATATGGTGTTGGTGCTAAAACGCAGCGCTGTTCGCTTGAGCCCAAGATCTTCAATTCTAAAAAAAAAAATCAAGTTCCGTTCACCGAAAAATTTCGTCATTTTACGAAACTTTTAAGTTGTACATGACTGACCCCCCCCCCCCCCCCCCCCCGCCCCCCCCCCGTCGTACGCTTTGTACGACCGTAGAAATGTTGAAAACTCTGGACGGCCCCTTACCAGAGCTGCTGTTCACTATTTAAAGACAAAGTCCATCCTCCTTTCTTTGTTAATAAAGAGTTTAATCTCACGGTTGTTCAGTACATCCGTGCGTTTTAGTTCCAGTAAGAAGTCCTTCTGGATTCATGGACGCCAGTGAAGACAGTCGAGCCTCCCCAGTTGTATTTCTTGAATATGTTTTAATGCGTTTGAGGCTGAAAATGTCCGCTCGACAGAGGCAGCAGATATCGGGATTGTCACCGCCCAACATGTCAGGCTAGCCCACTGACCAATCACGTATGGCTAGGCCAGCTAGCAGGCTCTGACACGTCAAAGAATACGCCCAACATGTCAAACTAAAGATCTGATTGGTTGAACACTATGACAATCAACAATATCGTCCCCATTCACTTAAACTGCACATGGATTCACTTGTGAGTCTGCAGGCCTCGGGCCTCTCTTCTACCTAGAGACACAGAGGTGAAATCTGATTGGATAAAAGCTCTACTTAAAACAAGCTGCACTGGAAGCAGAGCAACTGAGGAAGACAGTAGCTGTGCAATGAGAAAATAAGATAATCGGAAAAATATTTTAATAAATTATAATACATGTAGTGTATTTATGAAAAATTATTAAATTATAAAATAGCTATAACTTTGTGATTCTGTTAAGGCCAGCAGAGAAGGCCTTGCAGGCACTGGTATATATATATACAGTGGTTATATGCAGGTACAGGACCAGCATGCACCAGGGTGGGCCTATGCTTTTTTTTTACCAGAGCAGGAGTTTGTTTGTTTGTTTGGTTTTGTTCAATAAATCATGAGAAACACAGGATCCTGTCTGGACAATGCATTTTGCCTGCGTAAAACCCAAACCCATGGTGCTTCAGTGGCCCTGAGTCATGTTTGTTTTTCCACTACAGATATTTCAAAGTAAATGTCCTAAACTTGTACCGAGAAAAACAGGTAGTTTCTGATTGTTTGAAGTGCGACAAAAAGTATTTTCTCAATAATTGTAGACAAGTTCTTACAAGCCCCGCCTTAATGAATCATAGGTCAATCTTGTGATTGGACCAGAGGTATTGATTGGCAGCTCTGCGGCGGTTTCTTACGGGACAGAGAGGCGGACGTTCCCGCCCAGGCTGGTCGCTGACGTCACGAAAGGACAAATCGTTTTACCGCGAGGTCATTCGGCCTCTCCGAACAGCCGGTTGCAGCTCAGCGGAGGCGCCATCTTAAGACACAGAGTGAGTGTAGTTATTCATTTAAAACAAATGGTACATATGAAACATTGACAATTCTTTATGGATGATGAGTTTACAGAACGGTGACTTATGTTAGCCGTTTAGTGAATGCTACTTTAACCTTCTGTTAAAATTGGACCTTCCAACTTGCAGCGGTCAAGTTAGCGTAGCACGTATTTTAGCCTAGCATTTAGCATCTGCTATGCTAGAAAAGGACAAGGAAATGCTACATGAGTGTGTAGGTAGGCAGTTTTTTGAGTTTGAGAAGGATGTTTCAGTGATGGACCAGTAACTTGCATGAGCGTTACATGCTCGTGTTTGTAGCGTAGTGTTTGCTAATGTGTGTTCATTCAATAAGCTAGCTAAGCATGTCCTATCCGCGTTCATTCGGACGTTAAACCAAGCTAACCAGCACGTGACATAGTCCCTCAGTTTAGGTGTGTGTGTGTGCGCGCGCGTGCGCGTTACCAGTCACATCTGCCATTCCGCTCGAGCCAACGCACAGCTAACTTGTTGCTCATTGTAGCTCCGCTAGCAGGAAGGACACCACCATGTACCCGACCGCGTTGACGCAGCTGGCCCGGGGCAACCCGTTCAGCGCTCCCCTGTTCTCCCTCCAGAAAGTGGAAGAGCCTCAACAGAGCCTCCACGGACAGAGGACCCGAAGACTGGCAGCAGCCGCCACCGCAGAAGGTAACCCCGGCGCCGAGTCCGCAGGACGGCTAATGGGCTAGCGTTAGCTGCCTTAGCTTAGCCGACCAGATTCACCCGGTTGTGACCAGCTTCGCTGTGTAAAACAGCATAGATCTAGTTAATGTAAAGTACGATTGCCCGTGTGTGTGGTTTCTACGGTATCGTTAAATGATTAAAATCGCTCGGAAGGATCCGTGTTTGACGTTGAGGCACTTAGCTGTGAGGCCCGTGCTGCATTCAGGCAGCCTGTGGAGGACGAGGAAGGACAAAGTGATATCTTGCCTCTGCACTGCAGCGAACTGTATTTGACGTGTCGCACGTAATTACATATAGTCTATGCAAAAGGAATGAAACTGCTTTTAGTGGCGCTTTAGTAATTAACTTTCATAAAGCCAAACTGGTCGAGAAATACACGTGACCCCTGACTGAGCAGCTCAGGTCTGAGAACAGATTGTCCTGACTGATTCTGCCAGGTTGTTTAAAGGCCACGAAATGTAAGTCTCTGCCCTCATGGTTTCTGTTAACAGGCTTCCATTGCCCAACAAGCTTCAGCTACAAGGATTCAACTTCTTCACCTCCACTTATTAAGGCAGTCCATTTGTTAAAGAACGCTGTGACAGTCAGACATGTGTTGTATTAAAACAGCAGCTTGTAGAATGAAGTCCATGTACTCATTTCATAATGCTCCGCCACTATTTAGTGTTTGTCCCTTGCATTTATACGGTTTCATCCTTAAAGCACAGTTGGCTAGGGAACAGTAGTGATTAATTTCAATTGTGTTCAATTTGCAACATGGTTGTGTTCTGATCGGCAAGTTCAAACTAGTTTCATGAAGGTGAGACTGCTAAAATAAGCTTTGGCTTGCCAAACATCTACCTGGCTTGAGGGCACAGCCAACATTAAACCAGTTCAATTCTTTAAAGTCGTAGACAGTTAGTCATCTAAAGACTCAAAGTGTCGTCCTTTCTAAACCCCAACACGTCCTGTTCTAAAAGTTTCCCCTGTGTTTCTTCAGAGGGGGACAGTTGTGAGTTCGGCTCTCAGAAGTATTTCCTCCTGTGCGGCTTTGGTGGGATTCTGAGCTGTGGTACCACACACACGGCTGTCGTTCCCCTTGATCTGGTCAAATGCAGATTGCAGGTCGGTTTCCGTGGCGCCTTTTTTTTTTTTAACGTCACGCCCCATCCACCCATGGCTGTATTTATTTTTTGTTTGTCCTAAAACGCACCAATTTGCATGGGAGAAATCAGCCCCGTTGTGAAGTTGTTTCTTTTGTCATTGAGTACTGATTCCAATGTGTTGGAGTGATCATAACATGGTTGCATGATTCTGCACCAGTGTCCTTATGTGTTGAATGATTTGGACCCACCCAGTCACCGTAGAGGACTCGTGGAGGTGAAAGTCAGGAGTGCCAGGCCTGAGGGAGAACATGTATGTTGACAAAGTCAAGGACGTCTGTCTCTCAATTGTCTACATGTAGAGAGGAGATATGAAACCCGTTAATACATTATCAGCCAGTTAAGGATTGTTCATTAACACACTGTTGACCTTATACTGTCGGGCTGAGCTAGTCTATGGTGATGTTAAAAAATACATTATGTAATAAAATGCATTTATAGCTGCTAATCTTTTATCAAAACAGTAAGTTTATTCTTAGTAAATTGTTTTGATCATATATTTGTAGGACCACAGTGGTGATTTGCAGTTTTAGCCAATTGAATACAAATCCCATAAGCTTGTGCTGCTGCCAGAAAATGCTCAAATTGTGCACAACACCGGTCCACAGTCACTTGAGCAGTAGCATAGTGTACCATGAGGCTTCCATCAACACGCTCCTTAGATCCACCTCTGGAGGGCGCTGTGCTCTGAGCAGAGCCCCTCGGCAGCTTGCTGGCTGTACAGTTGGAGGTGCTTGAGTCATTGGCGTGTGAGAACAGTCTACCTGTCCCTCCAGCCCACCTGCAGCACTGGCAGCCCTGTCCTCTAGGCAGGGAGCCCCCGGTGCTGCAAGCCTGGGGGACGGACACTACATAGTTACTGATCCTAGACCAGCTGACTGAAAACTGTATGCTTTGTTGATGTCAATCAGCCAACATTAAAAGTGAATAAGTGAGTGTTGTTGCTGCTGGTCATTTGATCCTGCAGCATCATCTTATAGCAGCACGGTGTATACACTAGTCACATTATCAACACATCTGTGGCTGCACTTATGTAATAAGGCTATTTTACAGTGAATGGCCCAACTTGCACGACACCACTGTGGTCCCAAAAAGTTCATACTGAAATCACTTGTGTACAATGATTTTATCAACCATTGTTGTGTGTGATCCTAATAACTGGTGGCAGAGCATCTATAATGGGAGAGTAGAACTGTCCACAGTAGGGACATTGGCAAACTGGTCTCAATGGTTTGTCAGTGTTCCTTCAGCAGTGACAGCTCTTCCATTCTGTGGCTCTTGTTTGGTGATGATTTGTGCTGCATGTGACCCTGCATGTTGCATGTTCGCTGTGTGTCCCCTCCTTCTACCACAGAGGATATCAGCTGCGACTTTGGCTCCTCAAAGTACTATGCCCTGTGTGGCTTTGGGGGTATCCTGAGCTGCGGCATCACACACACAGCAGTGGTGCCCCTCGACCTTGTCAAGTGTCGCCTGCAGGTTTGTACGGAAGCTGAACCTCACAGTAGAAACGAGTAGCCAGCAGCTCCTGCAGCCTCTCAGCCCCGTGGGTTCATGTCCCATCTTCATGGAAATGACTCGTTAACAAGGAAAAGGCAACTTTCAATGGGCTGTGCCCGAGAAACCCGATTCACTATTTAGCTGCTGATTTGTATCCAGCCTCATGGTGTAGTTAGTTCATGACAGTTTTTAAAACTTTAATACTTTGTCCTAATGTCAATTTAAAGCACCAAGACCCTATTTGTTTGTAATTGTTCATATTTCCTAAGTAAGTTTTGGAGTTGTCTGACTCCTGTGTACCAGTGCTTCATACTTGTACACATCTATAGGTCATCCTGACATCACCTATTGGCTGTAACATGAATCATAACATTTGTTAACTAATATAGTTAAACATTTCTAAATTGCAGTCTAGAAAATGTGACTTCAAACAAAGCGCTTGGCTCTTAAACGCATAAAAGAACCTCTAGACTTGCAACTCAAGTATTGGCCCATACTAATGGCTATTCACCATGTCGGCATATACTTATCTACACAATACACCAGAGATGCCAGTGATTGGGAGACCTGCTTCATCAGTGTTGATTCTCCTCCTCAGGTGGACCCAGATAAGTACAAGAGCATCATCAAGGGCTTCTCGGTGACCATCAGGGAAGATGGTGTCAGGGGCCTGGCTAAGGGCTGGGCTCCCACCTTCATCGGCTACTCCATGCAGGGGCTGTGCAAGTTCGGCTTATACGAAGTGTTCAAGGTCTTCTACGGCGACTTACTGGGAGAGGTGAGTCCACACGCAGCTGTGCTCTGACAGCGATGTTTGTTCATCTGTCTGCTATATTAAGTATTAACCTTTTTCTGATGAGTTGTTCTACTCAAGTGGAATCGAATGGTCTCCACGTAGACCTGATAGCATTTGTTTTTGAGTAGCACTGGATACATCGTGTGTGTGATAGAGTAAGGCTGCTCAGATAGTAAACGGCCAATATTCGTTCTAAAGGTTTGAGCGGTGGTCTCTAAAAAGACCGGTCACATGGCCCAAGACACACGAGGGGATTTCTCTGTATGGGGACACTCAACCCAGGGGCAGTGACAAGTGCAGACCTCACTCTTAATCCTCACGGTTAGTCGGTGTGCTCGGTAGCTTTTATGACACCTAGTCTGTCTGACCGTCTGTTGTGTGGGTTCACTCGACAGGAGAACACCTACCTGTGGAGGACATCGCTGTACCTGGCTGCCTCAGCCAGCGCAGAGTTCTTTGCAGACATTGCTCTGTCTCCCATGGAGGCTGCCAAAGTTCGTATCCAGACCAAGCCGGGCTACGCCAACAACCTGAGACAGTGTGTCCCCAAGATGTTTGCAGAGGAGGGTGTCTGGGCGTAAGTGTGCTGCCTTCTTCCAGCTCCTCAGCATTCCTTTTTGTTACCAGTCACTGTCCGTAAGTGACTTTGAATCGCTCATAGGAGTTTTTGCTTTAGTGATGAATTATTGGTAAATGGATTTCTGACAACACGCTCCTTAGATCCACCTCTGGAGGGCGCTGTGCTCTGAGCAGAGCCCCTCGGCAGCTTGCTGGCTGTACAGTTGGAGGTGCTTGAGTCATTGGCGTGTGAGAACAGTCTACCTGTCCCTCCAGCCCACCTGCAGCACTGGCAGCCCTGTCCTCTAGGCAGGGAGCCCCCGGTGCTGCAAGCCTGGGGGACGGACACTACATAGTTACTGCATGTGTGTGTGTAATGTGTTATTATATTTTCTTTGTTTTACAGAATGCTCTGATGCAGGGTCTCCATTGTGGGATATTGCTTTCGATAGCCGATGCCCATTCGTTATTCATGTTAATTCTTAACTACGTCTACTGTCTCAACGAGCTCTATATCATCCAGTCGTAATGTTCTGTGTTGTAAATGTCTTGCCTTGTGTCTTTGAAGTGTTTTGCTGCATATTGATCAGGTTGACGGGCCACCGATCGGTGGTCTCTGATCAGACGACTTGATTCTGAAGTGAAACATTTGATACTCGTGTGTCTGAGCACATGCACACACAGCGGGCCCTGCAGTCTACTCAGGGTTAGAGTGATGAGGGTAAACTGATCAGTCCAGACTCATCAGTGATATGAACTGATTTCTACTTGTTCAAACGCATGAAGAGACAGTGAGCAGAGCTGTGCTGGAGATTACTAGACTTGATGGCGACTACACTAGAAAGCCAATACTTCATCAATACATCTGTTCAACATGCATGAAGATCTGCTCTGTCCTCAGTCTCTCATCCACCACTGTGTTACACAAGCACAGCAGGCACGACCAACAAACGGGTCTGTCAGCAGTCTGCTTATCTTAGTTGGTTCTTATAAACCTGTTTGCTGGCAGAGGACAGGAGGACACTGATGTCTGTCTTTCATTTGTGCAAAAAAAGTCAAGATGGCGACAGCCATATTCTTATATACAGTCTATGAAAAGAACCAATAATGGTATTAATAAAATCCTAAAGATACTGAACCTAGCAGGCCACGTAGTTCTTGGATAACGTTGAGTGAGTGGGGGGGGTTTCAGTTGGATGGCAACCTCACCACTAGATTCCTCTGTGTTGCACACGCCTTCAAGACAACTTTTGGATTCGTTGACAAGTTCACTTATTAAAGGCCCATTGAGCCCACGGACGGGTATCAAAGACCATGTGATACCTGTCACACTTGTTAAAGATGTACCACCCACCCGTACAGTGTGTAAGATGAGATGTTTTTAACAGTGCTGTGGTGAACATGGTGTCCATGGACCACAGCACCCTCAGCTGTATGATGGCCCTGAATCCAGGTGAAGATGGTTCTGCTTCTTGAGCTCACACTCCTCCCTCCTTTCACTCCAGATTCTATAAGGGTCTGATGCCTCTGTGGATGAGGCAGATCCCCTACACCATGATGAAGTTTTCCTGCTTCGAGCGCACCGTGGAGCTGCTCTACAAGTATGCTGTTCCCAAGCCCCGCAGCGAGTGCAGCAAATCTGAGCAGCTGGTGGTCACCTTTGTGGCCGGTTATATCGGTGAGTCACGGATCAACTGCAAAGCTACAAAACCAAATCATCAGGCCCAATAAAGTTAGTCCACTTCTCTGATACATGTTCTTCCTCTCTGTGTTCAGCTGGTGTGTTCTGTGCCATCGTGTCCCACCCGGCTGACTCTGTGGTGTCCGTGCTGAACAAGGAGTCCGGCAGCACTGCTGCCCAGGTCCTCAAGAAGCTGGGACCAAAAGGTCTGTACCAACACCGGTCCACGGTCACTTGAGCAGTAGCATAGTGTACCATGAGGCTTCCATCAACACGCTCCTTAGATCCACCTCTGGAGGGCGCTGTGCTCTGAGCAGAGCCCCTCGGCAGCTTGCTGGCTGTACAGTTGGAGGTGCTTGAGTCATTGGCGTGTGAGAACAGTCTACCTGTCCCTCCAGCCCACCTGCAGCACTGGCAGCCCTGTCCTCTAGGCAGGGAGCCCCCGGTGCTGCAAGCCTGGGGGACGGACACTACATAGTTAAAACATGCATGAGTTGAGTGATTGTAACACCTTGACGTCGGATCATGAGTTCCTGGGTTTGGCTGTATTGACCTCATGTGGTGACTGTCTCCTCTTCAGGTGTGTGGAAGGGTCTGGTGGCTCGTATCATCATGATCGGTACTCTGACCGCCCTGCAGTGGTTCATCTACGACTCTGTCAAGGTCTACTTCCGCATGCCCCGCCCCCCTCCCCCCGAGATGCCGGAGTCCCTGAAGAAGAAGCTGGGCCTCACAGAGTAACCTCATCCCTCCACTGAGCGGCAGTCCTCGGCTGACACATCTGACTCCCCCAACTTCCAGAGCACACAGCAGTTTTCTATATTTATGTCCTCGGCTCTGGCTGCTCTGCACAGAGCCCAGGGCTGCTACTGCTAATGTATATTTCAAAAGAACAAGGAGACGAGATGGAACTGTTGCTCTTGACTTAGTATGAGTCAGACAGAAAATATTCCTCTGTAGAAACACCCGTCTGGTTTTATCATTTCCTCTTTAGAAACGTGTTAAAATTCTAATAAAGAATTGAATTCCCTTAAACAATGGTGGTCTGCTTTTCTTAACATGAATCAGTTTAGATTACACGTCTTTCTGTTCATACGTGACGCTCTCTGATGGCTCCTTCTAGCTCCTTCTAGCTCCCCTTCCTGAGGAGTGAGCCATGACGGATCATCACACACTTGATGGGTAGATTAGATGTGTGTTCCAATGGATGGTAGTGTGCAGTGCAGTCCTCTGTACCACCACCAGGAGGGGCTCGCTTCACTGCCAACTGCTTCTCTTTACAGGTTTGAGCAGAACACACAGTGACTTCATTACAGTGACTACAAACAGACCCCTGAGCAGTGGTCTGATGGAACCAGGCGGTGCTACAGTCTGTCCGTATGTCCTACACTCTAAACAATTTCACCATAAAATGATGGTAAACTACTGGCAGCAGAGATGCTCGTAGTTTACTTTCATTTGACAGTGCAGCTACTGTCATTTATTTTAACAGTACGTAACCGTATATTGGTTACAGTACGATAGAATAACTGTTTACGGTATAAACCAGCGTGTTCCCGTTTATTTACAAAGGTAATACAATCTGCTACTTTTGCATTTAATTCCCCACAACTAAAAGTAGAAAACACAAGAATTCATATAAATACTAATATTGCTTAAGTTTATTACAGGTCCTCAATCATTTATACAGCTGACTTTAAGACGGATAAGATTATGGACACTTGTATTCCAACATGAAGAGGTACTGCATGTTAAAGACAGAATGAATGATCCACACGTTAATGTGAACTACATGAGAGAACAGTGAGGATTCTACTGCTTCACTTCTTCGTCTTAGACGCCTCCTCTCCCTTTAGAACATCGTCCCGTTCCTTCTGGGTTTCAGGTCTACAGTCGGCTCTAATAGCACAAACAGTTGGGTACCAACGTCACATCGTCGCTGTAATTGGTGAAGATGTGTGAATGTTAGTCCTGAGGTGGGTGGCACCTTGCATGGTAGCCCCCACCATCAGTGTGTGAATGGATGAACCAACACGTAGTGTGGAAGAGCTTTGAGTGGTCAAAGCTCTGTGTACAAGTACAGTGTACGTGTACAGTGTACGTGTACAGTGTACCGTGTACGTGTATGTGGAAGCAGAGCCAGACTCTGATGACTGCTCAGTTGCAACTGTGGAACAGAACATGATGACCGTTGATGTAAGCACTGAAAACAAGTATAATAATATTATCAATATGAAAACCAGGACGTGTGTGTTTTACAGGTCTGCCAGCACCGGGGAAACCCAGACCAACTGGGAGGTCTCGTGAAAATCACATTTTGAATCCAGATTAGAAGAAGAATGGTGTGAATGCTGCTGCATCAGCGTCTGCTCTGTGCACGAGTACGAGGTAATCACTGTATGTAGTTTAGTGATCTGTTCATGTCCGTCATACTGACTTAGTGTTTCTCATCCACTTTGCCTCAATTCAAACATGTTTCATAACAATGAGTTTGTTGTTCACGACAGATTTTGATTTCTCATTTGTTCAGCACATTGCAAGTGTTTTGGCACAAGTTGTCTCCACTGTGCACAATAAGCAGCTGGAGTCCTGCTGATCCAAACTGATGAATGGATTCTCAGAGAAATGATCTTCACAACTTCTAAACCTTCTTTCATGGTTCGAGCCATATCTACACGTATATCCCATCAATATCTCTGGTGTTGCGTACTGTGAGGAGCTACAACTTGTTTGTTACTGAACTGCTGCAGGTTTCTTTTGTTACTTTATTTTTTGCATGATGTCATTTTGTGGCACATCTTCTGTTGGAGGCCTAAGAACATGAAAGATCAAAGGTACAGTAGTTGTGACACTACAGTCTGTGTTCTAGTCGTCTTCATGGACCCGTACAGCTCACATGATTACTGACTCTGGTTTGAAGCTCATAGCTGTTCATGTAGCAGGACTGTCCTGTTTCATGTTGATCACATCACTGAGCTGTTTACATGAGAAAGTGATTTATTTGGTGTTCTGTGTAAAAGTGGGACGCCAAAAATCCCAACAAGAGTTTATATAAAAAACTTTGTGCAGCGATGTGTCACAACTACTGTAGACAGGAAATCACCTTTGATCTTTCATGTTCTTAGACCTCCAACATCAGTTTTCATCAGCAAGACTCCAGGTGTGAGAACAAATGAGAAAGGAAGAGATTTGAACTTCTAATGAAAACAAATCGTTCTCATGTAGGAATTGAGGAAGAGCTGCACCACATCCTCATGATGCTGTTAGTATCATGAGGAAGAGCTGCACCACATCCCCATGATGCTGTTGGTATCATGAGGAAGAGCTGCACCACATCCCCATGATGCTGTTAGTATCATGAGGAAGAGCTGCACCACATCCTCATGATGCTGTTAGTATCATGAGGATGAGCTGCACCACATCCTCATGATGCTGTTAGTATCATGAGGAAGAGCTGCACCACATCCTCATGATGCTGTTAGTATCATGAGGAAGAGCTGCACCACATCCTCATGATGCTGTTAGTATCATGAGGAAGAGCTGCACCACATCCTCATGATGCTGTTAGTATCATGAGGAAGAGCTGCACCACATCCTCATGATGCTGTTAGTATCATGAGGAAGAGCTGCACCACATCCTCATGATGCTGTTAGTATCATGAGGAAGAGCTGCACCACATCCTCATGATGCTGTTAGTATCATGAGGAAGAGCTGCACCACATCCCCATGATGCTGTTAGTATCATGAGGAAGAGCTGCACCACATCCTCATGATGCTGTTAGTATCATGAGGAAGAGCTGCACCACATCCTCATGATGCTGTTAGTATCATGAGGAAGAGCTGCACCACATCCTCATGATGCTGTTAGTATCATGAGGAAGAGCTGCACCACATCCTCATGATGCTGTTAGTATCATGAGGAAGAGCTGCACCACATCCTCATGATGCTGTTAGTATCATGAGGAAGAGCTGCACCACATCCTCATGATGGTGTTAGTATCATGAGGAAGAGCTGCACCACATCCTCATGATGCTGTTAGTATCATGAGGAAGAGCTGCACCACATCCTCATGATGCTGTTAGTATCATGAGGAAGAGCTGCACCACATCCTCATGATGCTGTTAGTATCATGAGGAAGAGCTGCACCACATCCTCATGATGCTGTTAGTATCATGAGGAAGAGCTGCACCACATCCCCATGATGCTGTTAGTATCATGAGGAAGAGCTGCACCACATCCTCATGATGCTGTTAGTATCATGAGGAAGAGCTGCACCACATCCTCATGATGCTGTTAGTATCATGAGGAAGAGCTGCACCACATCCTCATGATGCTGTTAGTATCATGAGGAAGAGCTGCACCACATCCTCATGATCCTGTTAGTATCATGAGGAAGAGCTGCACCACATCCTCATGATGCTGTTAGTATCATGAGGAAGAGCTGCACCACATCCTCATGATGCTGTTAGTATCATGAGGAAGAGCTGCACCACATCCTCATGATGCTGTTAGTATCATGAGGAAGAGCTGCACCACATCCTCATGATGCTGTTAGTATCATGAGGAAGAGCTGCACCACATCCTCATGATGCTGTTAGTATCATGAGGAAGAGCTGCACCACATCCTCATGATGCTGTTAGTATCATGAGGAAGAGCTGCACCACATCCTCATGATGCTGTTAGTATCATGAGGAAGAGCTGCACCACATCCTCATGATGCTGTTAGTATCATGAGGAAGAGCTGCACCACATCCTCATGATGCTGTTAGTATCATGAGGAAGAGCTGCACCACATCCTCATGATGCTGTTAGTATCATGAGGAAGAGCTGCACCACATCCTCATGATGCTGTTAGTATCATGAGGAAGAGCTGCACCACATCCTCATGATGCTGTTAGTATCATGAGGAAGAGCTGCACCACATCCTCATGATGCTGTTAGTATCATGAGGAAGAGCTGCACCACATCCTCATGATGCTGTTAGTATCATGAGGAAGAGCTGCACCACATCCTCATGATGCTGTTAGTATCATGAGGAAGAGCTGCACCACATCCTCATGATGCTGTTAGTATCATGAGGAAGAGCTGCACCACATCCCCATGATGCTGTTAGTATCATGAGGAAGAGCTGCACCACATCCTCATGATGCTGTTAGTATCATGAGGAAGAGCTGCACCACATCCTCATGATGCTGTTAGTATCAGAGCAGAGGAGCACATGTCATACTGGTTCAGAAGCAGCTAGCGTGTAAGTGAAGCGTGATGAATCCCATGTGGCACGAGGAACATGTGGAGCTGCTGCTGCACACGGAGAAGTGCATCATGGAACCTGTAGGTCATAGTCCCACAGCCTGTGGATGAACCGCTGCCGCCATTACAATCCATTTGTATCCTGGAAACAATAGTGCTGTCTCCTGTTGAATGATGATGTATCTCAGTGCGTGTGTTTGTGCCGAACAGGGCTTGCTGACAGGGTAAGGTTGCAAAGGGTTATGGGAAATGGATTCCATTTATGTGTTCCATCGTAGTGTCATCGCTGTCTCGTTGAATAAAACATCACTATGAGGGATAAAAAGCCACGATCAGCACATCCCCTCTGTTGGCTCTCATCTCAGCAGTAATTTACACATTCAGTGAAAACATGTAAGTATGTGGAGTCCAGTGATTTGTTCCTGACAGCCTCCTGCTCCCCGCGTCAGCGTTATTCTTGCTGCTGATGTTAACTCAGCATCTGTGCTCTGTTGTGTTGATGGAAACAGCTGTGGGCTCCATCAGCGACAGTCAGGCTTCAGGTCCAATACATCACACGGTGCCGAGGCAGAGTGGCACATTACACACAACCCCCATGAACCTCCAGCTTTAATACGCTTTCAACAGGACGAATCAATCATTTGTAAAAGAACCTCTTCTTGTGGTCATGTGGTCATGAAGGAAACCGTCACTGACTCTGACTGGATGCCTGGATTTTGTGGGTCATTGTATTTTCTATTTTGTTGAAAATATAATAGATCATTCTTCTATTGCGACTATTTTTCAATTAAAAAGGAGAATAAATTGTGTTGAATTTGTATTTAAAAAAGGAAAGACCCTCCCCAGTGTTATTCATATTTCTTATGGATGCACCCCATGACATCTCAAAAATATACATTAATGACAAACTAAAAATGGTGAGATACAGGCAACTTCTTATTGTGATTATTCAAATGGAGAAACGGTGATGAAGTGCTCTCTGAGGTGTCCTCTCAGGGGAGCGAACATGCTGCCCTACAGGCTAGCGGAGTGGAGCTGTGTGCTGCTGCCCCACCAGGTCTTTAGTTTCTTTAGCCCTCAGACAGCCTGGACGCTGATACTCTTCCATCGTGATCAAACCAATTACGTGATGCGTATCACACAATCAGACATGTGGGAGAAGAGCTGAGCGTTGAATATCAAAACACACCATCAGTCAATTAGAGAAAGCATCACTGAGTTGAATGAAATTGACCAAATGTGAGACACCACACCTGAATCCCTTCATACAGTCCCTGATCATATAGTGACTCATGCTACCCTTCCTGCTGCTCTGGTGATATCTTTCATAATGTGATGTGAACAGTAGGACAGCATTCATTTATTTTAAAACAGTTGCATGCATTAGCAAACGGATGCCAATTCATACGTCAGCATTATCATTTATTTGGAGTTGTGTTTTTATCATAACTCTCTTTTAGCTCAGTGTCTCTACTCCTGAGTGAAATGTCTCTTTAGCTGCTGAAGCTCCGTATGTTCACCAGCTCGTCTGCTGCTGAGCAGCTCGTGACAGTGAGAACTAAATCAATTAACAACAAATGAATCGTTGCCTGTGTCACTTGTCTTCTTTGTCCTGTACGTGTTACTATGACTAAGTATGTAATTGCTACATATTTTACTGTGAGCATTTTGAAGTTTAAAAGACGTTTAAAAGTGAAGTTTCACCGACTAATTGAAGAAGATTAAACGTTCACGTTTAGATAAGCTGGTTTAGGCCTAGAGTACCGGGGCACTGAGCTCCTCTCTCCTCTTCTTCATCTCCTTCTGTATGAATTCATGTCCCATTAATGCTCATTACTGACTCTGCTTCTTCACCAGAGTCTCTGTGCTTTCTCTCCTCACAGGTTCCTGTGGATCCTGGTTTATCTGGACCCTGACTCCCACTTCTTCTTCTTTTCGTTTCACTGAAGCGTGATGGTTATATGACATTTTCCCATTTCTTTACACAGTCCTTTGCATTTTTATTGAACACTGCAAGGTCTTTTGAGTTGACTCCCACTGCTACTATTATTATCATGTTTAGTAGTCGCATTGCTATTACTATTGCCGACACCATTACTGCTTTTATTATTCTACTATATTCATTGCTGCTGTTATTGTTAGTAGTCATCATTATTCTGCTTACTACTCTCATCATATGAATCATTTATATCATATGCATTGAATGTGTTGTAACTCTGTTATGTTGTTCGTTCTGATCACACTTCATCCTGATAGAGGACCCTCCTCTGATGCTCTCACACAGGTCTCTCCCTCTTTTCTCCCCGTTAAAGGGTTTTTGGGGGAGTTCTTCCTGTATGAAGGCAAATCACTGTCAAAATCCGAGAGCGCAAATGAGATCCATGCGCGCGCGCATTTTACTTTGGCGAGCGCTTTATATCACTCCGCGAGCAAAATTCACTCACGCGCGAGCAAAATTCACTCTCGCGCGAGCGAAAGTCCCTCGCGAAGCTGAAACCTGCTCGCTCGCGAAACTTTAACCTGCTCGCTCGCGAGTCTTTTTCCTGCTCGCGCTCGAGTTGTTTTTCTTTTTGACAGTAAGTGGGCGGACCCAGTCTCCATTGTATCTCTACATCTAATTGGTTACAATCCTGGTCTTTGGATAGACCTGATATCACTCTGACACAGACCTAGGTCTGTTAGAGGTGGTCTTCAATCCGCCACTAAACACTACTGTACTCCACTACATCTCAGGATGTTATACATTTGTCTGACAGGTTTTGTAAACGTTTCAGACTGTAGAGGCTGATGAAATACAAATTATGTTAATAGCGTTGTTAAATACAATAATAAAAAATGTGTTAAAGTCAAGTTGCTCAGATTGGTTTACATTCACTCCATCATTCTATTACAGACAATGTGTGTTTGATAGTCAAACCTCTTGTGACAAACAGCTCAAAGAAACTCTTTGATATTAATTGATTAAAACATGATGTGATCATATTTAATCATACTGTTGTGTTTACAGAGGAGATATAATGTAGTTGTATATAATATGAGCAACAATTTGGACCCGCTCAAAGATCTAGAGCCAAGATTAGGGACCACTGTTTGTATATTATCTGTTTGCCAAGTGAGTTTCCAAATTGAAGTCACTGAAAAATGATTCAGATCCTTCACTGCAGTAAACGTACTAATACCATGATGAAACAATCCACTACGAGTAAAATACCTGCATTCAAAACCTCAGTCAAGTATGTTATTATCAGCAAAATGTACTTTAAGTGCAGAAAGTAAAAGTACCCGTGCAGTAAAATGTACATTATTTGCCCCTGACCTGTAGTGCAATCTGAAAATCTCCCCCTAGGTCTGAGTCAGAGTGATATCAGGTCTATCCAAAAACGAGGATTGTAACCAATTAGATGTCGAGATACAATCGAGACTGGGTCCGCCCACTTACTGTCAAAAAGAAAAACAACTCGAGCGCGAGCAGGAAAAAGACTCGCGAGCGAGCAGGTTAAAGTTTCGCGAGCGAGCAGGTTTCAGCTTCGCGAGGGACTTTCGCTCGCGCGAGAGTGAATTTTGCTCGCGCGTGAGTGAATTTTGCTCGCGCGTGAGTGAATTTTGCTCGCGGAGTGATGTAAAGCGCTCGCCAAAGTAAAATGCGCGCGCGCATGGATCTCATTTGCGCTCTCGGATTTTGACAGTGATTTGCCTTCATATTCCTGTTCTGATGTGAGGGTTCTGGGTCAGAGGATGTGGTATGTGTACAGATTGTGAAGCCCTCTGAGGAGAATTTGTGATTTGTGATTTTGGGTCATACAAAATGAATTGAATTGAATTGGAAAAGTATCTTAACATGAAGATACGACAAAGATTGTTGTCACATATCTTTAAGCTGTCTAGTATTGATATATGCATTTGCAATTACTCAACTTTGTTCAGTGTGGTCAAAGAATATTGTTAACATGTTGACAGCAACAAAAGCGAGCGGTGGGATGACACAGTCTAGGTATACATGCACATACGTACATCTGACTATCCACTCTGGTCTTTCTTTTACTTTCACTTTGAGTCAAGATCTGGAGGAAAGAAAGGTCTCTCTTCCCTTTATTAGGTACACCTGTTCAACTGATCATTAACAAACATATCTAATCAGCCAATCATGTGGCAGCAACTCAATGCATTTAAGCATGTAGATGTATTCAAGACAATCTGCTGAAGTGCCAAAATGGGTTTGAGTATTTCAGAAACTGTTGATTTACTGGGATTTTGACACAAACCATCTCTAGGGTCAGAGAATGGTCCAATAAAGAGATAATATCCAGTGAGCGGCAGTTCTCTGGGCGAAAATGCCTTGTTGATGTCAGAGGTCAGAGGAGAATGGCCAGTCTGTTTTGTGCTGATAGATAGTATGTACATAGAGGTACATAGAGGTACATAGAGTACATAGAGGTACATAGAGTACATAGAGTACATAGAGGTATGAAGGTATGAAGAAGAGCATCAACATGTTAAACCTTGAAGCAGATGGGCTTCAGCAGCAGAACACCACACCGGGGGCCACTCCTGTAGGCCAACAACAGGAAACTAAGGCTGCAATTGGCAAAGGCTCTCCAAAATTGGACAATAGAAGATTGGGAAAACGCTGCTCTTTGCAGATGATGTGGTTCTGTTGGCTCTATCAGACCGTGACCTTCAGCATGCACTAGGGCGGTTTGAGAGTCAGTACCTCCAAGTCTGAAGACACAGTTTTCTGCTGGAAAACGGTAGATTGTGCCCTCCTGGTTGAGAGTGAGTCACTGCCCCACGTCTGGTAAGAGGCCCCAGGGTAGACCCAAAACTGATTATATATCTTCTCCGACCCCTCACTGTATGGAGGACAAAATATGACTTATGTATGAATGTATTAATTAATAAATGCATTAATAAATGTATAAATAAATACAGGAATAAATAAATAAATGTTTAAATAAATGTTTGAATACAGAAATAAATAAATAAAAGAATAATAAATGAATGTATAGTTAAATAAATAAAAGTTGATAATCAAACAGGACATAAAGAAATACATATATCATATATTTATTTCTACATTTCTGTTCACCTACATTTATTCATTCATGTGTCTGTATGCTAATGAGGTGGGAGGTCCTAACCTCTGTCTAAAGCAGGATTGGTCACAGGAGTGTGATGGCTTCTGGTCTACTTCTGTCTTGCACAGTAACGTTGAAGTTGGCGAGCCCAGTGTTACCAACTTGGCAACTTTCTCGCTAAATCTGGCGACTTTCCAAATCCTCATGGTGACTTTTTTTGTCAAAAGCGACTAGCGACAAATCTAGCGACTTTCTCTGGTGTTATTGGAGACTTTTCTGGTGTTTTGGAGACTTTTCTGGTGTTTTGGAGACTCTGACGTTAAAGCACGTATCATTCTGCAGTTACTGTCCTCAACGAGCAGCAGGTGCTGCCGTGAGCCCCTCCGCCGTCCCAAAGCACTCACAGGCGGTCAGTCTCACAGCAGTCCCAGCTGCAGACTGGAAGCCATCAGTGCTGCTAGATAGTTTTCTGACGTCGTCTACAGGGATGATTTGCTAGGAATCGGTTGCTTCTGTCTTGCTCCCCTACTTGACCAATCCTGCTTAAGAATGAGGTTCGGACCGCCTACCTCATTAACATACGGACAGAAATAATTAAATGAAGGAATACAGAAATGTAGAAATAGATTTATTTATTTATGTCCTGTTTAGGTATCAACTTGTATTTATTAATTTCAGCATTTAAATATTTCTGTATTTATTTCAGCATTTATTTATTCTTTTATTTATTAATTTCTGTATTTATATATTTATCTATGCATTTATCTATTTATTCCTGTATTTATTTATACATGTATTAATGCATTTATTAATTAATTAATTTATACTTAAGTCATATTCTGTCCTCCATATCACTGGGCCCCCAACAGGAAAAATGTGTTTGTGTTTCTGTATCTGGCAGTGTCGGGCAGTACATGTTATACCCAGGCCTTCACTGCTGTCATGCAGCTGAAATACCACCTTATAACCACATGATGGCGCCACATCTATTATTCGTTTCTAAGGCTGTAACTATGTACGTACTCGTATTAAACCGTTCGGTACGAGGCTTACAATACGTTTGAATAACGCTAGAGCATTTGGAAAATGCAGAAGCTTAAATTCAGGAAAACATAATGTTTCCTGTGCTCATGTAGGACAGTGGTTCTCAGCTGGTCTGGCTGTGGGACCCACCATCATCCCTTAACGACAAGCCGCGGCTGATCCGTCTCTTTAGGAGACCGACTTATGATTTAACTTTCATAACCCAAACATTTAACGTACTGCTCTGCAATCTCTTTCCTCGTCTCAGCCCCCTGTGTCACGGTGTGTGGTACTCTGCTGTTAAGTTTCGTTTCACGATAGTCACGTGCTCGCCCACTGACCAATCACAGCACACCCTGCACTTCGCGGCAGAGCTGCACATGGACATGTAATGATGACGTAGCTGTGGGCCGGCTAGTATGGGGGTAGCGGCAGCTGACACTCAAAGAATACGCCCAACATGTCAAACTAAAGATCTGATTGGTTGAACACTATGACAATCAACAATATCGTCCCCATTCACTTAAACTGCACATGGATTCACTTGTGAGTCTGCAGGCCTCGGGCCTCTCTTCTTACCTAGAGACACAGAGGTGAACTCTGATTGGATAAAAGCTCTACTTAAAACAAGCTGCATTGGAAGCAGAGCAACTGAGGAAGACAGTAGCTGTGCAATGAGAAAATAAGATAATGGGAAACATATTTTTATAAATTATAATACATACATTTCTTTTGTGATTCTGTTTAGGCCAGCAGAGAAGGCTTTGCTGGCCCTGACGGCCACTGGTATCTGGGCCCTGTTCCTCGAACGTCGCTAACTGAGTAAGCCGGATCATTTTGAGGATAAGATTACATAAGTCAGGCTTTTCGGTTCCACGAAGCAAGTTTGGCAAAATCACCATAGCAACACATCCATAAGCTTGAGCCTGCGCTGGAAAAAAATGTAATTTCCCTTCCTCATCCCATTAATGAAGGAGCGATATTAGTTAGATTAGTGTTTTATAGGAGAGAGTCCGTGTACGTTTTGATCGTCTGTTCTACGTTCATTCGATGAAACGAAAATACGTAAATGTCCGTATTTTAACGGTAAAACAGCTGACTAAAACGTACACGGACCGAGATCGCTAAGATCCGTTATCCCATCACGATGACTTCCTATACGAGCGCTATCGATTCTGATACAAGGAATCATTGATGAACAAGACCTTCTGGAGTCATACATGGTGAACACACAGCCGAGCATTGAGCGTCTCACAGACTGGATCAGAGCCGTGAGCTGTGAGCGAGTGGTACATTATTGTACAGTGTGGGCGATGCCGCTGCATGCCGTGCTGTTGGTAAAGTTTATTTGGTGCTTAAGAAGCTTCTGGATGTGTTCAATACATTACCATGGCACATATTGTATGGACTCACCATTCTGAATCATGTTGGTGTGCTTAGGTTTGACTTGCTCCCATGTCCTCTTGATGGTTAAACTACATGGGGGTTAAAGCACTCATCATGATATGACAGTGTTATTAGTACACCATAGCATATCATTACTGTACTCATGATGAGAAGAGAGAGAATCACACAAGTTCTCTTCACTGCTTCAGTTGATTGAATTTCTGATTATGAATAATATACATACTAGTGGTGTAACGGATCACGGGTCGATCCGTGATCCGTTCGGATCACCCCTCACGGTTCGGATCACTCGTGAACCGCGGATCAATTGAGTATTCTTTTTTTTTTTTTTTTTTACAGTGTAATCATCATAGTGTGTAATAACGTTTTACTGCTGCTGTTATAAGTAACAAGTCCCCGAATATCAATGCAGAGTGTCAGTGAACAGATATAAAGCAGTAGTGTGTTCACGTCAACGGAGCAGGTTAAAAGCATTTAACGGCGAAAGTCATGGCGAGAAATTGAGAAGCTCCCGGCGTCATTTAAGTCGCAAGTTTGGGATAATTTTGTCTTCCCTGTAACTTATAATGACGGATAAGGGTGGTGGACAAAACCGTTACGGTATGTAGGCGTTATTTAAAGAGAAAGACATACGACAAGGAAAAGACTGACCGCTTTCACCACGGAGGAGTGATTCATAGTCCGGTGCTGTAGACACGCCCCCTCTGTGAGGGTCACACAGACAGGTGCTGTAGACACGCCCCCTCTGTGAGGGTCACACAGACAGGTGCTGTAGACACGCCCCCTCTGTGAGAGTCACACAGACACACACCTGGTGCAGGTGCTGACAGAAGCATCAGAGTGAAGCTAGACAGGCCCAGTAGTAACAGTCACCACAGAAAGGTCGACCCTCTCCCCAGACAATGTAGATATTCTCATCTTTTTGAAAATCATGTCACAGTAATGGTGAACATTATTGTGTATTTGAATGACATAACCTGACAGGAAGTAAACACAGACCCAAGTTGTTGCCGAGCAGTTCAGTTCAGTTGAAACAGTGAAGCTAGCTCACTGGCTGTTTCTTTCTTTCAATATTGATCAAAGGACGAGGGTCTCAACTTGGACAACTTCAAATTGAACATCTTCAATATTTTAGTTTTTATGTAAGACTATAGCCCAAAGTTCTTTTCTTTAAGTGTTCTTGAAGTTCTTTAATTAATAAATGGAAAGCAAAGTTATATTTGTCTCCTCCCCTTTTCTTTGTTGATCCGAAAAATTATCCGAACCGTGACTCAAGAACCGTGATCCGAACCGAACCGTGAGGTTTGTGATCCGTTGCACCCCTAATACATACTGATCCATACACAGATTCACACACATATTCAAACTCCTAGTTCTATATGGTAATCTACACATACATGTATATACACATGTATAGTATGATACATAAGCGCATACAGTACATATATCCTCATAAGTATCTATTAATTCGTATCAATTAGATACTCTTCGGGCTTGTTTTATCTACTTATTCTGAAAGAGTTGAGATGATTATTTTCGCTATAAGATCTCATTCGATGATGCATTCCATTAACCTTTTGGGCCCGAACAGTACCGATCACTAGCGCACAATGCAATTTTCAGTAACAAATATAATATTTCCACAACCATGCAGCATACCGTTTGAACGAAGAATTTCTCATGAACAGAAGCATGTGTAACACTTTACACACTTTCTCAAATGACGACCTCTCGTGACCTCTCGTAAGTTTATGTCTCTTGCTCTGGCCTACTTCACTCTATTCACTCCAATTCTTTTGTGTGTGACTACTGCCATCGTTTGCTATGATTGTGGGTGTTTTTTAGGCTTTACTGAGCCTCATTTAATATAGTATTATGAATAATAGTGGTTTATCACCATACGAATTTGACATTTTTCAAAGTGGAGCTGTGTTCCATCTTCATCAGCTATTAACCAGAAACATATACATAATATTTACTCAATTCATATGAGCAAACCCTTCTTAGTGTCATTAATCCTTTGAAATTATTAAGAAAGACCTTGTAGTTAGAGAGTAAGGCCCCTTTGAGTATGTGTATACTATTTTTGAGAACAAGCCAAAAACAAGTCCTAGGGAGGATGGGGGCCAAAGGGTTAAGCCAACTGCCAGCAGGCACCTCTTCCACCCCCCCTCCCCTAATTTGGAGCAAAAACGCCTAAAATGACATACCCAAATTAAAATGTCTGTAGCGTCTGAACCACTCTGACTATATGCATCAATGAGGTCTTGCCAGAAAGAAAACCCCCTAAAGTTCCTTGTGAAAGTGTCAGAAAACCTGTAGGTCATACAGAAACAGAGCAGTGGGCCTTTGAAGTCAGTAAAAATGTAAGAGTTTTGTCCGTCTAAAATAAAAAAGTATCTTTCAGTATAAATAACTGCCTGTGGCTGTATCTGTACAGGTAAAGGACAGCATAGGGCTGTAACTACACTATCAGTGAACACCTGCCTCAAATGTATTTGAAGAAGATAGGACAAAGTATGACCATTCTACAGTGTTCTTTCCATGAAAAGATTCATCAGAAAAAAACCGCACGTGAAAAGTGAAAACTATGAACACGTTGGTTGACAGCTTATGAAAAAGAAGTATTAGGTTTCTACTATAAGTACTAGCCTTTTCTGAAGCCGCTAGCTCCATGGTAACATCCGCTAGTACATTCACTAGTAAAGTCGGGTCTGTAATGTATCTTTCGCCGTTGAAATGCTGCAAGACCTGACTTGCAGCGGTCATGGCGACTTTGGACAGTGTGTGTTTGGGCTCCTTTTGTGAAAAATCCATAAAAAAGAAAAGAAAATCGATGTTTTCTTTGCAAAGATGAGGATTTTGTGCATGCTGAGATACCAAAAACGGCCATGTTTTGTGACGTAATTTTCGTAAGCAAGCCGTACGAACGGAAGGGATGGCGGTGTTAGATTTAGCCATGATTATGGTCTTGACTTCCACATATGCGTTCATGATCATCTCCTGCTCGCCAGCGGAGAAAAAAGACGCTCTTTCTTTAACTTTATTCGCTATTGTACTGTTAGAAAATCATGGTTTCGGTGATCGATGCTTACCCCCTTTGACGTAAAACGGGCACGCCCAATTATCCTGATGACTGAGGTCTTGTTCGATTTAACGAGACTGTTTGAGCGCTGATCAGCCTTTGAGGAACCGAGATAGCCTGCCTTCAATCATCGGGTTAATTTAAGCTGCTAATAGGACATTTGATCGACTTAGTTGAGTGACGTACGAGGAATAGGGCCCTGGTTGTGTTTCTGTATCTGGTTGTGTTTCTGTATCTGGTTGTGTTTCTGTATCTGGTTGTGTTTCTGTATCTGGTTGTGTTTCTGTATCTGGTTGTGTTTCTGTATTTGTTTGTGTTTCTGTATTTGGTTGTGTTTCTGTATTTGTTTGTGTTTCTGTATCTGTTTGTGTTTCTGTATCTGGTTGTGTTTCTGTATTTGTTTGTGTTTCTGTATCTGGTTGTGTTTCTGTATCTGGTTGTGTTTCTGTATCTGGTTGTGTTTCTGTATCTGGTTGTGTTTCTGTATTTGGTTGTGTTTCTGTATTTGTTTGTGTTTCTGTATCTGGTTGTGTTTCTGTATCTGGTTGTGTTTCTGTATTTGGTTGTGTTTCTGTATCTGGTTGTGTTTCTGTATCTGGTTGTGTTTCTGTATTTGTTTGTGTTTCTGTATTTGGTTGTGTTTCTGTATTTGTTTGTGTTTCTGTATCTGGTTGTGTTTCTGTATCTGTTTGTGTTTCTGTATTTGGTTGTGTTTCTGTATCTGGTTGTGTTTCTGTATTTGTTTGTGTTTCTGTATTTGGTTGTGTTTCTGTATTTGGTTGTGTTTCTGTATCTGGTTGTGTTTCTGTATCTGGTTGTGTTTCTGTATCTGTTTGTGTTTCTGTATCTGGTTGTGTTTCTGTATTTGTTTGTGTTTCTGTATTTGGTTGTGTTTCTGTATCTGGTTGTGTTTCTGTATCTGGTTGTGTTTCTGTATCTGTTTGTGTTTCTGTATCTGGTTGTGTTTCTGTATCTGGTTGTGTTTCTGTATCTGGTTGTGTTTCTGTATCTGGTTGTGTTTCTGTATCTGGTTGTGTTTCTGTATTTGTTTGTGTTTCTGTATTTGTTTGTGTTTCTGTATTTGGTTGTGTTTCTGTATTTGTTTGTGTTTCTGTATTTGGTTGTGTTTCTGTATTTGTTTGTGTTTCTGTATTTGGTTGTGTTTCTGTATTTGTTTGTGTTTCTGTATTTGGTTGTGTTTCTGTATTTGTTTGTGTTTCTGTATTTGTTTGTGTTTCTGTATCTGGTTGTGTTTCTGTATCTGGTTGTGTTTCTGTATCTGGTTGTGTTTCTGTATCTGGTTGTGTTTCTGTATCTGTTTGTGTTTCTGTATTTGGTTGTGTTTCTGTATCTGGTTGTGTTTCTGTATTTGGTTGTGTTTCTGTATTTGTTTGTGTTTCTGTATCTGGTTGTGTTTCTGTATCTGGTTGTGTTTCTGTATTTGTTTGTGTTTCTGTATTTGGTTGTGTTTCTGTATTTGGTTGTGTTTCTGTATCTGGTTGTGTTTCTGTATCTTTATTTGCTATTGTACTGTTAGAAAATCATGGTTTCGGTGATCGATGCTTACCCCCTTTGACGTAAAACGGGCACGCCCAATTATCCTGATGACTGAGGTCTTGTTCGATTTAACGAGACTGTTTGAGCGCTGATCAGCCTTTGAGGAACCGAGATAGCCTGCCTTCAATCATCGGGTTAATTTAAGCTGCTAATAGGACATTTGATCGACTTAGTTGAGTGACGTACGAGGAATAGGGCCCTGGTTGTGTTTCTGTATCTGGTTGTGTTTCTGTATCTGGTTGTGTTTCTGTATCTGGTTGTGTTTCTGTATCTGGTTGTGTTTCTGTATCTGGTTGTGTTTCTGTATTTGGTTGTGTTTCTGTATCTGGTTGTGTTTCTGTATCTGGTTGTGTTTCTGTATTTGTTTGTGTTTCTGTATCTGGTTGTGTTTCTGTATTTGGTTGTGTTTCTGTATCTGGTTGTGTTTCTGTATTTGTTTGTGTTTCTGTATCTGTATCTGGTTGTGTTTCTGTATCTGGTTGTGTTTCTGTATTTGGTTGTGTTTCTGTATCTGGTTGTGTTTCTGTATCTGGTTGTGTTTCTGTATTTGTTTGTGTTTCTGTATCTGGTTGTGTTTCTGTATTTGGTTGTGTTTCTGTATCTGGTTGTGTTTCTGTATTTGGTTGTGTTTCTGTATCTGGTTGTGTTTCTGTATTTGTTTGTGTTTCTGTATCTGGTTGTGTTTCTGTATCTGGTTGTGTTTCTGTATCTGTTTGTGTTTCTGTATCTGTTTGTGTTTCTGTATTTGTTTGTGTTTCTGTATCTGGTTGTGTTTCTGTATCTGCTTGTGTTTCTGTATCTGGTTGTGTTTCTGTATTTGGTTGTGTTTCTGTATTTGTTTGTGTTTCTGTATCTGGTTGTGTTTCTGTATCTGTTTGTGTTTCTGTATCTGGTTGTGTTTCTGTATCTGGTTGTGTTTCTGTATCTGGTTGTGTTTCTGTATCTGTTTGTGTTTCTGTATCTGTTTGTGTTTCTGTATCTGGTTATGTTTCTGTATCTGGTTGTGTTTCTGTATCTGGTTGTGTTTCTGTATCTGTTTGTGTTTCTGTATCTGGTTATGTTTCTGTATCTGGTTGTGTTTCTGTATCTGTTTGTGTTTCTGTATCTGGTTATGTTTCTGTATCTGGTTGTGTTTCTGTATCTGGTTATGTTTCTGTATTTGTTTGTGTTTCTGTATTTGTTTGTGTTTCTGTATTTGGTTGTGTTTCTGTATCTGGTTGTGTTTCTGTATTTGTTTGTGTTTCTGTATTTGTTTGTGTTTCTGTATTTGGTTGTGTTTCTGTATTTGTTTGTGTTTCTGTATTTGTTTGTGTTTCTGTATCTGGTTGTGTTTCTGTATCTGGTTGTGTTTCTGTATTTGTTTGTGTTTCTGTATTTGTTTGTGTTTCTGTATCTGGTTGTGTTTCTGTATCTGGTTGTGTTTCTGTATTTGTTTGTGTTTCTGTATCTGTTTGTGTTTCTGTATCTGGTTGTGTTTCTGTATCTGGTTGTGTTTCTGTATTTGTTTGTGTTTCTGTATTTGTTTGTGTTTCTGTATTTGGTTGTGTTTCTGTATTTGTTTGTGTTTCTGTATTTGTTTGTGTTTCTGTATCTGGTTGTGTTTCTGTATCTGGTTGTGTTTCTGTATTTGTTTGTGTTTCTGTATTTGTTTGTGTTTCTGTATCTGGTTGTGTTTCTGTATCTGGTTGTGTTTCTGTATTTGTTTGTGTTTCTGTATTTGGTTGTGTTTCTGTATTTGGTTGTGTTTCTGTATCTGGTTGTGTTTCTGTATCTGGTTGTGTTTCTGTATCTGTTTGTGTTTCTGTATCTGGTTGTGTTTCTGTATTTGTTTGTGTTTCTGTATTTGGTTGTGTTTCTGTATCTGGTTGTGTTTCTGTATCTGGTTGTGTTTCTGTATCTGTTTGTGTTTCTGTATCTGGTTGTGTTTCTGTATCTGGTTGTGTTTCTGTATCTGGTTGTGTTTCTGTATCTGGTTGTGTTTCTGTATCTGGTTGTGTTTCTGTATTTGTTTGTGTTTCTGTATTTGTTTGTGTTTCTGTATTTGGTTGTGTTTCTGTATTTGTTTGTGTTTCTGTATTTGGTTGTGTTTCTGTATTTGTTTGTGTTTCTGTATTTGGTTGTGTTTCTGTATTTGGTTGTGTTTCTGTATTTGGTTGTGTTTCTGTATTTGTTTGTGTTTCTGTATTTGTTTGTGTTTCTGTATCTGGTTGTGTTTCTGTATCTGGTTGTGTTTCTGTATCTGGTTGTGTTTCTGTATCTGTTTGTGTTTCTGTATTTGGTTGTGTTTCTGTATCTGGTTGTGTTTCTGTATTTGGTTGTGTTTCTGTATTTGTTTGTGTTTCTGTATCTGGTTGTGTTTCTGTATCTGGTTGTGTTTCTGTATCTGGTTGTGTTTCTGTATTTGTTTGTGTTTCTGTATTTGGTTGTGTTTCTGTATTTGGTTGTGTTTCTGTATCTGGTTGTGTTTCTGTATCTTTATTTGCTATTGTACTGTTAGAAAATCATGGTTTCGGTGATCGATGCTTACCCCCTTTGACGTAAAACGGGCACGCCCAATTATCCTGATGACTGAGGTCTTGTTCGATTTAACGAGACTGTTTGAGCGCTGATCAGCCTTTGAGGAACCGAGATAGCCTGCCTTCAATCATCGGGTTAATTTAAGCTGCTAATAGGACATTTGATCGACTTAGTTGAGTGACGTACGAGGAATAGGGCCCTGGTTGTGTTTCTGTATCTGGTTGTGTTTCTGTATCTGGTTGTGTTTCTGTATCTGCTTGTGTTTCTGTATCTGGTTGTGTTTCTGTATTTGGTTGTGTTTCTGTATTTGTTTGTGTTTCTGTATCTGGTTGTGTTTCTGTATCTGTTTGTGTTTCTGTATCTGGTTGTGTTTCTGTATCTGGTTGTGTTTCTGTATCTGGTTGTGTTTCTGTATCTGTTTGTGTTTCTGTATCTGTTTGTGTTTCTGTATCTGGTTATGTTTCTGTATCTGGTTGTGTTTCTGTATCTGGTTGTGTTTCTGTATCTGTTTGTGTTTCTGTATCTGGTTATGTTTCTGTATCTGGTTGTGTTTCTGTATCTGTTTGTGTTTCTGTATCTGGTTATGTTTCTGTATCTGGTTGTGTTTCTGTATCTGGTTATGTTTCTGTATTTGTTTGTGTTTCTGTATTTGTTTGTGTTTCTGTATTTGGTTGTGTTTCTGTATCTGGTTGTGTTTCTGTATTTGTTTGTGTTTCTGTATTTGTTTGTGTTTCTGTATTTGGTTGTGTTTCTGTATTTGTTTGTGTTTCTGTATTTGTTTGTGTTTCTGTATCTGGTTGTGTTTCTGTATCTGGTTGTGTTTCTGTATTTGTTTGTGTTTCTGTATTTGTTTGTGTTTCTGTATCTGGTTGTGTTTCTGTATCTGGTTGTGTTTCTGTATTTGTTTGTGTTTCTGTATCTGTTTGTGTTTCTGTATCTGGTTGTGTTTCTGTATCTGGTTGTGTTTCTGTATTTGTTTGTGTTTCTGTATTTGTTTGTGTTTCTGTATTTGGTTGTGTTTCTGTATTTGTTTGTGTTTCTGTATTTGTTTGTGTTTCTGTATCTGGTTGTGTTTCTGTATCTGGTTGTGTTTCTGTATTTGTTTGTGTTTCTGTATTTGTTTGTGTTTCTGTATCTGGTTGTGTTTCTGTATCTGGTTGTGTTTCTGTATTTGTTTGTGTTTCTGTATTTGGTTGTGTTTCTGTATTTGGTTGTGTTTCTGTATCTGGTTGTGTTTCTGTATCTGGTTGTGTTTCTGTATCTGTTTGTGTTTCTGTATCTGGTTGTGTTTCTGTATTTGTTTGTGTTTCTGTATTTGGTTGTGTTTCTGTATCTGGTTGTGTTTCTGTATCTGGTTGTGTTTCTGTATCTGTTTGTGTTTCTGTATCTGGTTGTGTTTCTGTATCTGGTTGTGTTTCTGTATCTGGTTGTGTTTCTGTATCTGGTTGTGTTTCTGTATCTGGTTGTGTTTCTGTATTTGTTTGTGTTTCTGTATTTGTTTGTGTTTCTGTATTTGGTTGTGTTTCTGTATTTGTTTGTGTTTCTGTATTTGGTTGTGTTTCTGTATTTGTTTGTGTTTCTGTATTTGGTTGTGTTTCTGTATTTGGTTGTGTTTCTGTATTTGGTTGTGTTTCTGTATTTGTTTGTGTTTCTGTATTTGTTTGTGTTTCTGTATCTGGTTGTGTTTCTGTATCTGGTTGTGTTTCTGTATCTGGTTGTGTTTCTGTATCTGTTTGTGTTTCTGTATTTGGTTGTGTTTCTGTATCTGGTTGTGTTTCTGTATTTGGTTGTGTTTCTGTATTTGTTTGTGTTTCTGTATCTGGTTGTGTTTCTGTATCTGGTTGTGTTTCTGTATCTGGTTGTGTTTCTGTATTTGTTTGTGTTTCTGTATTTGGTTGTGTTTCTGTATTTGGTTGTGTTTCTGTATCTGGTTGTGTTTCTGTATCTTTATTTGCTATTGTACTGTTAGAAAATCATGGTTTCGGTGATCGATGCTTACCCCCTTTGACGTAAAACGGGCACGCCCAATTATCCTGATGACTGAGGTCTTGTTCGATTTAACGAGACTGTTTGAGCGCTGATCAGCCTTTGAGGAACCGAGATAGCCTGCCTTCAATCATCGGGTTAATTTAAGCTGCTAATAGGACATTTGATCGACTTAGTTGAGTGACGTACGAGGAATAGGGCCCTGGTTGTGTTTCTGTATCTGGTTGTGTTTCTGTATCTGGTTGTGTTTCTGTATCTGCTTGTGTTTCTGTATCTGGTTGTGTTTCTGTATTTGGTTGTGTTTCTGTATTTGTTTGTGTTTCTGTATCTGGTTGTGTTTCTGTATCTGTTTGTGTTTCTGTATCTGGTTGTGTTTCTGTATCTGGTTGTGTTTCTGTATCTGGTTGTGTTTCTGTATCTGTTTGTGTTTCTGTATCTGTTTGTGTTTCTGTATCTGGTTATGTTTCTGTATCTGGTTGTGTTTCTGTATCTGGTTGTGTTTCTGTATCTGTTTGTGTTTCTGTATCTGGTTATGTTTCTGTATCTGGTTGTGTTTCTGTATCTGTTTGTGTTTCTGTATCTGGTTATGTTTCTGTATCTGGTTGTGTTTCTGTATCTGGTTATGTTTCTGTATTTGTTTGTGTTTCTGTATTTGTTTGTGTTTCTGTATTTGGTTGTGTTTCTGTATCTGGTTGTGTTTCTGTATTTGTTTGTGTTTCTGTATTTGTTTGTGTTTCTGTATTTGGTTGTGTTTCTGTATTTGTTTGTGTTTCTGTATTTGTTTGTGTTTCTGTATCTGGTTGTGTTTCTGTATCTGGTTGTGTTTCTGTATTTGTTTGTGTTTCTGTATCTGGTTGTGTTTCTGTATCTGGTTGTGTTTCTGTATTTGTTTGTGTTTCTGTATCTGTTTGTGTTTCTGTATCTGGTTGTGTTTCTGTATCTGGTTGTGTTTCTGTATTTGTTTGTGTTTCTGTATTTGTTTGTGTTTCTGTATTTGGTTGTGTTTCTGTATTTGTTTGTGTTTCTGTATTTGTTTGTGTTTCTGTATCTGGTTGTGTTTCTGTATCTGGTTGTGTTTCTGTATTTGTTTGTGTTTCTGTATTTGTTTGTGTTTCTGTATCTGGTTGTGTTTCTGTATCTGGTTGTGTTTCTGTATTTGTTTGTGTTTCTGTATCTGGTTGTGTTTCTGTATCTGGTTGTGTTTCTGTATCTGGTTGTGTTTCTGTATCTGGTTGTGTTTCTGTATCTGGTTGTGTTTCTGTATCTGGTTGTGTTTCTGTATTTGTTTGTGTTTCTGTATCTGCTTGTGTTTCTGTATCTGGTTGTGTTTCTGTATCTGGTTGTGTTTCTGTATCTGGTTGTGTTTCTGTATCTGGTTGTGTTTCTGTATTTGGTTGTGTTTCTGTATCTGGTTGTGTTTCTGTATCTGGTTGTGTTTCTGTATCTGGTTGTGTTTCTGTATTTGGTTGTGTTTCTGTATCTGGTTGTGTTTCTGTATCTGGTTGTGTTTCTGTATCTGGTTGTGTTTCTGTATTTGGTTGTGTTTCTGTATCTGGTTGTGTTTCTGTATTTGGTTGTGTTTCTGTATCTGGTTGTGTTTCTGTATCTGGTTGTGTTTCTGTATCTGGTTGTGTTTCTGTATCTGGTTGTGTTTCTGTATCTGGTTGTGTTTCTGTATCTGGTTGTGTTTCTGTATCTGTTTGTGTTTCTGTATCTGGTTGTGTTTCTGTATCTGCTTGTTTCTCCCGTATCTGCTGAGCTGTTTTTTTATGCTTTGTCATATTGGGGAAGTTGCTGGTGTTTTGGTTATTTGCATGTGTTGTCTTAATTTGCAGTAAGTTGAGTTCTCAGGGCCACCATAAGAAACACAACCTACGGGTCAGCTGCACGGTCATGATGAGCTTTGGTTGAGTTGAATGATAATAAAGTTTATTTGGATACACTTATGATATACAACATGCTGGACTGGGCCAATCATAAGGCAATGAAATAATTCAAGTGAAGAATGGGAACATTTCAGATCAAACATTAAGAACAAAGGAACAAATTAAATGTCGAGCATCAGAAGCATCATGATTTCATGTCTTCACTGAACCCAAACAATGTGGTGCTCATCTTTATTAACGCTTCATGATATGATTTTAGAGTTTTAGGATTTAGTTGAAATGTGTTCTTGGACTGGCCTTCGATCTCTACGTGTCAATACGTGAGCCTCAAGGACAGTCTGTTTGCTCATCCCCGAGACAACAGCATGAGGACTGTTTCTACAGAATATTGTGAGACGTGTGAAACCTTTGAGTGTGTTTGATTGTTACAGATTAGTGATGCACGCTGATGAAGAGAGAGTGAGGCTGCTGTGTAGGGGGCTTTGTGTTCTGTTATGTAAAAGCCTGTAGCCCCGCCTTCTTCCACTGGCCAATCTAATCCCTTCATCACTCTCCTCACTCTTCACATGCAATGACCTTAACAGCCCTAACACACACACACACACACACACACACACACACACACACACACACACACACACACACACACACACACACACACACACACACACACACACACACAAAGGCCCTCGACTCAGCTGAGTGGGCGCCTTTAAGGGATCACCCCCCCTGCCCTGTTGGAGGGACAGAGAGGGACTGCAGCTTCCTATTGGGTGCCAGCCTGTATCACCACCGCCGTCATCATCATGTGTGACATGTGCAGCATCAGCGGGGGGATGGAGAGAACAGCATGTTCACATGGATGTATGGGCCACCATTTCTACTGTGTTCTAACGTGCAATGCATTCACATTCAAATGGAATAAATAATAAGCTTGTGTGAAAGGTAAAAATGTAACATTTTGTTCCATGACATGTAAAGTCATGGAAGTGAGGCGACCACCGTGCCACCCAATCTAGATCATGTAATCAAATGTAGGTCACCTTTTAGTAACGGGTTCAACCCCATAGTTCTGCACTACACAGAGTGCAACACTGAGTAAATATGAATATTTTATCCGCCACAATAAGATTACAATTGTTTATTGTCCGGGTCCACTCAGATAAATAGACCTGTCCAGTTTACAGTGCGTATTAGAAGCTTTCTTTGTCCAAATACCTTCAAATTAAAGATTGATTTGTGTCTTATAACCGCAGAGGGAGTACCTGGCAGAGGTGTAGACTTGAGTCACATGACTTGGACACTATTCATTCCCAGCAAGTCAACTCTTAATATCTCAGATCACTTTGTTTGAACCGATCCCGACAGCATCCAGGCTGAGTCAGGAGAGAAGCATGAAGAACTAACGTTTTGTGACCACTTAGAAAAATGTAACCAGAAATCATTTTGATTGTGTACAATAACTATGCAGCGTTCAACAAAAAAACTATTGTAGCAGACAAAACGTGTGGTTCCAAAATGTCAGACGGATATGGCTTTACATATGACGAAGAGCGCATTATTACTTGTTTAGGTCTCAAAAACCCAAACTTTAGGACTTGAGACTTGTCAGTCTTGACTTGGTTCTGATGCTTACTGATGACCTCTGTCTGGTGAGTGGTAGAAACACCCAGATCCTTAATACGCAATATAGTAATGTAGTCCTCAATTCAACATGTTTCTTCAGTGTCATCAGCAAAATAATGTATTCAAGTGTCAACAGTTCAAGAGTCAGTGTTATATTATTATATATTTTAATACTTACATGTTTGTAATTAATGTCGCTGGTCAGGATGGAACTAATGTCAAATATGCTTCATAAAGTAACTATGGCTGATAGATAGATGTAGTTATATGGACGTAGACACAGAGGACAGTGGGAGTCTCACTGCTGCTGAGGAGAGGACGTCATGTTCAGGACAATACTGTCAAAGTGTCAATAAGAAGAAAAAGAACAAGAAAATGGCTGACAGTTATATTCCCGTCTTCCATGTCGTGACGTAGACCGGCGCCATGCTCTGCACCCCTCTTCACACGTGAACCCACCGTGAACACAATGCCCCCCCCCCCCCCCTCCCCCCTCCCCCTCCTCGCTGCAGCCCGTCCAGCTCCACTAGCCGTCTCTCCATCTCTCTACCTGCCGCTGGACTCCGGACCGTCTCACCACGGACCACATAGCGGACCCCCGTCATCAGAAGTACCGGTACACCGTGAGTACTCTGCGGGTGTTCGGGGCGCAGTGATGCGCGCTGAACAATGGATGCTCTCGGTTAAAATGCGGCTGCAGGAGATCGATCATTTTGAATGAATGCGAAACATTGTCTCAGTTTGTAACTAAATGAAAGGATACTTTCATTCATGTTCTGCGCCAGTTTAGATGATGAATAATGATTTTGAATTATGTGCGAAATTGTGCTGATTTCAGCCTCTGATACAGTTCATCCCACGTGCAGCTACCGAGGCTCATTCATCTGTGATGTGATCAGAAATGGTCGGCTTTGATAACATTCCATCACTAACGTGATGAGGTGTATTCAGCTCCACATTGGACCGGACTCCCTGCTGTGCACCTCACACAGGAAACCTCATCCTAGTGGAGCTGAACTCTCCAACTCTTATTCATCGCACATTTCATGATTTAAACTGAGTAGTCTCTCATCACCGTCACCAAACCCCAGAGAGATGGAGGCCGAGGCCTGGTGGTTACATAACGTCTGTGGTTTAGAGAGGACCTAAACCACAGACTGACACATGCACTGCTGTAAGCAATGAAGCTGCTGAACCGTAATTGATTTTAGGAGGCTACAATGAGGCATGTAGTGGTTCAGCAGCTCTATTGTCTCCTGAATAAGTGGACAGCCCCATAGAGCCACGAGTTGTGTCCTTTTCTGGACACCAACCACCATGACAAGCAGGCTGTCCACATGAGCTTGATATGAGCCCAAATCCTAGTGTGTAGGTATGAGCTCACAGGGCTTTGTTCTTTCTGCGTACCGATGATATTCTGATGTGTTATAGAACAACTAGTATGATTTTCCTCTCAGGACAAGTTTATTAAATAGGACTTCACAGTCTTTTATGTTTCTAGAAGTTGATGAAAGTCCTAGTTGGAGTTGTACGCTGAGTCCCATTTTGTCCCACCATTGTCCTGTATGATATGAAGTGTGCCTGTTGGTGTTGTAGTGACAGCTGAACAGTGCTGTGTTTGAACGATGCACAGTTAGATCAACTCAGTTAATTGGTTTTAGTTCAGTTCGGACAGGCTGCATGTCTTTGGACTGTGAGAGGAAGCTGGAGAACCCAGAGGGAACCCACGCTGACACCGGGAGAACATGCAAACATCCATGAAGTACTCCATGGTGGTACTTTAACCCTATGTATCATAGGAGGACAGCACCAACATAGACAATGGTGCAAGGATGGATATGATAAGGGTCATGGTAAAAACACGTGTATGTTCAGATTAGCATATCACTGAACATGAAGACGATGATGACGGCGACAGTCCGGATATGACTTCAGGATGTCAAATGTGTGAATCTGGGTTTTAGTCAGGAGTCAGTTGATGATTTGTGGGTTTGGTTCCTGCTCTCGTCCTGATGTCTCTCGTCCTGATGTCTCTCCTCATGACGTCTCTCATGATGTCTCTCGTCCTGATGTCTCTCCTCATGACGTCTCTCATGATGTCTCTCGTCATGATGTCTCTCGTCCTGATGTCTCTCGTCCTGATGTCTCTCCTCATGACGTCTCTCATGATGTCTCTCGTCCTGATGTCTCTCCTCATGATGTCTCTCATGATGTCTCTCGTCATGATGTCTCTCATGATGTCTCTCATGATGTCTCTCGTCATGATGTCTCTCCTCATGATGTCTCTCATGATGTCTCTCGTCCTGATGTCTCTCATGATGTCTCTCGTCATGATGTCTCTCCTCATGATGTCTCTCATGATGTCTCTCGTCATGATGTCTCTCATGATGTCTCTCGTCCTGATGTCTCTCCTCATGAGGTCTCTCATGATGTCTCTCGTCCTGATGTCTCTCCTCATGAGGTCTCTCATGATGTCTCTCATGATGTCTCTCCTCATGATGTCTCTCATGATGTCTCTCGTCATGATGTCTCTCATGATGTCTCTCGTCCTGATGTCTCTCATGATGTCTCGTCCTGATGTCTCTCCTCATGAGGTCTCTAATGATGTCTCTCGTCCTGATGTCTCTCCTCATGATGTCTCTCATGATGTCTCTCATGATGTCTCTCCTCATGAGGTCTCTCATGATGTCTCTCCTCATGAGGTCTCTCATGATGTCTCTCGTCCTGATGTCTCTCCTCATGATGTCTCTCATGATGTCTCTCCTCATGATGTCTCTCATGATGTCTCTCGTCCTGATGTCTCTCCTCATGATGTCTCTCATGATGTCTCTCGTCCTGATGTCTCTCTTCATGATGTCTCTCATGATGTCTCTCATGATGTCTCTCGTCCTGATGTCTCTCCTCATGATGTCTCTCATGATGTCTCGTCCTGATGTCTCTCCTCATGATGTCTCTCATGATGTCTCTCGTCCTGATGTCTCTCCTCATGATGTCTCTCATGATGTCTCTCATGATGTCTCTCGTCATGATGTCTCTCGTCCTGATGTCTCCTCATGATGTCTCTCCTCATGAAGTCTCTCATGATGTCTCTCGTCCTGATGTCTCTCCTCATGATGTCTCTCGTCCTGATGTCTCTCTTCATGATGTCTCTCATGATGTCTCTCGTCCTGATGTCTCTCCTCATGATGTCTCTCGTCATGATGTCTCTCGTCATGATGTCTCTCCTCATGATGTCTCTCGTCATGATGTCTCTCGTCATGTCTCTCGTCATGATGTCTCTCATGATGTCTCTCGTCATGATGTCTTTCGTCATGATGTCTCTCCTCATGATGTCTCTCGTCATGATGTCTCTCGTCATTATGTCTCTCGTCATGATGTCTCTCATCCTGATGTCTCTCGTCATGATGTCTCTCGTCATTATGTCTCTCCTCATGATGTCTCTCGTCATTATGTCTCTCCTCATGATGTCTCTCGTCATGATGTCTCTCGTCATGATGTCTCTCATGATGTCTCTCGTCATGATGTCTCTCATGATGTCTCTCCTCATGATGTCTCTCATGATGTCTCTCGTCATGATGTCTTTCGTCATGATGTCTCTCGTCCTGATGTCTCTCGTCATGATGTCTCTCATGATGTCTCTCATGATGTCTCTCCTCATGATGTCTCTCATGATGTCTCTCATGATGTCTCTCATGATGTCTCTCCTCATGATGTCTCTCATGATGTCTCTCATGATGTCTCTCGTCCTGATGTCTCTCGTCATGATGTCTCTCATGATGTCTCTCCTCATGATGTCTCTCATGATGTCTCTCATGATGTCTCTCCTCATGATGTCTCTCATGATGTCTCTCATGATGTCTCTCATGATGTCTCTCCTCATGATGTCTCTCATGATGTCTCTCATGATGTCTCTCGTCCTGATGTCTCTCGTCATGATGTCTCTCATGATGTCTCTCATGATGTCTCTCCTCATGATGTCTCTCATGATGTCTCTCATGATGTCTCTCATGATGTCTCTCCTCATGATGTCTCTCATGATGTCTCTCATGATGTCTCTCATGATGTCTCTCATGATGTCTCTCGTCATGATGTCTCTCATGATGTCTCTCCTCATGATGTCTCTCATGATGTCTCTCATGATGTCTCTCATGATGTCTCTCATGATGTCTCTCATGATGTCTCTCGTCATGATGTCTCTCATGATGTCTCTCGTCATGATGTCTCTCCTCATGATGTCTCTCATGATGTCTCTCATGATGTCTCTCATGATGTCTCTCGTCCTGATGTCTCTCGTCATGATGTCTCTCGTCCTGATGTCTCTCCTCATGATGTCTCTCATGATGTCTCTCATGATGTCTCTCATGATGTCTCTCCTCATGATGTCTCTCATGATGTCTCTCATGATGTCTCTCATGATGTCTCTCATGATGTCTCTCGTCCTGATGTCTCTCGTCATGATGTCTCTCATGATGTCTCTCATGATGTCTCTCCTCATGATGTCTCTCATGATGTCTCTCATGATGTCTCTCATGATGTCTCTCCTCATGATGTCTCTCATGATGTCTCTCATGATGTCTCTCATGATGTCTCTCATGATGTCTCTCGTCATGATGTCTCTCCTCATGATGTCTCTCATGATGTCTCTCATGATGTCTCTCATGATGTCTCTCATGATGTCTCTCGTCATGATGTCTCTCATGATGTCTCTCGTCATGATGTCTCTCCTCATGATGTCTCTCATGATGTCTCTCATGATGTCTCTCATGATGTCTCTCGTCCTGATGTCTCTCGTCATGATGTCTCTCATGATGTCTCTCCTCATGATGTCTCTCCTCATGATGTCTCTCATGATGTCTCTCATGATGTCTCTCATGATGTCTCTCCTCATGATGTCTCTCATGATGTCTCTCATGATGTCTCTTGTCATGATGTCTCTCATGATGTCTCTCGTTATGATGTCTTTCGTTTATTTGAGTTCTCAGTGGGATGGTTTGAGGATGATTTATTATTTATTTATTGTTATTATTTTTATAGTGCACAGAATCTCTTTGGGTTTTACACTGTTGGTCGGGCAACATAAGACATTTGAAGCCTTGAGCTCTGAGAACTCATGGTGGATATTTTTTACTTTTTATACATGGAGCAGGGACCCCCGACTATATATATTGTATAACATTGTGTTTTATATTAAACTGGGCCTAGTGCCATGTATACACATACCTCTTTATTGAGCATTCAATACTAAGCTATTCAAATAATACACAGGTTCATATATTCATGTTTTTATTTTAAACATGAAGGTCCAGTGAGGAGGGGGGCCGTGCCACTGACATTCATAAACACACCTTGTCAACTGATACCAATGACAATATCAACATTGTCTGTTAATTGCATGATAATCATGAATACAAGCTATTCAGATAGACGTTTTTATTTTAAACATTAATGTGGAAATGAAAAATGAGTGATGGCCTATTAGTGCTACTGCCATGCATAAACAGGGTTAGGGTATATACAATAATAATATACTGGCCTCAGTAGTTGTGGATAGGAGCTGCAGTGTTTTGGACAAGAATATCTTGCACAAGGATTCTTCTTTTCAAATAATATTGCAGCGTGCGTCCTTGTGTCTGTGATCTTAGTCAGCCGGGGACGGAATAGGCTCTCGGTCAATCACGGGGAACCTGACAGAGCCAGCATGTAACATGCGGCCTCGTGATTGGCACAGCAGCGATGGGGGCGGGTCCTCGTCTTTGTGTGCAGGAGGCCTGGAGGGACAGGTCCAGGCTAGTCTCACGCTGTGAGGGAACCGGTGCCCAGCTTGAGAGAGCTCCTGTGTGTCACTGAATGTGTGCATTTCTGACTGAAAGATAACATCTTCTGCCTCCAGTTATCCATCCGCTACAATATGTTGGATTCATGTTAATGTGTATTTAAAGACATTTAAATGTGTGGGGAAAAACAAAAAACAAAACAAAACAAAAATAGTTTAATCAACCAAAGGTTTCCCGACCCCCCTGCAGTACCCCCTAGGGGTTGCGGTCCCCTGTTGAAGACCTCTGCTGTAGATCATTGTGTAACCATGAACTGATTCATTGGAGAATTGCTCCACAGATTCATGGCTGATCAATCAGCTGTTCTATGCTTGTGCTTCTGTAGTCAGCTCTATGTGCTTCCTCATTGGTCCTGTGTGTTAATACACTAAAGTATTTGGGCACACTGCTGTGTATTGGAGGCTGTATATGAACCTAAAGGACTAGTTGAGACACATTGAAGCAGATTGTGACTGTGGGACATGTCTCCTCTGTGTCTCCCTACAGCTGTGATCATGTCCTCAGTGCTGCAGAAACTCATCACCCCTCTGGCCAGCAGCCCTGCTGAGCCTCCCAGGAACAAGGTGACGGTGGTCGGGGTGGGCCAGGTGGGCATGGCCTGCGCCATCAGCATCCTGCTGCGGGTAAGACACAACAACAACAGTGTCTCAGCGGTGGAGCGCGTAGTCCCTGTCTGCATGTGGAAGTGTCCTAGAGAAAGACTTCACTGAGCATGGGTTAAAGGCAGAGGTCACATTTCATGGATGTACCTGTAAATATACGAGTATACGTTTTTAGAGCTAATACAGAAATCTGATACATGTGTAAAATACATATAAAAATAGATGTCAGTGTATGTCTTTCAACAGTCATATACTGTATACAAATATATTTAAACTGAATTAGATTTTTGATTAAATAAAGAAGTAAATGGAACCAGGTTTCCTTTATGTAATACAAACACATCCTACATAATAAGATCAATCAGTATTTTGTGAAACTAAAATTGCAGATGTCATTCCATTATGTGGGTGGCATGGTGGTATATCATATTGTCCATACCTATATTATATCATTTATAGCTTTATAATAATTATACCTATAGGGTATGAGCATATGGTATCACATATCTTAGACAGTAAGACAGACAGAGACAACTCAACAGCTATAACAATAATACAATCATAATAATAGCAGAAATAACACAAATATGAAGATATGGGATGAAAAACATATTAGAAAGACATATTGTCCATAAGTAATGCATGTGAATGTGAAAAACAGATGTTGAATCAAAAACAGTATTTTCAGATATGTCTACACATTTTGTCCATTATTTAATATACACATATGTATATATATATATATACAGTATATGTATATATATACAGTATATGTATATATATACAGTATATGTATATATATCTCTGTGTTGAATAGAAATTCCATTGGTCATATTTTTGCGCATGATGTATGACAACATTGAAGTTATAAAATGCATCATTACCATCTGAAAACCCTACAGACACATATGAGAGTATTGTAAAGTAGTGTCCATCTCTCCTGTGGACAGGACCTGTGTGACGAGCTGGCTCTGGTGGATGTGATGGAGGATCGTCTCAAGGGAGAGATGATGGACCTGCAGCACGGCAGCCTCTTCCTCAAGACCTCCAAGATAGTGGCTGACAAAGGTCAGGACCGGCTGCATGCACAGAGAAAGGTCTCCAGACATCACATGTTGTTTCACTTTCTCTCCTCTTCCTCCAGACTACGCGGTCACAGCCAACTCTCGCCTGGTCGTGGTGACGGCCGGCGTTCGCCAGCAGGAGGGCGAGAGCCGCCTTAACCTGGTGCAGAGGAACGTCAACGTCTTCAAGGCCATCGTCCCCCAGATCGTCAAGTACAGCCCCAACTGCACTATCATCGTGGTCTCCAACCCTGGTGAGTATGAGAAAACACACATTATCATCAATAACTATGAATGGTATCAATAACCGCTGGTTGTAACACACCCTCCACAGTGGACGTGTTGACATATGTGACCTGGAAGCTTAGCGGTCTGCCCAAGCACCGCGTCATCGGCAGCGGCACCAACCTGGACTCGGCCCGCTTCCGCTACCTGATGGCCGAACGCCTCGGCATCCACGCCAGCTCCTTTAACGGCTGGGTGCTGGGAGAGCATGGAGACACCAGCGGTGGGTACACTCTCCGTTATCACCATCAGGGTAGTGAAGTCACACACGGTGCCGTAATAACTGTTGTGCTGGTCTTTCAGTGCCGGTGTGGAGCGGAGCTAACGTGGCAGGAGTCAACCTGCAGAGCCTGAACCCTGATATCGGCACTGATGGTGATAAGGAACAGTGGACGGCCACACACAAGGCTGTAGTGGACAGGTAGGGTTGTCTGTTTGACTGAGTGTGTGTGACAGAGAACACCAAACATTTTGGGTTCATATCTTTTCAGTAACTAAGCTAAACATCCAGTAGACTGGACTCATTATGGAATACCAGTTCATTCAATGTTCAATGAATAAATGAGTCTTTGAAATACTTCCTGTAATATATTATTGAGGCAATACATATATAAAACCTATGTATATGAGTCGTTATCGTTAAATAGATCAATACCTTGGCGGTTAGTGAGAAGGTCGCTCGTTAGATCTATTTCTTGTGCTTTGGTGTGAATCTGAAATAAAGTAGTCCATTTATATATTTATATTTACATTTATTTATTCCCTCATTTATTATTCCATTTATTTTATAACCATATTTGTCCCTGCATGCAATCATTTATTAATTTAATAATGAATGAAATGGCATACCATAGATAGATATCACTAAGAGCCAAAGGCCTGATGTCACTTCCTGTTTAGCATCTGTGACACCACTGACAGAAGACGGGTCCACTTCCTCTCCGTAAAGAGAAGCATGCCTGTCCTGTAGGTTAGCCTGTCCCGTAGGTTAGCCTGTCCCGTAGGTTAGCCTGTCCCGTAGGTTAGCCTGTCCCGTAGGTTAGTCTGTCCCGTAGGTTAGTCTGTCCCGTAGGTTAGTCTGTCCCGTAGGTTAGTCTCCTTCTTCACATGGATCCAGTCTGTCCCGTAGGGTAGTCTGTCCCGTAGGTTAGTCTCCTTCTTCACATGGATCCAGTCTGTCCCGTAGGTTAGCCTGTCCCGTAGGTTAGCCTGTCCCGTAGGTTAGTCTCCTTCTTCACATGGATCCAGTCTGTCCCGTAGGTTAGTCTGTCCTGTAGGTTAGTCTGTCCTGTAGGTTAGTCTCCTTCTTCACATGGATCCAGTCTGTCCCGTAGGTTAGTCTGTCCTGTAGGTTAGTCTGTCCCGTAGGTTAGTCTGTCCCGTAGGTTAGTCTGTCCTGTAGGTTAGTCTGTCCTGTAGGTTAGTCTCCTTCTTCACACGGATCCAGTCTGTCCCGTAGGTTAGTCTGTCCTGTAGGTTAGTCTGTCCTGTAGGTTAGTCTCCTTCTTCACATGGATCCAGTGTGTCCTGTAGGTTAGTCTGTCCCGTAGGTTAGTCTGTCCTGTAGGTTAGTCTGTCCTGTAGGTTAGTCTGTCCCATAGGTTAGTCTGTCCTGTAGGTTAGTCTGTCCTGTAGGTTAGTCTCCTACTTCACATGGATCCAGTCTGTCCTGTAGGTTAGTCTGTCCCGTAGGTTAGTCTGTCCTGTAGGTTAGTCTGTCCCGTAGGTTAGTCTGTCCCGTAGGTTAGTCTGTCCCGTAGGTTAGTCTGTCCTGTAGGTTAGTCTCCTTCTTCACATGGATCCAGTCTGTCCCGTAGGTTAGTCTGTCCTGTAGGTTAGTCTCCTTCTTCACATGGATCCAGTCTGTCCTGTAGGTTAGTCTGTCCCGTAGGTTAGTCTGTCCTGTAGGTTAGTCTGTCCCGTAGGTTAGTCTGTCCTGTAGGTTAGTCTGTCCCGTAGGTTAGTCTGTCCCGTAGGTTAGTCTGTCCCGTAGGTTAGTCTGTCCCGTAGGTTAGTCTGTCCTGTAGGTTAGTCTCCTTCTCCACATGGATCCAGTCTGTCCCGTAGGTTAGTCTGTCCTGTAGGTTAGTCTCCTTCTTCACATGGATCCAGTCTGTCCTGTAGGTTAGTCTGTCCCGTAGGTTAGTCTGTCCTGTAGGTTAGTCTGTCCCGTAGGTTAGTCTGTCCTGTAGGTTAGTCTCCTTCTTCACATGGATCCAGTGTGTCCCCTCTCTGAGCTCCTCCTGCTGCTGCTCTGGAGACTAAACAGCAGACAGACAGAGTGAAGACGTCTCAAAGGGTTCAGTGGGCTGATAGCTGCTATCATGTCCGTGGTCATTGATTCTGTGTCATAATTAAACAGGTCTGTCAGTGGGAGTGCTTCTGGTCTCTGAGGCCATTACAGTGTTAGTTTGAGTGGCCCCCGGGGGCCCGTGTTATAGCAGCCTCACTCACTACATTAAGTCATTCATTGTACATCCAACAGCAATCAGCAGGTTGTGTCAGCTTCAACCAGAGCCTATGATGGCATAATAGATTGATTATTCAACAACCTGTGATATTAACCTTTGGTAACTGACGCTAAATATGCTGATAAATAACACAATGATGTCATTTCTTGCATTGCAGAATAGGCTTATGAGCATATATTAAATGACATATATCTTTGATGATATAATGGTCTATTTGTGCACTTGTCATATCACTGTGAAATGGATTTCACATCTATTGGGGTCAGGTTTTTACAGGGTTGGGGTCCGATCACAGACTTCTGGTGTTCTGGGTGGTTGCTGAGGTGGTGCAAGATGATTGCTAGTAAATATATGTAGATCTATGTGAATTGTTGTGAACGTCCACACACGCTGTACGGATGTGAAGAGAGGGCTGTTTGTGTCGCAGTGCCTACGAGGTGATCAAGCTGAAGGGCTACACTAACTGGGCCATCGGTCTGAGCGTCGCAGACCTGACTGAGAGCATCGTCAGGAACATGAGCCGGGTCCATCCGGTCTCCACCATGGTCAAGGTATGACACACACACACACACACACACACACACACACACACACACACACACACACACACACACACACACACACTCTACAGTGCCGCAGGGAAACAATGAGCTAGCAGCCACCACTGACCTGCTGTTTGTAGTAAGTTGATGTTATTACCCATAACCTAAATAAAGTCGTTTTTCTTATGGAGGCCAAGGTCACGTGGTTCTTTTTTGGACTTCTATCAAATGATCACAACCTTCATCTTCTCTGACATTTCTACTCATAGGCTTACAAACTGAATCCCACTTTTAATAGATAAGATAGTAATGAATATTACTGCTAACTGATCAGGATCAAAGATCACACTTGACTTCCGTAGTTCCCTCCACTTGTATGATTAGTCTATATATTTATGTTTTTATTTACATTTACATTTATGTTTATGTTTATATTTATGTTTATATTTATATTTATGTTTATGTTTATGTTTATATTTATATTTATATTTATGTTTATATTTATGTTTATGTTTAAATTTTAATTTTAATTTGCATTTATATTTATATTTATATTTATATTTATATTTATATTTATATTTATATTTATATTTATATTTATGTTTATGTTTATATTTAAATGTAAATTTGCATTTACATTTATATTTATGTTTGTATTTATGCATAGGTTCTGTATACTACAGGGCCCTGTTCCTCGTACGTCGCTAACTGATTAGCGGGATAAGTTTGAGGATGAGATCACTACATCAGGCTTTTCGGTTCCTCGAAGCAGGTTTAGCTCAATCACCATGGCAACACATCAATAAGCGTGAACCTGCTCCAGAGCAGGCTCAAGCTGAAGGAAGCTGGATAAGTTCACCACTCCCCCGGAAAAATGTCATCTCCCTTCGTCATCCCATTGATGAAGGAGCGATATTAGTTAGATTAGCGTTTTATAGGAGAGAGTTCTTCGAGATCGGTCCGTGTACGTTTTGATCGTCTGTTCTACGTTCATTCGATGAAACGAAAATACGTAAATGTCCGTATTTTAACGGTAAAACAGACTAAAACGTACACGGACCGAGATCGCCAAGATCCGTTATCACATCACGATGACTTCCTATACGAGCGCTATCGATTCTGAAGACAAGGAATCATTGATGAACAAGACCTTCTGGAGTCATACATGGTGAACACCACACGAGCATTGAGCGTCTCACAGACTGGATCAGAGCCGTGAGCTGTGAGCGAGTGGTACATTATTGTACAGTGTGGGCGATGCCGCTGCATGCCGTGCTGTTGGTAAAGTTTATTTGGTGCTTAAGAAACTTATGGATGTGTTCAATACATTACCGTGGCACATATTGTATGGACTCACCATTCTGAATCATGTTGGTGTGCTTAGGTTTGACTTGCTCCCATGTCCTCTTGATGGTTAAACTACATGGGGGTTAAAGCACTCATCATGATATGACAGTGTTATTAGTACACCATAGCATATCATTATTGTACTCATGATGAGAAGAGAGAGAATCACACACAAGTTCTCTTCACTGCTTCAGTTGATTGAATGTCTGATTATGAATAATACACATACTGATCCATACACAGATTCACACACACATATTCAAACTCCTAGTTCTATATGGTAATCTACACATACATGTATATACACATATATAGTATGATACATAAGCGCATACAGTACATATATCCTCATAAGTATCTATTAATTCGTATCAATTAGATACTCTTCGGGCTTGTTTTATCTACTTATCCTGAAAGAGTTGAGATGATTATTTTCGCTATAAGATCTCATTGATGATGCATTCCATTAAGCCTACTGACGCACATTTAAAGACATATCATCTGATTGATTGGAGTGATGAGGCACTTAAAATGAGCCGATACATTTTCCCAACACTTACGTATTTAACTTGTCTGATATGTTGCCGTGCTTGTTGTCGAGCCCTCTCAGCGGTGGCGGTGTTAGATTTAACCATGATTATGGTCTTGACTTCCTCATAAGCGTTCATGATCATCTCCTGCTCGTCAGCGGAGAACAAAGACGCTCTTTCTTTGACTTTATTCGCTGTACTGTTAGAAAATCATGGTTTCGGTGATCGACTCTTCCCCCTGTTGAAGTAGAACGGGCACGCCCAATTATCCTGATGACTGAGGTCTGGTTCAACTTAACGAGACTGTTTGAGCGCTGATCAGCCTTTGAGGAACCGAGATATCCTGCCTTCAATCATCGGGTTAATTTAAGCTGCTAATAGGACATTTGATCGACTTAGTTGAGCGACGTACGAGGAACGGGGCCCTGAACTGATCGCGTCCTGAGACTGATATCCATCTTCTCACTTCACTCAGAAAATAAAAGCTAATAAGTACTAAGTTGTAATATGATGTAATAAGTATTTCCCAAAACATTAAACCATTCAGTTAATACTGTCTCTGTAACCCTTGTGCATCACGTAATGGCTTTTTATTTCCATTTTTTTAAATAATTTTGTCTATGTTAATGCATATGTCATACATTTTTTGTATTTTTGAAGTTGAACCTCAGCTGGTATAATGAGTCTATAATAAACGGTGTAGCTGAAATACAGACACGCAGATCCTTAAGGACACAAATGTCCACATTGAAACCCAATAAAAGCACAATGTTTGTTTCAGTGTAGATCCAGTCACGGCCTCCAATGACTCCTGTCTACGGGATCTATCAGATCACATCTCAGACTGTGGAAACTAATATAGTACTAGCATTCAGTGCACAGAGCATAATGCAATGTTTCACTCAAAACAGTGGCATTATGCAAACTAATTAAAGAAAAGGGTTCAAATTATGAATATTTGGTAGTTATGAACATTTAACTCAGTGAAAGTAGAAAATAATATGAATATGTAATTTGATGGCAGATTTTGACATGTTTGTCCTCTGAGGACATGAGCACAATGTATACTGTGTGTGTGTGTGTGTGTGTGTGTGTGTGTGTGTGTGTCTCAGGACATGCATGGTATTGGTGAGGAGGTCTTCCTGTCTCTGCCCTGCGTGCTGAACAGCTCCGGCGTGAGCAGCGTGGTCAACATGACCCTGACGGACGGCGAGGTGGGCCAGCTGAGGAAGAGCGCCGACACGCTGTGGGGCATCCAGAAGGACCTCAAGGACATCTGAACACATGTGAACACACCCGCGACGCCTGTCCACACGCACACACCCCTTTTATATCGTCTCCCTCTTTACACTGAACACCAGTGTGTCATACGTCATCCAGCCTGATATGATTTCATATCAGTGCTGCATTATGTCACCATTATGTCGGCTGTGCTCCTTTAAAAGAGAAACAGAATGTCTCCCCACCACTTAGTAGGCTGATGTTGGTGTGTTACTGTGTTTGTGTTCAGAGATGTGAGGTGACCTGTGTTACTGTACTCTATCAGCTGTTTGGACCAGGATCAAGCACAGGCCTCAAAAAGCCCAAACTGTCCCTGTCCTCCTCCCCCACTCGCTGTATGAGTCCTTCCTTTAGTTCCCTGCAGTGAAGCACAAAGACCCCAACAATCCAAGACTGTAGAAGTCTACAGCAACACTGTTCCTTGTGTTGTGTGTAACTTAATAAACCTGGTAAAGTCCAGTGTGTGTTTGTGTGTGCTTTATTTATGAATGATACAACCTGTGAGGATACTAATCCTGTCATTGTGAAGAATACAGCACTGTACAAAGAGAGACAGATGTATTCATTTCATTGCATCAATTAGATAACAATGTTTGTTTACCGCATGCTGTTTTTAAAAGATGAGGTGGTTCCATATGACATTATATTAGAAACACAACATTTCTATCACAGTCTGTCACCTATACGAGCACATGAGATGATCATAAGAGTGGAATAAATACAACCAACCCAAAACATTTAAGGAAACAATCTCTGGATTCAACAATATTATAAATATATTGATGACATGCAAAGTTTTCTCCTTTTAAGTAATAAACAGGGAATTCTGTTGCAATAGCAGACATAAGTGAACTTAAATGTAACATTAGCTCTTAATGTTTTATTGTAAATATAATGCTGTTAATGGGTGAATTGTACGTATACACCATGATTTTCTACTTCTTAGCCCAATACATTTGATATTTTATAGAATTTAAGTAAAACTACCAACTGGGACTGCAGGCCAGAGGTATACTATTTGTCATATTTGTGCTTTATTCAATCATTCCAATCGTTCATGACAAGAGGAGCCTGTGAAGAGCTCAAAAGATATTAAAAGACAAAACCCAGCAGCCACAACCTGTTCACCCTGCTGCTGTGTGGAAAGAGACTCCGGCTCATAATATATGATATTGTTTTATTATCTGTTTTCCTTATGTAGCAACATGGGACTACAAACTGCATGTCATTGACAACCCTGTTTTACAATGACAATAATTGACCATGTCATTTGTTCCTAATGCCTTCTATCATTGGAGTCTGTTTCTGCTTTAATTAGTGCTTTTAAATGACTAATGTATTGGGGTCCTGGGGTCCTGGGGGTCCTGGGGTCCTGGGGGTCCCCAGTCTAAAGCACAGATACAACAGAATAGATGAATCAAATGTTTGCCATGGGTCCTAATTTAAAGTATCACATACTATCAGGGGATAGGAACACACACTCTTTCTCATGTGCTCTGGCTATTTCAATTCAAACAATATGCAAATTAACATTATTTTTTTCTTAAAATAATGCTAATAATATTTTTTTCTTCAGATGACATTAATTACTTAACTAATTTGAAAGAAATACGTTTTAAAAATGTGTGTGCCGGTTGTTTCTTACAGTAGTTCATCTCCAT